>CM043701.1:17809816-18409816 GCA_023935145.1 Bretschneidera sinensis
CATTTGTTAGATAAGAACTTCTCCAAGATAAGAGCCTCTCCTGCAACCACGACGAACGACTAGAATAAGGACAATATAATGGAGTAATTGGTGTGGTAATGAGGTCCCAAATCAATGCATTTGAAAGTCCTATTTTTCCCCTCAAGGCTCATAGCCTGCTGGTAAGGATGGGGCGAGGTTTAGGATAGGTCTGGGGTGAGAGTTTTACACTATAATTTTTCCAATGTAAAAAAAAATAATCATATTTTCCTATGTGAAAGCCCTTTATTTTTACCCGATTAATCTTTAAGTTACGTACAAACCACTCTATACATGTGTATATCCAATAAAGGTGATGACATTGCCATATCACAAATTGTTAAAGCCTGAGTAATTGTTTGGATAAAAATACCCTTCCATTTGATAAAATAAACAGTATACTTAAAAAAACTTTCCTTTTTTATATCCGCTTTCTCTCGTCTTCTTCATCTCTCTCTCAAAGCTGTCACAGCCTATTACAAACTCCTGCAAACCGCTCAGTGAATGGGATATATAAGTGCTGATGGCCATGATATTTATTTTCCACATCGCTTAGCTCGACATGCTAGGTTGTTCAATGATGTAATGGTTTCATTTGAAGATCCACATAACTTAGTAGAATAGCTGGTGAATTCTAAGTGTTCTTAAGTTTCTTGATTAATTCAGTGCTTATTGTTTTAACAAAATGTCACAATCAATCCAAATTGATTTTATCTTTCATCACAAAAGAAGAGACGGGAGGAGTTTGACAATCATAAAAAATGTTATTCTATAGTGAACACAATTAACTCTCTTTTCTCCTTTGTCTTTTTCCTTTCCTTTTCTTGGTGCTACAAATGGGGAGTCAAGTTTTACACAGGATTACAATAACCAGCAACAAACTAAACCAAACCCAGATAACATATCTTCTTTAAACATTAGATTTAAAAGATTTTAGAGTCTTCAGAGTTTAATTACTAAAAAGATCAAACACTGTGATTTGTTCTCAATGCATATATCGCTCCATTTTGTGCCTAAGTCTTCTTTTTTCTTGATTAATTATACATCTCAATGGATTTTAGGGCTCTACATAATGTCATTTCAAGGAGAGCTAGATATATGTGTATATATATTTTCAATAGAAACTCTTGATTGTTGGCTGGGAAAGATGAAATTTCTTTGATAAACAAATCTTGACCAGAATTGGATCAATAAGCTGTTGGGAGATGATATCAGTGGGTTTTGTGATTAGTGGCTCATGGGTTTCTTGTTAGGCTTTTCACATGCGAGTTATTTTATATCGAAAAGAAATTAAAAAAAAATGAGTTATATACATGGTTGGGCCGATAACGGCAGGACATAAAAAATGTTTTTTTTCTAGTTCTCTTCTATCAAATACAAGGGTATTTTTGTAAATTAAAAAATTGATCTAATCTCACAATATATCCAGCGATCAAATAAAACTTGAAATAAATTCTATGGAGAGTCCTCATAGAGTTATTTGTGTTCATTGGAGAATTGAATCCAAAGATCTATGTTATGACTTATGCAATGTGATTATGTTGATTGGTCCTACCACTTTAGTTAGTCTTTGGGGTTAAGGCATACTTTTCATGGTTTGCAGTGGATTTGTCTTATCAAAAAGTAAAGAAGAAGAAGAATAGACCTCTAATTTTCAATGTTTCCTTTTATAACATAAAGAGATATGGCTATTTTTCTTACAAGTCTACCTCCTAAGTAAATACATGAATGCTTCACTTTATAAATAGAGAAATTCCACGCTAACTAACTCATTTTCCGTAAAAAACTGTGAAGTAAAACTTATAATACACATAAATTTTGATTATAAAGTGATCCTCACCAAATCTCAAAATTTAAGAAATCTAAATCCGATCCCTACAAAATCCCAAAATTTAAGTAGTTAAAATCCATATGTAAAAACAGTGTATCGCATGTTTTACTTTACAATTTTTATTATAGAGGAGTCAATCCCAACTAAAACATTATAATCTATTCAAAATATTTGTTGTCACTTTCCTTATATGACATAGAGAGAGGTGACTACTTTTTTAACATGTCTACATCCTAATTAGTAAATACATGAATACTTTTTACTCTATAAATACAGAAATCCCATGCTAATTAAATCATTATAAACCATTGAGAATGCTCGTTAATTGTCACTTTCCGTATATAACATAAAGAGACTTTTCTTACATGTCTACATGCTAAGTGCATACATGAAAGCTTTACTCTATAAATAGAGAAATCCCATGCTAACTAAAACATTATAACCCATTGGGAATACTTGTTGTCACTAGAACTTTAAGTCATGGCTAAATCATGTTGCACTCAGTTCCTGGTTCTTCTCCTTATTTGCTCAGGTTTGTTCAATCTCTTTTCATCCTTTTGATAACTTGTTATTATTGATTTGATTCTTATCCTATATATGTAAAAAATTATTCTCCAACCTTGTAAAATAATGTACTACAGCTTTTACTACAATGTTTTTTTAGTAGGAAATCCATACTAATTATTAACATATGATCGAGGTTCTTTTCATACGGTGAAGTTATAAATTTTATTTTCTTTTTTTGCTATGGATTAATGGATTTGTTTAATTTTCATAATGTGGCAGTTTTGTTGATTGTGCCTGAAGCAGAGGGACAAAAAAGATGTCAAAAAGTGTTAAGTCCCAGCGGATGCCAATTTTCATCTTGCAGAGAACAATGCTTAAAACAGTTCAATGTGGCAATGGAGTTTGCGTTGAAAAGCCACCTGGTTCTGGCAATTACTTTTGCAACTGTGTCTTCAATTGTGGCTTCATTTAACTATTCTTTGGGTGTACATGCTATCAATAAAAAAAAGGGAACAAACGCATTGACTAGTTCAAATGTTATACTTTAATTTTGTGTTTTCAAATAATTCTGATGAACTATTTCACAAATGAAAAAGTATATTCCATAAATTCCCATAAGTTAAGTAAACCATTAGAGATGGCAAACAGGTTAGGTCGGGTCAATTGGGTTCGGGATATATTGAGTCGCAGGTCGCTTTGGGTTGGGTTGTTTTGGGTCGGGATCGGGTCATTTTAATCTTGGGTTGGGTCAACAAAATAGATGTTTAAGCTTAATTAAAATAATATTTTATTTGCATATAATAGGACTAAACGAGTTACATTGTCAAATTCGTAAAAGTTAATTAATAATAAATCAATACTTAATTTTTTAATACAATATGCAATTTTATGGCTTTTAGTCTCAAAGTTCAGTCTTAAATGATCTCAAACAACTAGTCCCCAAAGTTATTCTCACTAATAACGTCTTATATCAGATTTTGGAGATTGAATTTCATATAATCACTTCATTCCATTCTATTTTTTATGGACAACTAAAAATAAAATTTTATTGTGACTTTAAGAACAATGCAAAATTTACTAGTTTTCTCGATTTTTCATTTGAAGTTAATGAGATTACTCATATTAATAGAATGTTGAACCATGCACATCAACTCATGTAAATTAATAATTGATTAATCATGATATACTTTATTTTATGTGTCAAGTAGTAAATTAACTATTATCCCAGTTTTAGAAAGCAAAATTTTTTTTTTAATAAAAAATTACATTTTCAAGTCATTTCGAGTCGGGTCGTTTCGGGTTCGGGTTATTTTGGGTTTTAGGTCGTTTAGGGTCGAGTCAGTTTGAATCCGGGTCATTTTGGGTTTCGGGTCACTCGGGTTAGTGTCAGGTCGAGTTCGGGTGATATTATTTTGAAGCATTTTCGGGTCGGGTTTGGACTGGGTCGGGTCAAATTTTGCCACCTCTATAAAGCATAACCAATATGCATAGCTAAAGTAGTGAAAAACAAAAATATAAAGTTCTCAATCTCAACGTCCTCTTGTATAATATTTTTATTGGCATTAATATTGAGTTTCCATTATTCTATCGTGATCCAAATGCGAGCAAAAGGCACACCATGTGTAACGACCCATCCAGAGTTAGCCACCCCCGAGACAGTGTTATCACATTTTGAAAATTCCAGCACGACATATATATGCAACAATAAAAATTTATCAACTGCAATTATTTACATCAATCCTCAACCCTTAATAGGGGAGATATATCATTCAAATCTCAACTTAAACATTTTATACAACATAATATGCATGAATATTTACAAATATTTTTTTTTTCTCATTAGTCTGAGGATATGGACCACGTGGCTTACAGATAATAAATCTGTCTGAATCTCAGCTCACCAACTATCTGTCCTGACTGCTGCCTGAAATCATTTAACATTGAGGGATAAGCTTCACAAGCTCAATGAATTAAATTTACTAGAAGTATTCAATTCGTATAAATAATCTTTTAATATTTAATCATTTATATCTCATATAACTTGATAATAGCATTCTATTATCACTACACATATCATAAATCTCATTCTCTATCAATCTCTTCTTCTTATATCTTTGTTCACCTTAAGACCATCAATTATCTCATAATTACCTCGTTATGAGATTCACAGCATATAGCCTACCATTTAGATAATTTTTATCATATCATACTTCTATGTTTCTTTCTCACCATAACTGTATCTTTGTGAGGCTAATTCATCTATAAATTTAAAATAGCAAACAATACTTCAGCATTTCAGTAATACAATCAGTATTTAAAACAGATGTTGATTACGCCCAAAGTATAACGCAGTTATTTTAGTACAGCTTTGGGGTGTCGATTCCACAGGGAAACAAATTAATTACAAAAGAAGGTGTAAACCTTAAAACGAACGATAAAAGTTAAACGAAAGATTTTTGGGTTTTGATAATGAGATAATGTAAGAAAAATTGCGTGAATGTAAATGAAATATAAGTAAGAAATAACAAGGTTCTGGGAATCCTCCTTAGGTTCGTTCCTTATTTCCACTCTTGATTCAAATGATTTTATCTCGATTGCAAGTTTCACTTCCCAAACAAGCAATCGGAATATATTCAATCAAGCACATTTATAACTCTAATATAATTGCTACAAATTAATCATTCATTCTGGTTCATGCACACATGACCGATCTTAAAGATTATCAAGAAATGACAATACATCTTTAATGACAATATCACAGTAATGGACAATCAATAAGATAAATCTACCGGAATCAATCACATTCAAACAACCTCAATGGAGGAGAAGGATGCAATCACCGGATTAAGAGAATCTAAAAGAAGAAGAATAAAAAGTGCTTCTATCACATGAACTCAAATCCTTCTTACTTAATCAATGAATAATTCATAAACAATATTCAACAATAAATCCGTACAACCAAATCAAGAACAGGAAATAAAGAACAATAAATCCCTAAAGATTCATCCCTTTCCCTTGTAAGATGATTAGTTGGCCATGAAAATCAAGGTGGAAGAACAATATGGATGCTCTCCCCTTGATTTGGCCATGGAGTTCAAGTTGGAAGAACAATATGAATGCTCTCCCCCTTGATTTCCAGCCCTCAAGAAACTTAGAAATAAAATGGAAGAATGCTGGATTTGGATCCCTTGGATCCTCTCTTTTTTTCTCTCCTCCTTTCTTGAAAATGAATGTTGGCTACACACTCTTTAAGCATTTATTTATAGATCACAAGTAGTTAGGGGCATTTTGGTCCATAAAATGTCATTGTGCAGCCCTAATTTGGTCTTGGACCGAGTGGGAGCTGGAAAGTGGGAGCTGGAAAGTGAGAGTGCAGCGCTGGAAAGTAAGAGTGCAGCGCTGGAAAGTGAGGGCCGCGGCGCTAGGTGGATGCTGATCTGGAGGCCTGACCTGTGTCTACTAAAACTGCCATAACTTTCTCTAGAAAACTCCTTTTTACGAACCGTAAAATTCTCCAGAAAATAGACTTCTGGATCTTTCTAAGAATATATGGATCATCTCCTGGTTCTTCCTACATAAATACAGTTTAATCTGCAAAGATTATTGATCTGTACGGGAAATTCTGGCAATTTAGTGAAACTCCTTTAGCATGTATGCAGAAGTGCACACACTAGTGTGCGTACCCTTACCTTGCTCCAAAGTGATGCACACACTTGTGTGCAGTCTTTTAACTTACTGTAATTTATTATTCCAACCTTAGTTTAGACTTTAACCATCTTTGAATCATGTTTGGACATGTCTAAACCTTGGACAAATACAAGCACCGACACCCAAGATCTTTTGGCGCTTTAAACATGGATCGCTTTATCATCGCTTTTGTACTCAAAGCACCTGAAAATGCATCGAATTAAGTCAATGATTTATGAATATCACTTTAGAGTTATTAACATCTAAAAGTGCGATTACGACCGAGATCAACCCTAAAATGCTAACAATTAAGTATTGTTTAGATGCATTATATGACTCTCATCACAACCCCCAACTAGCTTATTGCTAGTCCCTAGCAATTCAAGTGAAAGACATGAAATGAATTCTTTATTTAGAAATCAAAGCAAAATACAGCAATGCTGGTGTTAACCAAGAGTGATTCAAAATCTTTGTCTCAAAAATCATGCATAACATACAACAAATAAAATCATAATATCACTCAAGTCCAAGAATAATCCAAATGTCAACCTTAAAATCGTTATCGACTCTTAACATCCATCTTACCACAATACATTAGTCCGAACACCCGGACAATTTTATGCACAACATAGCATGAATACAAGTCTTGGCCTCTAAAAACCTATTAATTGCGTGACATCAATCACAAATCAAGCTCCATAGGCTTACTTTTCAAATCACTCTCCACTATGTAGAAAAATCACACTACATCGGATCAATAGGTCTTTTATAAGCTTGTAACGTTAGACTATGGTAAAGGTCAACAAAAAATGGGAAAGTTTAAACAAATAAAAGAACTAAGTCTCTTAATTTAAACACAACCACTTTTAGCACAAGATAACCTTACTTCAACACCCAACTCTTTCAACCATTTTTTGAGCATTTCTTTCAACAAATCACCATTTTTGTTTCTTTTCTCTTTGCCATAATTCATTTTTCTCATTTTTTATTATTATTTTGGCATAAGACCATTCATCTCCTCTTCCATTCTTTTCTTTTCTTTTCCACAACCCCCAACTTATCTCTTTTAATGTACTTGGGTTATGGTAGTAATATTTTCTCATATTTCCACCCTTACTCCTTTTAAGTGCTTCTCACAACATGTGTATAACTAAGTTCTTTTAAAAGAAAGGTAAGAATAAAATATTTTTAGGCTCATAAAGGTAAATAAATGGTTTATCGAAAAAAAAACAAGGCTCAATTTTTCTTTTCAAGAAAAAGGCTCAAATAGGTGACTAGCGATAAATATAACAAGGGTAAGTTTAAAAAGGCTCAAACGGTCCAAAAATGGCCTGCATCATATCCTAAGTAGTGTGCATTCTATGATTTTCGCCTCAAGTGATTATCAAATAAGTTCTAGAGCTTGTTGAGACCGCAAAAGTATTCACAAAACAATCGCACATAAAACTTCTCCAAATGCTTTAGACTAATCATGCAATATTACCACAAATCAGAGTCTCAAACCAAAGAAAAATTGACAATTAATTTATTCTCAAAGCGAAGCAAGATTTAACTTCTTCTAAACGCTATATGCTATCTCAATTAGGCTCATATCATCGACATATGAATTAACTCCAAGGTTAACACAAAGCATGCTAAAAACAAACAAAAAGGTAAAATAACACCAAGTAGTTCAATGAAAACATGAAAAACAGGAATATGTTTCCTCCACCCCCAACTTAAAGTAGGTATTGTCCTCAATGTGAAAGCAAAAGATAAGGAAACTCCATTTGTAGCCAAAAGTGTACAGAAGCTGAAAATTGTGCACCACCATTTAAACTGCTTCGTATATTTGTCCCTGAAAAAGAAATACGAAAGTAAAACTGGAAAACAGCAAAATACTAATAATAAACAAGAAAAAGAATTATGAAAAACAATAACAATAAAAATAAAAGGATATGCTATGAGGTGCCTCCCATGAGTGCTAAGTTTTACGTCTTCAACCAGACTCTCTTATTCCCTCATAGACAAGCATGAGTTGAATGCACCAGCAACTGCTTTACTGTTAAATTTGGTGCTTGTGTGCTTCGAAGAGGCCTTAAAGATGTTATCAGTAACATCTATAGATTTTGGCTCGATATATGCTCTTATGAAGCCATGAGTGAGGGTATAAACTTGGTGGTTGTCGTCCACATCCTCTGATTTGTTCGGTGTTGGGATGTGTAACGACTTACCACTAAGTGTCTCAATGGCATTCACCTTCTCTTTCTTCTGTTGCGTTTGGTGCTGACCGTAGGATGTGGACTGAGCTTGAGAAGGGAACTTACCTCGCTCAGTCACACTCAAGTAGCTCGTCAGCTTGGACACTTGGCTCTTTATCTCTTTATGTTCTTCAACAACCTGCACAATTAAAGATTCAAGCCTTTGATTAGTCTTCCCCTATGCTTCAATAAAAGCATGTAAAGTGTCTTCTAAAGAACTCCTAGAAGACACGGGTGCATGATATGGTTCAAGATGTGGTGCAGGGGGTTGTGCAAGTTGCTGGTTTTCAGACTTCCAGCTGAAATTGGGGTGATTTCGCCATCCCGGATTATAGGTATTAGAGAAGGGTGTAGAAGGCTTCATGTATATGCCTAAGGCATTACATTGTTTCTTATACATCCCTCTCATATCAGCAAATGTGGGACATTCTTGGGCGAGATGATCTACCCCGCCACACACAAAACATGGTTCAAAAGATTTTGCATAATTAACCACATGTGTTGGCTTTGAGCTTTTAGTCTTTAATACCTCTAGTTCCCTAGTGAGCATCTCGACCTTGGCCTTAAGGTTATCCTCTTCCCTAAGATGGTAAATTCCACCACCATTTGGGTTCTCTATAGGTCGTGATCTATTTGTGCTCTCAGTAGCACTAGGTCCAGTCCAAGTGTGAGCTTTTTCAGCAAGCTCATTGAGGTACTCTATAGCCTCATCAGGATCTTTCTCCAAGAATTCACCATTACACATCATCTCTACAAATTGGAATTCTCTATAGGTAAGACTCTCATAGAAATAGCTCACTAAATGCCAATTCTCATACCCATGGTGAGGGCACATACTCAGTAACTCTTTAAATCTCTCCCAAGACTGATACAAAGTCTCGCTGTCCTTTTGTGTAAAAGTGGAGATTTGTTTTTCAAAGCATTGGTCTTATGTTGGGGAAAGTATTTATTAAAGAATATTCGAGTCATCTCAGTCCACGACCCAATGGATCATGGTCTTAGTGAGTATAGCCAACTCTTAGCTCTATCCTTCAAAGCGAAAGGAAAGAACTTAAGCCTAACAATGTCATTGGTTTCATCGTGACTATTAAAAGTCGCGACTACTTCCTCAAACTCTTTAATGTGCACATATGGGTTTTCATTATCCAAGCCATGAAAAGTAGGGAGTAATTGTATCATCCCTGGTTTAAAATCTAGTTGGCGAGTATTGGCTAGAAACATGATACATGATGGTGTGGCTGTGCGAGTAGGGTGGAGGTAATCCTGAAGTGTCCTAGCAACATTCTCATTAGGATTATCGGCCGTATTAACAAAGTCCTCTAAATTTTCGTGTGGGGGTGCAATATGGTTTGATCTAAGCGAGGTTTCACCAACGGACGTGGAAGGAGAGGGTAACTCTAATTCGGGTCCTCTAATGAATTTACCTCGAGAATCTCTCGGTCTAAGCATGCACCAATTAATTTAGAGGGGAAAATAAAATAAATAGAACAGGAAAATAAAATAAATAAAACAGGAATATAAAATAAATAAAACAGGGTAATAAAAGAAAATTAGAAAACCAAAACAAAGGTAAAGGAACAATATTACCGTATTTACAAACTGCTGAAAAGAAAAATATTTACAATTCTTTTACCGTCACACTCAAAGTTGACAAGCTTCCTTGTACTTAAGCTTGTTTCCCCGGCAACGACGCCAAAATTTGATTACGCCCAAATTATAACGCGGTTATTTTAGTACAGCTTTGGGGTGTCGATTCCACAGAGAAACAAGTTAATTACAAAAGAAGGTGTAAACCTTAAAACGAACGATAAAAGTTAAACGGAAGATTTTTGGGTTTTGATAATGAGATAATGTAAGAAAAATTGCATGAATGTAAATGAAATATAAATAAGAAATAGCAAGGTTTCAGGAATCTTCCTTAGGTTGTTCCCTATTTCCACTCTTGATTCAATTGATTTTATCTCGATTGCAAGTTCCACCTCCCAAACAAGCAATCGAAATATATCAATCAAGCACATTTATAACTCTAATATAATTGCTACAAATTAATCATTGATTCTGGTTCATGCACACATGACCGATCTTAAAGATTATCAAGAAACGACAATATATCTTTAATGACAATATCGCAGTAATGGACAATCAATAAGATAAATCTACTGGAATCAATCACATCCAAACAACCTCAATGGAGGAGAAGGATGCAATCACCGGATTAAGAGAATCTAAAATAAGAAGAATAAAAAGTGCATCTATCACATGAACTCAAATCTTTCTTACTTAATCAATGAATAATTCATAAACAATATTCAACAATAAATCTGTACAACCGAATCAAGAACAGGAAATAAAGAACAATAAATCCCTAAAGATTCATCCCTTTCCCTTGTAAGATGATTAATTGGCCATGGAAATCAAGGTGGAAGAACAATATGGATGCTCCCCCCTTGATTTGGCCATGGAGTTCAAGTTGGAAGAACAATATGAATGCTCTCCCCCTTGATTTCCAGCCCTCAAGAAACTTAGAAATAAAATGGAAGAATGCTGGATTTGGATCCCTTGGATCCTCTCTTTTTTTCTCTCCTCCATTCTTGAAAATGAATGTTGGCTGCACACTCTTTAAGCATCTATTTATAGATCACAAGTAGTTAGGGGCATTTTGGTTCATAAAATGTCATTGTGCAGCCCTAATTTGGTCTTGGACAGAGTGGGAGCTGGAAAGTGAGAGGTGCAGCGCTGGAAAGTGAGGGTGCGACGCTAGGTGGATGCTGATCTGGAGGCCTGACCTGTGTCTACTAAAACTGCCATAACTTTCTCTAGAAAACTCATTTTTACGAACCGTGAAATTCTCCAGAAAATAGACTTCTAGATCTTTCTAAGAATATATGGCTCATATCCTGGTTCTTCCTACATAAATACAATTTAATCTGAAAAGATGATTGATCTGTACGGAAAATTCTGGCAGTTTAGTGAAACTCCTTTAGCTTGTATGCAGAAGTGCACACACTAGTGTGCCTACCCTTACCTTGCTCCAAAGTGATGCACACACACTTGTGTGCAGTATTTTAACTTACTGTAATTTATTACTCCAACACCATCTTTGAATCATGTTTGGACATGTCTAAACCTTGGACAAATATGATCACCGACACCCAAGATATTTTGGTGCTTTAAACATAGATCGCTTTATCATCTCTTTTGTACTCAAAGCACCTGAAAATGAATCGAATTAAGTCAATGATTTATGAATATCACTTTAAAGTTAAAAACTTGTAAAAGTGCGATTACGATTGAGATCAACCCTAAAATGCTAACAATTAAGTATTGTTTAGATGCATTATATGACTCTCATCAGATGCAATGAATGAATTATTATCAGGGAGTGTCTTCCCACATATCGACATGTTTTTATCTTAGACCGGCTCCCTCTCTGTTCTTTTATTTCCAGCGTATACCAGTTGTCATGATTTTCATTTATTTCTAGCATATACCGGCTGTCACGGTTTTCATTTATTTAAAGCATATACCAATTGTCACGGTTTTCATTTATTTCCAGCATATACCGATTGTCACAGTTTTCATTTATTTCCAGCATATACCGGCTGTCACGATTTTTCATTTAGACCGCCCCCCTCCCAGTTCTTTTGTTTCACGCATATGCATATGAACAATGATATGAAATATGCATATGAACAATAATATAAGAAAAGTGTGTATTCAGACATTAAATTTAGCTCTCCTACCTTTTCTCAAATTACTATTTAATCAATTTCACTAATTTTTCTCCTCATATATCATATCAATTTATCAACCGTAACTCGTCAAGAATTTCATTTATCACCTCCATTATTAAATCAACTCATATTCCAATAATATTACTTCTCATATAATAACTTTCCACATATCAATTATACCTATCATACCTATCAAACAACTTTCATCTATTACCAAATCATAGGTTAATAAGTTATTCAAATATTATCACTATATATTTCATATTTATCTTGATTACTTAAAGTAAATCTAACTCATCACATAGCACTTAAAGCTACTCGTGGATCACCTCTTTGCCTTTCCTGCTCCTCTCAGCAATTTCCTCCGGTTGCTGATCATCAACACCTGACATAATATTCATATTAAATTCTAATTTATTCTTCAATTCTTTCATAATTCACATACTTTGAAAATTCCCACTTTGAATTCCGGGAAAGTCATGTATGCTAAATTTCAAAAATAAACTTCGCATTATTATCTTCTGTTTTTCTTAGAGCTTCCCGTGATTCTCTATGAAATTCTCCTGTAAACCCCTTCAAAATTTTACTCTTTTAACCTTTCTTTTAGTCCCATGTGTTTAAAGAAATAGAGTAATTTAGATTTGAGATTGAAGAAAACCAAACATGATTTGGTAAAACTAATAAAACAATTCAATATATAAAATTTTTACGCGGTACCGTCACCGCTTTCCACCGTTTAAATCAATGAGCTGCTTAACATATAGTACAATTACAACATTTTTGCAACACATGGAAGTCCAGGTGTTACAAGAAATTTGTGTTTTTTAAAATTTTTTTTCTTTTCTTTTTCCTTTTTCCTTTTTCTGGACGATTTTTTTTTTCATTTTCATTTTCATTTTATTTTTATTTTTCTTTACACCACCATGCGTCCCTTTTTTTTTAATAAAAATTAAATTTTTTGTGTATATATATATATATATATATATATACACACAATATATATATAACTCCATGTCATATTTATTAAATTACTTCTTTACCCTTTCTTTACGAATACGGGTATTACAATTCTACCTATCTTACAAAAATTTCGTCCCCAAAATTTCCTTACCTAATTCATGAAAGAGTTGGGGGTATTCTTTCCTCATTCTTGCTTCAAGCTCCTAAGTGACTTCTTCAACATCTTTGTTCCGCCATAATATTTGAATCAAAGGAATGACTTTATTGCGCAAGACTTGTTCCTTTTTGTCTAGAATTCTAACCGGTACTTGCATAATCTTCCTAAAGTTCTATCGCCTGATTCAAGATTCTATGGGATTCATCGTGTAAGTACTTTCTCAATAGTGAGACATGAAACACATTATGTAATCGTTTTAACTCTAGAGACAAATCCAATCTATATGCTACTGGTCTAACTCTTTCAATCACCTCATATGGCCCCACAAATCTTGGGCTCAACTTTCCTTTCTTTTTAAACCTCAACGCGCCCTTCCACGGAGATATCTTGAAAAATACTCAATCACCAACTTGAAACTTGAGAGGTCATCTTCTATTTTTAGCATATCCCTTTTGTTTGTTCTGTGCTGCTCTAAGGTTCTCTCTAACCAGTTTGATCCTCTCAGTAGTCAGATCTATCATTTCTGGACCAAATATCTTTCTCTCTCCAACTTCTTCCCAGCATACTGGAGTTCTACGCCTTATACCATATAAAGCTTCAAATGGTGCTATCCCAGTACTAGTTTGATACTGATTATTATATGCAAACTCGATCAAAGGTAAATAAGCATCCCAGCTCACTGAGAAACTCAATACACTTGCCCTCAACATATCTTTTAGTATTCTAATGATTCTGTCCGTCTGACCATCAGTTTGTGGATGAAAAGCTGTAGTAAACTGTAATTGCGTACCCATAGCTTCTTGAAAACCTCTCCAAAATCTAGAATCTCTATCTGATACAATACTCAAGGGTACTTCATGTAATCTTATAATCTCTGCTACATACAGTTTAGCCAACTTTTCAGGACTCCAGGTAGTTTTAATATGAAGAAAATGTGAAGACTTAGAGAGTCTATCTACTATAACCCATACCGCGTCATGACCCCTCTGGGTACAGAGAAAACCAAATACAAAAAATCCATACTCACATTTTCCCACGGCCACTCAGGTACTAGAAGAGGTTGTAATAAACCTGCTGGATGTCTATTCTCAGACTTCACCTGTTGATAAGTCAAACATCTAGAAATATGTTCACTGGAAGAGGTTGTAATGGAAGAGGTTTTCACCTCTGGGTATGGAGAAAACCAAAGACAAAATCTATACTCACATTTTCCCATGGCCACTCAGGTACTGGAAGAGGTTGTAATAAACCTGCTGGATGTCTATTCTCAGACTTCACCTGTTGATAAGTCAAACATCTAGAAATATGTTCCGTTACATCCTTCTTCATCCCTGACCACCAATAATTTTGTCTTAATCACTGTACATCTTATTATTTCCTGGATGCATGGAATATACAGAATCATGAGCCTCCCTTAGTATCTCCTTTCTCATCTCCACATCATTGGGAACACAAACTCGATGCCCTAATACCACCATACCATATCCTCTAATTCTAAACTCAGTTGGCTTCCCACTCAACACTTCCCATCGGATCTTCTCTATCCCCTCATCTCTACCCTGCATTTATAATAAACAATCAATAATAGAAGATTGTACCACCATATTTGCCATCAATACTCCTATATCATTGACACTCAACTGCATCCTTATTCTTCTTAGTTCTATCATCAAGCTAGTATTATGACTCCCAATAGCAGCTAATCTCCCTGTAGCCTTTCTACTTAATGCATCAGCTACTACATTAGCCTTTCTTGAACGATAATGAATGGTATAGTCATAATCATTATTCAGCTCTATTCACCTCCTCTGTCTCAAATTCAACTCATTCTGGGTCGGTAAATACGTCAAGCTTTTATGGTCAGTAAAAATTTCATAATTGGCTCTATATAGATGATGTTTCCAAATCTTCAAAGCAAAAACTATGGCAACCAATTCTAAATCATGGGTCAGGTAATTCCACTCATGGTTATTTAATTCCCTAGATGCATAAGCTATAACTCTCCTATATTACATCAACACACATCCCAACCCTTGATGTGATGCATCACTATAAACCACAAATCCTTCATCACCAGAAGGAAGCACTAATACCAGGGCAGTAGTCAATTTTTCTTTCAACACCTTAAAACTCCTCTCACGTTCCTCTGACCACCTAAACTTCATGTTCTTCCTGGTCAATCTAGCCAATGGTCCAACAATCATAGAAATTTTTTGGATGTATCTCCTATAATAACCAGCCAACCCAAAAAGCTTCTAACTTCAGTTACACTAGTGGGTCTTTCCCAATTCAACACTGCTTCTACTTTCTGTGGGTCAACTACTATTTCTTCTCTCGATACAACATGCCCACTCACACTTAGAGAACTTTGCATATAATTTCTCTCTCCTCAAAATTTCCAACACTATCTCTAAATGTTGTGTATACTCCTCTTCGTTCTTAGAATATACCAGAATGTCATCAATAAACAAAATAAAAAATCTATCCAAGAATGGTTTAAACACCTGATTCATTAGATCTATAAATGATGCAGGAGCATTAGTCAACCTAAATGAAATCACTAGGAACTCATGATGGCTATAACGTGTCCTAAAAGCAGTCTTAGGCACATCTCTCTCCTTTATCCTCAATTGATGATAACCTAATCTCAGGTCTATCTTAGAAAACATCTTAGCTCCCTGTAACTATTCGAACAAATCATTTATCCTTGGCAAAGGATATCTATTCTTGATGGTGATCTTATTCAACAGTCTATAATCCATACACAATCTCATTATCCTATCATTCTTCTTGACAAACAATACAGGGGCTCCCCAAGGTGATATATTAGGTCGAATAAACTGTTTATCTAGCAACTCTTGAAGCTGAACTTTCAACTCTCTCAATTCAGCTGGTGCCATTCTATAAGGTTCATGGCTTGGACAATGAAAACCCATATGTGCACATTAGAGAATTTGAGGAAGTAGTCGCGACTTTTCATAGTCAAGATGAAACCAATGACATTGTGAGGCTTAAATTTTCTCCTTTCGCTTTGAAGGATAGAGCTAAGAGTTGGCTATACTCACTAAGACCACGATCTATTGGGTTGTGGACTGAGATGACTCGAATTTTTTTTAATGAATACTTCCCCCAACATAAGACCAATGCTTTAAAAAGACAAATATCCACCTTTGCACAAAAAGATAGTGAGACTTTATATCAGTCTTGGGAGAGATTTAAGGAGTTGTTGAGTATGTACCCTCACTATAGGTATGAGAATTGGCGCTTAGTGAGCTATTTTTATGAGGGATTTACATATAGAGAGCGCCAATTCGTAGAGATGATGTGTAATAGTGAGTTTTTAGAGAAAGATCCTGATGAGGCCATAGAGCACCTCAATGAGCTTGCTGAAAAGCTCACACTTGGACTGAACCTAGTGTTACTGAAAGCACAAATAGGTCATGACCTATAGGGAACCCAAATGGTGGTGGAATTTACCATCTTAGGGAAGAGGATAACCTTAAGGCCAAGGTTGATATGCTCACTAGGAAACTAGAGGTGTTAAAAACTAAGAGCTTAAAGCCAACACACATGGTTAATCATGCAAAGTCTTTTGAACCATGTTTTGTGTGTGGCAGGGTAGATCATCTCGCCCAAGAGTGCCCCACATTTGCTGAGATGAGAGGGATGTATGAGGAACAATGTAATGCCTTAGGCATGTACAAGAAGCCTTTAGCACCCTTCTCTGATACTTATAATCCGGGATGATGAAATCACCCCAATTTCAACTGGAAGTCTGAAAACCAACAGCTTGCACAACCCCCTGCACCATGTCTTGAAACATATCATGCACCTGTATCTTCTAGGAGTCCTTTAGAAGAAACTTTACATGCTTTTATTGAGGCACAAGGGAAGACTAATCAAAGGCTTGAATCTTTAATTGTGCAGGTTGTTGAAGAACATAAGGATTTAAAGAGCCAAGTGTCCAAGTTGATAAACTACTTGAGTGTGACTGAGCAAGGTAAGTTACCTTCTCAAGCTCAGTCCACACCCCGTAGTTAACACCTAGCACAAAATAATATAAAGGATGTGAATGCCATTGAGACACTAAGTGGTAAGTTATTACACATCCCAATAACGAAAAAATCAGAGGATGTGGACGAAACCCACCATGCATACATGATTGACTCATTCATGGAAAAAGGTCCAGCACCTTAATCCATTAGAGTCCACCTTCACCCATGGCTTCACAAGAGCATATATCAAGCCAGAATTTACTGATGTTACTGATGACATCCTTGAGGCCTCTCCAAAGCATACAAGCACCGAATTTGGCAATGAAGCAGTGGCTGGTGCATTCAACCTATGTTTGTCTAGGAGGGAATAAAAGTGTCTGGCTGAAGACGTAAAACTTAGAGCTCATGGGAGGCAACCCACAACATATCCTTTTATTTTTACTGTTTTTAATATTTATTATTATTTTGCTATTTTCCAGTTTTACTTTCGTATTTCTTTTTCATGGACAAAAATACGAAGCAGTTCAAATGGTGGTGCACAATTTTCAGCTTCTGTGCATTTTTGGCTACAAAGGGAGTTTCCTTAACTTTTACTTTTACATTGAGGACAATGCTTATTTTAAGTTGGGGGTGGAAGAAACATATTCCTGTTTTTCATGTTTTTCATTGAACTACTTGGTACCATTTTTCCCTTTTTGTTTGTTTTAAGCATGCTTTGTGTTAGTCTTAGAGTTAATTTACATGTCAATGATATAAACTTAATTGAGATAACATATAACATTTAGAAGAAATTAAATCTTGCTTCAGTTTGAAAATAATTTAAGTATCAATCTTCATTTGGTTTGAGACTCTAGTTTGCGGTAAGATTGTATGATTAGTCTAAAACATTTAAAGAAGTTTTATGTGTGATTACTTTGTGAATACTTTTGCGGTCTTAACAAGCTCTAGAACTTATTTGATAATCACTTGAGGTGAATTCCTAGAATGCACATTACTTAGGACATGATATAGACCATTTTTGAACCGGTTGAGCCTTTCAAACCTACCATTGCTATATTTACCACTAGTCATCTATTTGAGCCTTTTCTTGAAAAAGAAGTGAGCCTTGCTTCTTTCAATAGCCCATTTACTCACCTTTATGAGCCTAAAGAGAATATTTTATCTTTGCCTTTCTTTTAAAAGAACTTAGTTATACACATGTTGTGAGAAGCACTTAAAAGGAGTAAGGGTGGAAATATGAAAAATATATCACTACCACAAACCAAGTACATTAAAGGAAATAAGTTGGGGGTTGTGGAAAAGAAAAGAAAAAAAAAATGATGATGAAAAAGAATGTGAATGGTTATATGCCAAAATAAAAAAAAAATAATTATGACAAAGAAAGAAGAAAGAAAGAAAAGAAAAAAAAATGGTGATTTGTTGAAAGAAATGCTCGAAAAATGGTTGAAAGAGTTAGGTGTTGAAGTAAAGGTTATCAAGTGCTTAAAATGATTGTGTTTAAAGCTAAGAGATTGAGTTCTTTTACTTGTGAATCCTTCCCATTCTTCCTTAGCCTTTACCTTAGTCTAACATTACAAGTTAATTAAAGACCTTTTGATCTAATGTAGTGTGATTTTTCTACAATAGTGGAGAGTGATTTGAAAAGTGAGCCTATGGAGCTTGTTTTTGTGATTGATGTCACGCAATTTATTATGTTTTTAGAGGCCAAGACTTATATTCATGAATGTTATGCATAAAATCATCCGGGTGTTCAGATGAATGGTTTGTGGTAAGATGGATTTTAAGAGTCAATAATGATTTTAAGGTTGATGTTTGGATTACTTTTGGACTTGGAGAAATTTAATGATTCTATGTGCCGTATGTTATGTATGATTTTTGAGACAAAATGTGAATTACTCTTGGTTAACACTAACATTTCTAGGGACTAGCAATAAGCTAGTTGGGGGTGATGATGAGAGTCATAAAATGCATCTTTACAGTACTTAATTGTTAGTATTTTAGGGTTGATCTAGGTTTGAATTGCACTTTTATACCTTAACAACTCTAAAGTGTCATTCTTGGATCATTGATCTATTTCAATGCATTTTCAAGTACTTTAAGTTCAAAAGAGATGGAAAAGCTATTATTTCTTGAAGTACAATGACTCAATGAACACGAGAGTGAAGATTCACAAGCATTTGGAAAGGAGTTTCACTAAATTGCCAGAATTGCCCGTACAGATCAATCATCTTTGCAAATTAAACTGTATTGATGCAAGAAAAACCAGGAGATGAGCCATATATGCTTAGAAAGATCCGGAAGTCTATTTTCTGGAGAGTTTTATGGCTCATCAAAATTATTTTCCTAGAGAAAGTTATGGCAGTTTTAGTAGACAAAGGTCAGGCCTCCAGAACAGCACCAGCCAGCACTGCGGTGCTCCTCAGCAGCACCGCAGTGCCCAGAAGCTCACCTAGCCAAATTATGCCTAGCACCGTAGTGCCCATACAGCAGCACCGCAGCGCGCACACGCATTTCTTCTCCGAGCTTTGACCTAATTAGGATTTTAATGACTTTTTAAACACTAAAACACCCTTGGACCTTGTGTATTATAAATAGACCACTTAGGGTTTGTGAAAGGGACATCGATGAGAGGCTGGAGGCTGGGGAAAACATCATGAAGGCTGCCACACTCTCCCCCATGGCCAACTAATCTCCAAGTAAGGCGAATGGATGAATCCCTAGGTGTAATTGTTCTTATTTTCTAGTCTTGATTCATTGTAGTTTGGATTTATTATCATTAAATATTGTTATGATTTACTTTTTAATCTAATTAGAAGATTTCCCCTTAATCTGGTGATTGCATTTTTCTCCCCCATATAAGTTTAGTCATGCTCTTCATATGTGATGTTGTTAAGGTGTGATTGAGTTCGGTAGATTTCTCTTATAGATTTGTCCATTACTGCGATATTGTCATTATGATATATTGTCGTTTCTTAATAATCTATAAGTTAGGTCATGTGTGCTTGAAAGCAAAGAGTATTTCATAACAATTACATTAGGGTTTATATATGGGCTTTAATTAAATATTTGCCGATTGCTTGTTTGGGATGTGAAATTTGCAATCGAGATAAAAACAACTGAATCAAGAATAGAATAAGGCAACGAACCTAGGGAGGATTCTCGAATCCTTGTTGTTCTATTATATTTACACAATTATTTCACACTACTTCAAACTCAGATTTTCTCGTTTAACTTTTATTGTTCATTTTAAGGTTTGCACTTTCTCTTGTAGTTAGTTTGTCTCCCTGTGGAATCGACACCCCAAAGCCGTGCTACAATTACCGTGTTATACTTTGGGCGTAATCAAGACTAGTTAGTTTCGTAGCATTTTTTACTCGAGCTAGTAAGTCCTTAGGGGTGTCTCTACACCTAATGCCCTAAAACCATCTGGTTTGGGAGTCATTGGCTAAACACTCACTACATGGGTCAAATAGAAAGCTTAAGGGAACTCAACTTGGGAAAAATCTCACAATAAAAGAAAAAGAAAGAAATAAAACTATGCCATTGTTAGTTCATTTTGATAGGAAATTTGGTGAATCTTGAGACACCGAAACACTACACATTAGAGTTATTTAGAAACTTAAATCTTTATGTGCTAATTCACCGCACACTAAAAATCAGACTTGTGATGCCTTAACCTACCTCATGTAAGTAATCAATGTTTAAAACTTGGATTCATTACGAAGATGTGTTTGTATTTTTAAGCTTGTTCATGAATGCACGCCATGGTTTTGTGCGATACCTAAACTTTTGTGGACACCATGAACAGTGGATTTATCTATGTATCTTTATTTTTCATTTAGTTTTTAGTTTTGTATTGCTAAGGGACTAGCAATATGTAAGTTTGGGGGTGTGATAGAAGCTTAAATATTCATATTTAAGCCCCTTAATTTACATTTGTTAAGCCTTAGTTTATATTATTTTAGTCCATTTTACTTCATTTTTGTGTTTTACATGGTTTTTATAGGTCTATGAAGAAAAGGAAGCATTTTGGAGCTTAAAAGGAAGAAAACTGGAAAACCTGGAGCAGATACTATCTGGAGTGCGATCTAGCGCACCAGGAAGGGCGATCGAGCGCAACCTTGCGATTGAGCGCACTCTGCTCGCTATCGAGCGCACATGTATGGGCATGAACAGTAAAATGGCAGCACATGCTTAGGAAATAAAATAGGTTTTTGTGTTTCAATAAGATTAGGATTCCAGGGTCTTCTAGGGTTATTGTACCCCTATAAATAGACTTGTAAACACATAAATAAGGGACATTCAAATTCCAGAGAAGAATCAAAGAGGCTGGAATTGGCCAAAGAGAGCTCAGTGGGGGATCCCTAAGCAATAATCCCAAAAGGGGGAGGAAGCTTGAGAAGGAGACTGTGGAGACGAATTGACGACTCTTCTCCATAGTGTTTTGGGTTTCTTCTTTCCTTTGCTTTTATTTTATGATAATGCGTAACTAAATACTTAGTAGGGCTCGATTGAAGCCCTAATTATGTTAACTTAATATTTCAATATTAGCGCTTCTGCAATGGTTATATGATGATGTTTAACTTGATTAATACTTATGTTTATTTAAATTCCTCATATGTGTTTGTATGATCAACTTATGCATGTGGTATGAATTAGTTAGTTGAATCAATTTGGATGACTGAGTCCTGGGTTCAACAGTAGTAACAAAAGTAATCTTATCCGGGTTCTTGGGTTAATCAACATGAGAAACCGGGAGTGGACCAAGCCCTAGGTCTCATATGTTTGTTGATCTTCATAGATCTGATGCTCTCTTAAGGAACAACTCAGTATACACCATGTTGAATCCCTTAAGAGAGAAAAGAGTTAGAGTATATACCATGTCTAACTTGTTGCTTAGGAAGATCAATAGCCTATGGTGTGGGCCAAGCCCTTAGGTTGGCAAGCATTAAATATTCAGAGTATAACTAAAGCATTGACATATTGTTTTATTATGTTAAAGCATAATTAGTGGTGGATATCAAAGCCCTACACTTTTATCATTATTTTATTTCTTGTTTTATCCTTATCAATCCAAACTCATATTTTCTTTATCTTGTTTTATATTGTGAAAGTAGTTTTAATCGAAATTTACCAATCCTTATGGAGATGATCTCGCATTTGTGCATTATGCTATCACAGACCTTGTACACTTGCAAGTAAAACTAGAACGGTTATTTGCTTATTTATTTAGGTAGATAATCGCTCCAACAATATGTTTGATGATTAATTTAAGAAGAGATTGATAAATGGTTGAAATTAGAATATGCGTAGTGATAAGAGAGTGTTATTATTGAATTATATGAGATAATAAATGAATGAATATTGGAACATTATTTGAAAGATTGAATTAATATATTTGAAGAAATAGATGATCAATACTGGTGAATTAGAAACGATTGAATTATACGATGTGACCAGAATTATATAATCGAGTACTTCTAGTAAATTTAATTCACTGAGCTTGTGAAGCTCACTCCTCATTGTTAAATAATTTCAGGTAGCGGGCAGGACAGATAGATTTGTGAGCTATGATTTAAACTAAGTGATTTTCTGTAAGCCTCGTGGTCAACATCCTCAGACAAATGGAATAATATTTTTTTTTAAAAATAGTCATGCATAATAAGTTGTATATATGGTTTCAGTTGGGATTTTAATAATGTAACTCCTCTGTTGAGGGTTGATGATTTATGTATGTATATAATTTCAGTTGATGTTTTTATATTGTTGCATATATGTGTCGTGTTGGTATTTTAAAACGTGACGACATCGTCTAGGGGGTAGCCAACTTGGGATGGGTCATTACATGGGTTTAGTTCGGTGTGGAGGCAAACTCAAGTATTCTTTCAGTTCCTTGAAGACTTTTTGACAGTCCTCATTCCAGGCAAAGTCTTTAGCTTTTCTGATAGCTTTGAAGAAGGGTAATCACATTTCAGCAAACTTAGACATAAAAAAAAATTAGCGCTGCTATACACTCGGTCAACCTTAATACTTCTTTAATGTTCCGGGGAGGGGTCATGTCTATGATTGCCTTTATCTTTTTAGGATTAGCTTTTATCTCCTGTTGTATGACCATGAAGCCTATAAACTTTTTGAAGGTGATTCCGAAGGCACATTTGGTTAGGTTTAGCCTCAAGTCCACGTTCAATCGGTGGATGATGACTTCGGGATCGATCCCAAGCGTATCAGAAGCCAACTAGGAGAAAAGTGATAAAAGATTCCTTGAGGTCTTCAGAGAGGTTTGACCCGATCTGTACGGTCCTTGAATCTCCCTCATTCAGAGGGATGACGATGAGTTCTTTGTCTAGCTGAGCTCGCAGAGTTTTAAGTTTATCTCTTAGGACTTCAATTTCCAAAGGTAAGTCTTCAGACTTTTTCCTGTGGTGACTGAGAGAATTGTGCTTCCTTCGGCAAACACCAACATCCCTAAGAAGCCATACAGAGGAGAGGACATTGACTTAAGCTAATTATTCCTTAACTTTATATGCTGGAAGGCATCATAAAAAAAGATGTCTACCGAGCTCCTGTTATCTACCAAGACTCGTTCGATATTTTAGTTGGCGATGAGGAGGGAAATAACCATGGCATTGTCGTGTGGCATCTGCATCCTTTATAGGTCATCATCTGTAAAGGATATTACCTGGTCAGTCTTAACCTGTTTATGAGGTTCACTAACCAATGCCACTGACCGGGCATAAGCTTTCCTTCTATGGGCAGCATTGGCCCCCAAAAATGGTTTTAATATGCTTGTGACTGTGGTAGTGTGACCCTGGTCACTCCGGGGGGGCCTATCACTTTGGCTCTACCTTCTAGGACTTAGCCTGGGGCTTCTCTTTGGGCTCCGGCAATTTTGATTTGATCTTTCCGCAGTTTGTCGGTATAGACACTGGGGATGATCTTTGTAGTCTTGCAACTAGCGAGGTTTAATGTATTCTTTTAAGTACCTCTTTTGGATAAATGATTTGATATGCTATTTGAGAGCATGACATTCCTCGGTGTCGTGACCATAATCTCTATGGAAGTGACAACATTTAGGTCAGTTTCCACTCAGATAGAACGGATTTAGAGGTAATTAGAGAAGGTCTTGGGCTTGGACGTGCATAAGTATGTTCGTTCTAGAGGCATTCAATGGGGTGGAGCTCTCAAAGTTAGGGATGGTTCTTTCCTTTCCTTCCAGGCTAGGTCTCTTAGTTGAGCCATCCTTTGATTCAATGTGGGTTTTGGTAGTGGAGAAGCCTTAGGACCAAGCCTCTAGTGAAGGCCTGGAGGTGGAGTTATTTTGGGACTTGGTCTTAGAATGAAGGAAGGATCTGGTAGTAGAGTGGTTACCAATTTACTTGTTGTGACTAGGCTACTTTCTTTATCGAGAGCTTCATTTTGAGAGAGGTGGAAGAGTGGAATGGCAGGCTTTCCCCCTTACCTTAGCGGCCAGATCAATGATAAGAAAAGTGATCTCTTGGAATTGCTATTGAATTCCCGAGATAATCAGGTATAGAGTAAGCATAGCTTATTGATTTTCCTAGAGCCTGGGTTCCACCGGATCATGCTGAGGATCACGCTCAGCTCGCCCATAAGATAGCTCACTATTACCATTATGCTCAGAGGCGGCATGTTCAGAGATAGCAAGGAGGTGTGGGTTAGCCTGTTGGTTACGAGTTGATGCCCGTGTGGCAACCAAACTGGTTCTGGTAGTGTTTTTGGATGGAATCGTAATAGGTGAGTTTGTGGTCCTTCAAAAATAATAAGGCCATCCTTCTAGCGCCAATTTATTGATGCCAAAAGTCTGTCAAGAATTTGAATAGTCGGGGAGTGAAACCTGCACACACAAAACGAGAAAAACCCAAAAGTCACCTTTTAAGGTGACTTTTCGTTGCCTAAATTAGAATAAGGCTTTGAAAATATGAAGAACCAAATTGAACAGAGAACTATGTTTGAGAAAATTGAATGCACATTTTGATTTATAAGAGCACCCTTTTATAGTGTGTCGGAGTAGACTCTGATTAGGAGAATGACTTTAGTGTTATGTTAGGAATAACATTCCTTTGGAGTTATTCATAAGCTTTGGAGGTGGCCACGTGTCACCATATTATTGGAGGGAATTTTCTCCCTCATCAAACATAAAACTATTATTCCACAACTTAAGAAGTTTGGGTATTCTTTTTTATGTTGGCATATGCAATCAGGCATATATGTCATTGTAAATAAGTTTCGTTGTGGATTAACCTGTACTTATTGATTCAACCCAAAATCTTCTCGTATTTGGACTCCTCTTCGGTTCTATATGCTTCTACCTCGCTTACGGTCGAATATATAACCACAATAATGGAAAGTATATATGTTTCCACAACCCAAGAACCTTTTTGTCTCTCTAAATGAAGAAGATGAAGTTTTTCTCTCTAAGGTCTCTTTCTTTCTCTAGAATGAATTTTCTAGTTGCCTTTTCTAACAAGAATATACGCATATATATACTGGAGGGAATGCATGGTAGTTATAAGCATTGAAACCAAAATTTGCATGGTCTTCTTCATGCCTCTTGATTCAAAGGTAAACGGGCGGGTCTAGTCGTCCATCATGGGTGTCGAACCGGGCCCTTATTTCCTACATCTCCCACTCACATGTGATGGGCTTGACATCGCCCAATAGATAAAGAGAAAACATCAGCATCTAAATTCCTTTCGAAAACTTCATATAGGCATATAAGTCGTGCGACCTACGAGTACACTTGCATTCGGGAGCTCAATACTATGCATATGTTAAGGATATACAGCGGCTTCTATCCTAAATAAACAAAATAAATTAAAAAAGTGTATTGCTGTGCCCCAGACTTATTTTATTACATCAGTTTTAGTATACCTAATTCCTCAAAAGCTATACTAGACTTTACTTTTCTCACCATATATCCACAATTATGTCCAAGCTTCAAAAAAGCAACATAATTGACTTGATAATACATGTGGTTGATGTAAACAAAACAAATCTTCCTTCCATACGCATGTATCTTTGTTTCAGACTAAATGTTTTTCTAGACATGCCCCATAAGGCTAATTATTTCATCGCCGTCTAAAACATGCTAAAGTATAAAATATTAGTATGTCCCTTTTAAAACATAGTTGAAAGTCACATAGGGCACTAACTGAGGCTTTTAATTTATATAAGCCTCTAGGTCTCACACAATAAGGACACATTGATTCACTCACTCACTTCTCTTTAAGGTTATACTAAGCCCATGTAGTATGAAATACATGCTATAGTGGTTTACTCTTTCTTGATAAGAGCGTATGTCCTTTTAAATTATACACCACTATACAGATCTTAGCCTAGTCGCAATCTACATCTTCACGCTCTCATATGTCTAGCTCGAGTTCTTTATTAGCTCGCTCTTTTAAGCACCTTAATAATTATTTGTATCCGACTTCCATCCAGATTTCTATGATCGTGGGATGATCATGATCTATCTGAGTTTTAAAGCTTTCACTCAAGACCTAATCTTAACTCTAGTCACGACGACTTTTATTAAGGTACACTGTTTATGAATTCATTACATTCACTATGTACTTGTTTCTTTTTCATTAGCATCAAAATAATATACCAAGTTTCATCTCAACTCACTATCCTAGCGCTTGAGGTGATTTCTCGTGTGAGAGAGCCGACCTTTTCCTAGTGACATACTTTCATATGTGCGTGTGTTTGTGCTAGCATCAACATGTATAAGACATCCAACATGTCTAAATTACATAGAATGAACACTAAGTTCAGTAATAGACCAATACATATATTTTTATTAACCAATACGCATGCCTAGAGATTTCAATGTAAAGAAAAATCATACTTGTAAGGATAATTCAACTCAGTTATCTAATGTGCAAATATGTGCTGTTGGACCACATTCTTCTGATCCATACTGCCTCCAATGTAAGTTATTCTTATAATTAATATATTTGGTCCCACTAAGATATTAATAAGATCCCACATATAAGCAGTATCAATTTGACTATCAAAGTAGACTGTCACAAATTCCGAGATATTAGCGATAACTCCAAGGTTTTTCAAAGAACCTCTTAAGCGATACTACCATTTTCATTGTAGCAAAACAAATTTTGATCTTAGCATCCACAGCTAGTCATTTGCAATGCTCTTAAGTATATGTGGATCCTTATTGATCATTATCTGATGCTTCTTCCCATATATGACTATTCATTAAATCCAAGGCTTAGCAAATATCAAACATAGTGTGCCTCTAGTATACAATAGATTTTCACTAGTACTGAGGTAGAAAGCTCTTCTAATTTCTTTCTTATCTTATGGAGTTTCAGACATAATTCAAGGTTAAGATCTTCGTCTTTTGATATAGTGGTGTCTATGGGATTGTTATTATGTAACCCGAACTTTTTAAGAATCTTCTTAGTGTAAGGCTCTTATGACAAAGCTAAGAGATTCCTTGAATAATCTCTATAGATCTTTAAATCAAGTACATAATTAGTTTCTCCCATGTCCTTCATTTTAGAAAGAAAAAAAAAAATGAGAGAACAACCATTCTTAAATGGTGACAACCTCTTTATCTTTCTATCTAATAGATCATCAACACAAAACGAGAAATTTTTAAATTTATCCTCGGACCTTTTGCATACATACAGTGATTCTCATCGATCATGCAAACTCAAAAGTTTTCATATCTAAATGAAATCTCAATTGTCACTGTTTGGACTAATACTTCAGTCCATATATGAAAACATTGGAGCTAGCATACTTTGTGCTCTTAGCCTTCTAACACAAAAACTATGGGTAGTTTCATATAGATTTAGTCATCCAGTTCTCCGTTGAGAGATGTAAGCTTCATGTCCATCATTTTCTTTCATAATCCTATATTTGTGATTATAACTAGAATGGGGTGAATAGAGGTAAACCTCACAAGCTACACCTTCTTGTAGGATATAGTATTTCGCACTAATCATGCGTTCTACCTCTCAATTAAACTCATTCACTTATCATTTTTCGAGTGATCTTGAGAACTCACTTGTTCTCATTTACTCTGTAATAGCTAGGAGTTTGATTAAGTCCCAGGCATGGTTAGTTTTATCTAAACTCCAATATTTTCTCTATTAATTTTAATCCATTTTCTTTTCTAGAGATGATCTCAAAAAGTTAATCCCTTAAGCTCATATCAAAGACAAAATGGCCATTTTTCAGTTGCTTCCACACAACTATGATTCTAGAGGTAAACCTCAAATAGACCTCAAATAGAATCACCAATCAATGTATCGCTCCGACTAGGTTAATAAGGTTTAGGAATAACCTTATTGTTGATCAAGTGTTTATTGACTCTGAATGATTTTGATAGTGACAAAAATCTTAAGTAACCACTAATAAATATTACTTAAGTGATATAGATTGTTAGTAGTGCCTATACATCAAAGGAGATCAAGATTGTAGAAATTGATGAATCCAAGTTGATGATCTCAAGAGTCAATAAGCTCTCAAAAAGATCAAATTCAAGGAGAATAATTTAAATGGAGCTTCAAAGACGAAAGAGCTAAATTATAGGTTAGAATCCTAAGATACACTTTGTAATTATTTCAATTTTTAGGAACTAATTAAATTTGCATTTTATTTTATTATATAGACTTAATTAATTGAAGATATAAAATCTCCACATGATTTTATTAAATGAAAATAAATTCTTTGGGAAAAATACTTAACATGCTTTAATTGAACTTAAGAAGAATTTATGTTGACATAGAAAATTATTTGAGTATTTGTAATATATCATTCATCATATATCTTGCACACATATTATGCTTAAATTTGTAACATGTTTTGTCATCATCAAAATTGCCTCAATCAAGAAATTTATTAGATTAATTTTGATGACAACAAAACACTTTTGAAGTGTTTAACTCATGTGTTTAATGTGCAAGAAAGTTTGATTCAATTAGGAGATTTTTCAAAACTCAAAAATCCAAAAAGAATGAAGAAATATAATGTTGAAAACATTGTTCATCCTGAAAACACTGTAGTAATGAACAAAAACTGACCCAGTCGACTGGGTGCTCGAAAAATCAGTTTTTACGTCAGTTATGAAGGACAATCGACTACCATATTGGATAGTCGACTACGGAGTCGATAGTTGACTGGGCAAGTTACAATAGCTATATTTTTTAATTTAAAAGGCTATAAACTTGTCTCTAATGGCTTTATTTTGTCTCTAATTGCTAGAAGACTTCAAGATACTATAAATAGATCCTCAAAGATCATTTGGAAGGCAAGGGAAACATTCTACAACAAAGGATTAAAGCAAAATCCTTATTCTCTTTTTCTTGAGCCAAAAACTCCATTGTCAAGCTATAAGCTTTTGAGAGAGAAAATATTGAGTTGTAATCTTTATTGATAAATCATTCTCCTGTTTGTTTGTTTCAAACTTTCCTTTCATTATCTTGTTAAAAGAGTTGTTGTAACTCTTGTGAAATTTTTTAAGTGAGTTAGTGAGTGTTGGGTATATACACTTGGGTAGCAAACTTAAGATTCTTATGAAAAAGGTTGAAGTAACACCCTTGAAGTTGCTTGTTTGTATTCGGTTTGAGCAACACCCGTGAAGCTGCTTGTTTTAGTGAAAGGCTTCAAGGAGGATCCTTGAAGAGAGTGGACATAGGATCAGAAGGATTCCAATATTGCTGAACCACTATAAATCGAGTTTGCATCTTTCTAACTCTATCTCCTTAATTACTTGCACAATTGCTTGCTCATAATTATTTATTATTCAAGTAAATGAGATTGATTGCTTAATTATTTTATAATTCAATTAACTTTTCTATATTAAGCAATAAACTCTCTCATCTTTGTACTAGAATTTAGAAAGATTTATTTGATTTAGTTCCGCATATATTTTGATATTCGATATTGCAAAAAGAATTTTAAAAAAATTTATTTCCTAATTCACCCCCCTCTTGGGTATTGCCATAGTATATTTTGGACCAATAATTGGTATCAGAGCAAGATACTCTTGTTTTAGGCTTAATATTCTAGGGTTGATCTTATGGCAACTTGTTTTTAGAAGGAAGAGATCCTACTAGTCCTTCTCTTCTCCATGGAACAAATTTCACCCATTAGAAAGCTTAAATGAAGATTTTTATTCAAGTTTATGATTATTATGCTTGGTATTTGATGAGTGCCAAATATTGCATGTTTTGGCCCTTTAATTTACATTTTTTAGCTTAGGAATTTGTTACTTTGAGTTGTTTTTCATTGTTTTACAGGTTTACAAGCTTGGAAAGGAGTTTCACTAAATTACCAGAATTGCTCGTACAGATCAGTCATTTTTGAGGATTAAACTGTATTGATTTAGGAAGAACCAGGAGATGACCTATATATGCTTGGAAATATCCGCATGTCTATTTTCTGGGGAATTTTACGGATCAATAAAATGATTTTTCTAGAGAAAGTTATGGCAGTTTTAGTAGACAAAGGTCAGGCTGTGCATGATTTCAGTGTGACAGATCAGCCATTTTTGAGGATTAAACTATATTGATTCAGGAAGAACCATGAGATGAACCATATATTCTTGGAAAGATCCGGATGTCTATTTCTAATAAATTTTACGGATCAATAAAATTATTTTTCTAGAGAAAGTTATGGCAGTTTTAGTAGACAAAGGTCAAAGAGCAAAAGCTAGAATCTGCAGTATCCCACATCAGATTAGAAACACATTGCACTTGTGATGTTTCCCTATATAAGCCCCTCTTCACTTCATCTTAAAAAAATCAATCCAAGTGCCATTCTGGTGCAATTTGGAGGACTTCTACTAGCATTCTGGTGGATCTCCAAGGGCTTTGCTACAAAGGGGGGAAGTGCTGCTCAACAACTGCGAGTGGAATTTCTCTCAATGTATAATCAGTTTTAATTTATTTCTTTTTGAGTTTTAATGCTTAGCACTTTAATTGTGAAATTTAGTTTCATACTCATGTGTGGCTAAAATCTTCAGCTAAGGTTGAAGATGAAGTCTTTCCATTGTTTAGCATTATATTTTCAGATATGTTCGTACAATTATGATATTTTTAGTATTAAATGTTCTATTTCAATTGTTTGAGTAAATTCTTACAATTGATAGTTCTTAAATTGTTCAAGTTGGATATTCCGTGTGTTTCATCTGATGGATACATCGAATCATTTTGATTAAATTGGATATCCTTTGTGATTTGTAAATTAAACGGATACATTGGATGGTTTTAGTTTAATTAGGATATTTGTTGTGATTTGTTTAAAATTGGATTCATGGAATTATTTGATAAATCTCTTTTATATAGAACATGAAGATATATGCTTTACTTTGGTGGGGTGGATTCAGAAACCTTAGTGTTTATATATTTGTTTTTAAATCAATTTAGTTCAGTTTATATTTGTTTTGCAAAATACAATTCAAAATTCAGAACTAGGTTAAGATAAGGTTAGTTTAGATAAAATTATATTTTCACAATGCAATTCCCTGTGGATTCGACCTCACACTTGCACAACACTATATTGCAAATGACTCATGTGCTTGCGAGTAATTTAAAACTCACAACAAGTTTTTGGCGCCATTGCCGGGGAGTTATTTGGTTTGTGAAATTTTTGTCTGAATTGATTTTATTTTTCTACTAGTTTAGTTAGTATTTTTGTTTTATTTTTCTTTTGCAATTTTATTTTAGTTTATTTGTTTCTATTGGCAATTGCCCATAAAAAGTAAAAAAATGTGGATAAATCCAGTGCCGATTTCACAGTCTTTAGAGGACACCCTCAAGGATTGCATGAAGATGACCGGCCAGTCCATCAGTGCAGCCAATACATTCAATGTTGATAGCTGTTCCACCTATGCTAGCCCTATGCATTTAGCACAGAATTTCCCATATATGCTGGCTTTTGCCGAGTATCCTATGGAACAAATGAATGCTTTCAATGATTGTCGGTGGCAATAAAATGGATCTTACTCCGAGACGTACAATCAAGGGTGGTGGAACCACCCTAATTTTTCATGGAAGCAGAACCAATTGATGAATAAGGGAGGAGCCCCTCATCATGCTCACAATCAATACCCTCCTGGATTTTCTACACCAGTTCCAAGTTATGGTCGCTTAGCCCATCCAGCACCATCACCCGCTTACTAAGCTCCCACTCAAGCACCAACGTCGGTTTCACAATCATTGGAGGACACCCTCAAGGATTTCATGAAGATGACCGGCCACTCCATCAACGAAGTGAGGAGTGCAACAATAGTAAACACCCAAGCGATTACCAAGCTAGAGAGTCAAATGGGTCAAATCGCAAGTCACTTAGGTGAAGGAGAGAAGGGAAAGTTCCTCAGTCAACCTGTGCCCAACCCGAAGGAACAATTTGCGGTTGGAAATTCATCAATTCCTACTGATAAGGATTCATAATATCTATATGTTTGTTACATTTCCTCATGTTTTGATGGTTATAAATGCTTAAATCTTGCATTTTGATTATGTTTCGTATTTTATGGAGTAGATTGAAGAGTTAAATCAAATTGAATTCAAAATCAAGAGATTTGTGAAGAAAATTCGAAGCTCAAAGCTGCAGCGCTGGTTCAGGGGCGCTGCAGCGCTGGAATAGCACTGGAATGACAAGATTTGTGAAGATTGGACAGAAGCTCATTGCTGCAGCGCTGGAATTTGCGAAATATGTGAAAAGATGATAGAAACTCAAAGTTGCAGCGTCGGGAAGTTGGCGCTGCAGCGCTGGTTAGGGTTTGATTTGTTCCTGGCGCTGCAGCTCTGGGAAGTTGGCGCTGCAGCGCTGGTCGACGGATTCAGAATATTATAAATAGTAACCCTAGTTGAAAGAAAGGAGGGATCTCTGATAGAAGGCGCGGCTGTTGAACAAAAAAATTCCTCTTCTCTTTTCTTTAGGTGTTCTTTTAATTATGAGTAGCTAAATACTTTTCTTCCAGCTGAAGGATAATTGAAGTTTTGGTTCTTCAAGAATTGTGAGATCTAAATAATTTTCATTGCTATTTTATTTCTTTTATATTTATATATCTTCTGTGTTTATTAAAAATTATTGTCTTGGTTGATTGATGCAAAGGGCCCGTTGTTCAATTATCAGGTCAATAAATTTCCATTTAGAACTTTAAATCTGTAATTATTTAAATTTTCTAATATTAGTGGTAAAATAATAAAGTTGATTATAGAGAGATTTTCGATTTATGTTATGGAGATATATAACATAGTCTAAATGAATCGAGCTTGTGTATTTGTTAGCTAGAATTGGTAGTCTTTCTAATTATTAATGCTGTCGATAGATTAAATCCTAAGAGCTTGTTTAGAGTTGTTTATTAACAAGGGAAGTAATCAAAGAGCTTGTTTTGGTTATCGAGAAAGTAAGGAGAGATAGGTTGTTAGAGCTTATTAACAACCATAACCAATTTAGTGAAGAATAGAAGATTTTATCCTTGTATCTGTGATCAATTCTCTGAACCAATTCTAAAATTATACCTTTGGTTGGATATTTGTCTGATATTGATTTCTTCTTAGTTTTTAGTTGATTATAATTGCTTTCTCGTTTATTTCACTTCGAAATTTCAAAACCCCCCTTTTTTCTCCGCTTTAACTTTCATTAAAATAAATCTACAATCTCTGTGGATACGACCTTGCTCATCACTGTTACAATTTGTATTTTTCGAGAGCAAGAATTTTATTGTTTGTTGGATTCGACTCCCACCACCTACGCACGGGCAGGAACAAGTGCAATCGATTGTCACATTGAGGTATGGAAGGCAAGTGGACAACCAAGTGGAAGAGAACCCCGCTCTGCAGCAAGGGCAAGAAAGTGGCAACAAGAAGAAAAGAGATACTGAGCCATCTATAGCCACACCTACTATTAAGGATCTTCCTAGGTCGTTTGTACCTAAAGTGCCTTACCATGAGAGATTACAAGCGCCCAAGAAAGAAGGGAAGTCTGAGGACATTCTGGAGGCATGCTTTGCTCAGTTTGGAGAGTATTTGGATTTGGATAAGTTACTTGAGCAAGCGAATGCCATTTTAGAGTTTGTTCATTGGGAGAGCAGCAAGACGGAGGAGACTGTGGATGAATCCCGCATTGAGGACCCCCTGGAGGCATGCTTTGCTCAATTTGGAGAGGATTTGGATTTGGATAAAGTACTTGAGCAAACGAATGCCATTTTGGAGTCTGCTCCTCGGGAGAGCAGTGAGATGGAGGAGACTGCAGAACTTGAGCCCCTCAAGAAGGAACTTAAGCCTTTACCGGACAATCTTAAGTATGAGTTCCTAGGTCCAACATATTCTTTGCCTGTGATTATAGCTTCAGATTTGGTTGAGGCTCAAGAAGAGAAATCATTGGACATTTTAAGAGAGCATAAGGAAGCTATCAGCTGGACTATTAAGGATATCAAGGGAATTAGCCCCTCGGTAGTGATGCACAAGATACATTTGGAGGAGAATGCCAAGCCATCAAGGGAGCCACAAAGAAGGCTCAACCCAGCTATGCAAGAGGTTGTGAGGATTGAAGTGATTAAGCTGTTGGATGTAGGGATCATTTATCCAATCTTTGATAGCGAATGGGTGAGCCTGATTCATGTCGTGCCAAAGCAGGCTAGATTGACGGTAGTGATGAATAAAGACGACGAGTTGGTTCTAACTCATGTGCAGTTAGGATGGAGAGTGAGTATAGACTACCGTAAGTTGAATGCTGCCATAAGGAATGATCATTTTTCACTCCCATTTATTGATAAGATGGTGGAGCACTTAGCTGGGCACGATTACTAATGCTGGGTCTGGCTGAAGATGCTAAACTTAGCGCTCATGAGAGGCACCCCACAACATATCCTTTCTGTTTGTTTATTATTTTACATATTTCTTGTTACTTTTATTTCTAGTGTTTTTTTGTTTTCCAGTCTTTATTTTTCAGGGACAAAGCGTACTTCAGATCAAGTTTGGGGGTATGCTATGAGCCATACCAGTCCAGATAGTTCTCCATATCCCAGGTCAGCTCTTTCTATATTATTCACACATTGGGGTCAATGTGTAATTTAAGTTTGGGGGTATAGGAGACACATTACACACACTTTGTCCTAATTTGTTGTTGTTTTTCTTCATTTAAAAAAAAAGGTAAATGCATGCTCATGTTATTTTGAAATTTTAGTTGATCTAAACAATTTCTATGATGTGATGTCATTAGTGAGCTTAAAATTTTGAACACATGATTTGGTGATAAAGTTTTAAAATTTAGTTACTTACTTTAGACATTTGAGAATTCACATGTTTGATCTAATCTAACACGAGCACATTAGCACAAATTGTGTGAGGTATGACATGTGATTTTAATGTGTACGTTTCCTTGTCTTAACTGAAACTGGATGACTTGTTGGATAAACACTTTGGCATAAAAAATAAAAAAAATAAAAAAATTTGATGATCATAAATAAACTTTCCACTGAGTAACTGGACCTCTTGCCTCAGTAAGCAGTGAGTGTTCACGTCAAAAGTTAGGAATTTTTCTTGGTAGTATTAAGGTCAGTTTAATTTCATAGCCTTTTTTACTCGAGTTAGTAAGTCCTTAGGGGTGTCTTTACACCTAATGCCCTAAAACCATCTGGTTTGGGAGTCATTGACTCAACACTCGCTACATGGGTCAATTAGAAAGCTTAAGGGAACTAAACATAGCAGAGCCTTATAATAAAAAAAGAGAGAAGAAAATAAAAACTATGCCATTTTCGTTCATTCTGATAGGAAATTCGGTGAATCTTGAGACATGGAGACCTTACACATTAGAGTTATTTGGAAGCTTCATTTTTATATGCTAATTCACTTTACACAGTGTCAGACTTGTGATGCCTCAACCCGCCTTTTGTAAATAATTAGATTTTAACATTTCTATTCATTGCAAAGATGGGTTTATCTTTTTAAGCTTGCTCATGAATGAATATCATGGTGATGTGTGCTCCTTAAATTTTTGGATACCATGAGTGATGAACTTATCTTTATGTTCTTTGTTTTTCATACAGTTTTTAGTTTCTTATTGCTATGGGACTAGCAATATGTAAGTTTGGGGGTATTTGATGAGTGCCAAATATTGCATGTTTTGGCCCATTAATTTACATTTGTTAGCTTAGGAATTTGTTACTTTGAGTTTTTTTTCGTTGTTTTACAGGTTTACAAGCTTGGAAAGGAGTTTCACTAAATTGCCAGAATTGTTCGTACAGATCAGCCATTTTTGAGGATTAAACTGTATTAATTCAGGAAGAACCAGGAGATGAACCATATATGCTTGGAAAGATCTGGATGTCTATTTTCTGGGAAATTTTACGGATCAATAAAATGATTTTTTCAGAGAAAGTTATGGCAGTTTTAGTAGACAAAGGTCAGGCTGTGCATGATTTCAGTGTGACAGATCACCCATTTTTGAGGATTAAACTGTATTGATTCAAGAAGAATCATGAGATGAGCCATATATTCTTGGAAAAATCCAGATTTCTGTTTTCTGAGGAATTTTACAGATCAATAAAATGATTTTTCTAGAGAAAGTTATGGCAGTTTTAGTAGACAAAGGTCAAAGAGCAAAAGCTGGAATCTGCAATATCCCACATCGGATTGGAAACACATTGCACTTGTGATGTTTCCCTGTATAAGCCCATCTTCATTCCATCTTAAAAAAGCAATCCAAGTGCCATTTTGGTGCAAGTTGGAGGACTTTTACTAGCATTCTGGTGGATCTCTAAGGGCTTTGCTACAAAGGGGGGAAACGCTGCTCAACAACTGCGAGTGGAATTTCTCTCAATGTATAATCAGTTTTAATTTATTTCTTTTTGAGTTTTAATACTTAGCACTTTAATTGTGAAATTTAGTTTCATACTCATGAGTGGCTAAAATCTTCAGTTAAGGTTGAAGATGAAGCCTTTCCATTGTTTAACATTATATTTTCAGATATGTTCTATTTCAATTGTTTGAGTAAATTTTTACGATCGATAGTTCTTAAATTGTTCAAGTTGGATATTCCGTGTGTTTCATCTGATGGATACATCGAATCATTTTGATTAAATTGGATATCCTTTATGATTTGTAAATTAAACGGATATATTGGATGGTTTTGGTTTAATTAGGATATTTGTTGTGATTTGTTTAAAGTTGGATTCATGGAATCATTTGATAAATCTATTTTATATAGAACATGAAGATATATGCTTTACTTTGGTGGGGTGGATTCAGAAATCTTAGTATTTTTATCATTTGTTTTTAAATCAATTTAGTTTAGTTTATATTTGTTTTGCAAAATACAATTCAAAATTCGGAACTAGGTTAAGATAAGGTTAGTTTAGATAAAATTATATTTTCACAATGCAATTCCTTGTGGATTCGACCTCGCACTTGCACAACACTATATTACAAACGACTCGTGTGCTTGTGAGTAATTTAAAACTCATAACAGTATTTCATTCTTGAAAATGAAAATGATCTTGATCCAAATGATTGTAAATTCATTCAACTAAATGCTAAATTTATGAACATGCTTTATAGTTCTCTTGATCAAAACGAAGTTGATCAAATTTCCTCATGTAAGACCGCAAAAGAAATTTGGGATTTATTAGAGGTAATACATGGAGCAAATGAGCAAGAAAAGAATTTCAAATTGAAAAGTCTTGTTCATGACTTAGAACATTTTAAAATGAATGAAAATGAATCATTTTTTATTTGCAAACTCGTTTCACCATGCTTGTTAAAACTTTATCTTCTATGGGCAAAATTTATTCTAACCTTGAATTTGTGAGAATATTTCTTAGGTCTTTGTCAAATCAATGGAAAATTATTTTGACAAAGTATTTTACAAGTGAAAACTTGGAAGAGCTTGTGGAAACCTTCAAGGAGCATGAAAGCTACTTGGCTTACAAAGAGGATGATTCCACCACATCTTCACCTCTTATGAAAATTGAAAATATTAATCATGATGGAGATGATGAAGAGGAAGATGGAGAAACTGGATCGAAAGAAAAAAAAGTCCATCAATATGCTTCAATGTCTAAGAAACTTGAGAAGTTTTACTCTAAGAAGAATCACTCCATACAACGCAATATAAGGAGAAACTCGAAGAAGAAGGCTACAACTTGGAGTGAAGATGGAAGTGCAAAAGAAGACTCCAATCTCAAAATGGAAAATTCGAGCTTAATGGAAAAAGATGAGGTAACATCTAAACTATATCTTGATTTTGAAAATTATAAAATATCAAATATTAAACTTGAAGAAGAAAATGAGTTCAAATTTTGAAGAAGAAAGAAATAAAATTTGTACAAAATAAATAAAAGATAGAGAAACAAAAGAAAAATTATAACGAAGTGAATAATCCCTTAAAGGAACAAAAATTTATAAAAATCACTTTGCTATAAAAACTCTATCAAGAAATTCATTTATCACTTCAAATTTTCGTCATGTATATTATAATTGTCATTTGAAGAAAAATAACAAAATTAGAAGGAAAATGATAGGTGTTGTTAAGGATATAATTTCATCTAATGTAAGGCTTAGTGGACCTAAAATGATTTTGGTTGATAAAGGATAAGCTTGCTTTGTTGGAATTTATTTTATTTTTTGCATTACATTTTTTTATATATTGTGTTGCATTTAAATTACATGATACAAAAAAATTGAGATTAATAAACTACATTTTGAATTCATTCTTTCAAATAAAAATTATGGCTAGTATTTCAAAAATACATAAAATGTATCTCAATAATGGTTGATATTTGAAAAAGATAAAATTAAATATTTTTAAAAACTTATGCACTTTTAAAAGCCATGTATTTGATGTTATTTTGTGATGAGTTAACAATCTTGATTTAAGTTGAGAAATATTTGATTAGCCATCTAGCATCAAAGTGAAGTGATTCAAATGAGAAATAATCTACCAAGATAAATTGTTTGAGTGAGATTTTACCATCTACTCAAAAGAGCTTTGTTTTAGTCAAAGAATTTTATATGAGGTAAGGACGTTTTGATTATATAAATGTTTGGTTCCTTTGTTATTCTTAAATGAATCATATGACATGAAATGCTTGAAATAAATGCGTTTTTATTGATAGCTAGAATGGAAATGATTTTGATGATATATTATGCCATGTCTAGCTAATTTTGAAAATCTTACACTTGTATAATTGATTTTCTACTTTTCAAAAATTAAATCTAAATTATGATATAATTATTTTTAAACGTTTGATATATTTATAAAACTTGATTTAATGATCTTCCTAAAATGAGTTTTATTTTAAAATTTGGTTTGAGAAAATGGGTTGTTTTTTAATTTTATTTTTAAAAGATTTAGTTTATCTTAATCTATAAAAATCTTTTACTCTAATTCATTGAAGTTTTCTTAGCACACAGATTTATGACTTAATTGTGCTTTAATTTAGTATCCTTGCTAAAAAAAAGAAAGAATAATTGGAATATGGCATGAGTTTTAATCACACTCCTCGTTTAGGAAAGAAAATGCTTTATGATTATTTTTGATGATATACCTTATTTGAAATCATAATGCACTTATTTATAAGGAGAAGTTTGGTAATCTTGATCCATTTAAAAAACACTTTTGTTGAAATATATATTTTTTTAATTATTTGACATGAATTATTTCCATTGAATAGAGAAGGTGATCTTCACTTAAATTTTGAAATATATTAAGAAAATTTACGTAATGGTTTTTAGCATGCATTCCATTGTGCCTCTATCTCAAGAATGATATATTTTGAATACTCTCGTGAACTTCAATGAAGTAAAAAACAAGTATTCATATTTATGAGATGAATGGAATTTGCTAAAAATGATAAGAAAACTCATAATGATTTGGTATGCCTTTTATAGAAATGTAAATTTTGGATATATTTTCTAGTGGAATTAATTTTTATGATGATAAACTTGATAAAAATTTTAGGTTAAGTGTTTTAAAGACTATTGTGTGGTCTATTCATGAAAATTTCAAGCCACTTAAAATCAATTTTGAATCAATTGATTGACCATGAATCATCAAGCTTGAAAAATCAATTGGTTGATCAACTTGAGTTTTAAAGACTATCTGTTGACCTTTATCTAATTTTAATAATGACAAAACACTACTTTAATTGTACTAACAGTTTTATATAAGTGTTAAAATGGTAAAAGTTTTCAACAAAGAATCAAGATGCAAGAATTCAACCCGTATCAGACGCCAAAGCAAGACATAAGATATAGAATAGGCATTAAGGTATTGAAACAAACTGTAAATCTCTTATGTTCAGGTAAGTAGCTTGTCTTATGGCTCTTTTTACAAAATAATTTTGATAAAACTATTAATTCAAACACTTCCAAAACAAAACAGTTTTATTACATGAAAAACTGGGTTGAAGGGCAACCCAGTCGATTGGCTTAAATGTACCAGTCGACTGGGGTATGGGACAGAATGTCCCTAGTCGACCGGTGTAGAGCACCCAGTCGACTGGTGCTTAGGACCCAGTCGATTGGTACTCTCCCACAGCCTAAAAGTGAGTTTTTTCACTTGACCCAGTCCACTGGTACAAAGACCCAATTGACTGGTAATTCGAAAATATGACCGTTTGAGACGCGAGACTTGAGTATTTAATGCAGCAAACCTACCAAGTCAGTGTTTAACAGCCATATTGATTCAAGGCTATATAAACCCACTTCAATGAGCATTTAAAATAAGAAGATTATACATTCAATTCAAAAGTTTGCTCATTAATTCTCAAAAGCTTTGAAAAATTTATTATTGAGTCATTCTTTAAGCTTTTTCTTGAAAAAGAGATATTGTTCATTTGTAAAAGCATTCATTGCTATCTCTCTACCATTTAATCTACAGTAAATCACATTTATTGTAAAGGGGAAAGAGTTATAATAACTCTTAGAGTGTTTAGAATTAAACACTTCTTTGTAAGCTTCCGTGAGGAAGGGATTAGCTTCTGAGAGGAAGGGATTGGTTGTAAGGTTTGTACAACACATGTGAAGTTGTACAACTAAAAGTTTTAGTGGATTACTTCAAGGAGGTTCCTTGAAGAGAGTGGACGTAGGGTCGGAAGGAATTCGATTTTGCCGAACCACTATAAACTGAGTTTTCACTTTCTCTTCCTTAAACTCTCTTACTTAAAGCACATTACTTGTTAGTATGCTAATGCACTTAACTATTTTTATAAACTTGCAAATAATTAGTAAAAAATTTAGAAACCTAATTCACCTCCCTCTTGGGTTAGAACCCTAGTCTACAATTGGTATCAGAGCCTCGTTCTCAATTTCAGGCTTAAAATCCTTGAGTTGATCTGATGGCATCAAATAGCTATTCTGAAGGACATTCCTACACTAGGCCTCCCTTACTCAATGGCTCCAACTATAACTATTGGAAAAATAGGATGAAAATCTTTGTCGAAGGACAAGATTACAATCTATGGAGAGTCATTGAGGAAGGACCTAGAATTCCTACAAAGGAAATAACTATTGGAGAAATCAATCATACAATGCCTAAACTCAAAACTAAGTTCAATGAAGAGGATTGTAGAATGATGTCTCTAAATAGTAGAGCCACAAGTATTTTACATTGTACTTTAAATATTTCTGAATATAATAAAATTTCTACTTGTGTTTCAGCTAAGGAGATTTGGGATAAATTGCAGGTTACATATGAAGGAACTAGTGAAGTTAAAAAATAAAAAATTTATATGCTAGTGTCCGAGTATGGATCTTTCAAAATGTCTCATAACGAAACAATTTCTCAAATGCACTCACGTTTCACCACTATTGTTAACGGTTTGAAGCTTCTTGGTAGGAACATTGAGGAATTTGAACTAACAAGGAAAATCTTAAGGTCTTTACCATCCACATAGGAAGCAAAGAAGATGGCCATCACGGAGGCCAAAGATCTCGACAAACTTGATGTCAAAACACTTCTCGGATCACTATTGACATACAAGATGGAAGAAATGAATCTCGTTGTCAATGATGATGAGAAGAATAAAAATGTGATTGGTCTTAAAGCCTCTATGAGCAACAAAGAAGAAGAAATGGAAGAAGAGGTGGAGAACAACGAAGAAGATGGTGAGATGGCTCTAATCACCCAGTAGTTTCACAATATCTTGAAGAAGAGGAAGAAACCATACACAAAGGATCCCACTTCAAAAAGGGAACCACTTGTGTGTTATGGTTGCAAAAGCCTGGTCACATCAATGCTAATTGTACATCGGCAAGCAAACCATATAAGAGTTTCAAAAAGAAAGCTATGATTGCAACCACTTAGAGTGATGACGAAGAAGAAGAAGAATCATCGGACAATGAGGTCGGATATGAGGAGATTGCCAACCTATGTTGTATGGTAATCGACAACGAAAATGATATATCAAATTCTTCACTTTCTAATAATAACATTGTTAGTAGTACTGAAGAATTAATAGAGGTCATAAATGAAATGCATGAAGAATTGAAGAAATTCGGTTCTAAGAACTCCATTCTAAAAAAGGAAGTGTCATTTCTTTCTAAAGAAATGGAAGGCTTAAAGGACGACAAAGAAAAACTATCTTCCTTGCTTTATAATTCTTCTCAAGATTTTCTTAAAGAGGAAAATGAAAACTTAAAGAAGAAAATAATATAGTTAAATGACACTATATCAACACTTATACTTGGAAAAGAAAAACAAGATGAAGTGCTATCTTGCCAAAGATTAAGTGGAGGAAAATCCGGGTTGAGTTATTCTCTATTAGGCAAGCAAAAATAAAAAGAGACCTTATTCATGAAAGCATCATGTATGAATGAAGCCTCTACTTCAAATACCATTAGCAAGGTTAAAAGCACTCCTTCAATGAATACTAGTAGGTTTAAAAATACTAATTCCAATGCATATACAAGAATTAAGCATCCTAGAAATACTCATGCATATATGTATACTCACTCAAGAAATGCAAATACTAGGAACAATCATTCAAGAAATGCATATACACATCCTAGGAGTAACCACTATATGAATCCTAGAGATAATATGCATACTCAAAACTTGCACACTACATATGCATATCCTAGGAATTACCATCATGTGTATCTTAGAAATAACATGGATGTTCACAATAATGCAAGCATATATCCTAGAAATCACCATCATACATTTCCTTGAATTGACATGCACAATAGAAACATGTATCCTAGGAATACTCATCCAATGAGCTATAGAAATGCATAACTAAGAAATCCTAGAAATTTCAATAACTATTATCCTAGGATCGTGCATCATCAACATGTCTATAAATATAGAACACCTTACATTGTTAAGAAAGTATGGGTCCCTAAAGGAGCCGTATTTTCTAGGACTAACCCCAAAGGACCTAAGAAATTTTAGGTACCTAAGAGTACAATTGTGTATTCTTCTATGATGTAGATATCTCTCACATCAAAGAAAAAGGTAACTGTTGGTACCTTGATAGTGGATGCTCAAAGCACATGACCGGTGATCGAAGTGTATTCAAAGAGCTAACTCTAAGAGATGGCAGACATGTCACCATTAGAGACAACACAAAAATAAAGATCATCGGGCATGGAAAAGTTGGTAATGATTTCTCAATCATTAATCATGTATTATTTGTGCAAGGCTTTAAGCCAAATTTACTAAGTATTAGTCAACTATGTGACAAAGGCAACAAAGTCATATTTGAAACCTCTCATTGTCTAGTTATAGACAACAAGAGTAACAAGATCAAGTTTGTTGGCCATAGACACAAAAATGTCTATATGGTTGATTTAAAATCCTTGCATTCGGAAAATGAAAAACGTTTTCTTGCATTTACTGAAAACCCATGGCTATGGCATAGAAGGCTTGGTCATGTGAATATAGATTTGCTTAAAATCATTTCAAGAAAAGATTTAGCCATTGGACTTCCGAAAATCAAATTTGAAAAAGATAAGGTGTGTGATGCTTGTCAAATGGGAAAACAAACAAGAATTTCTTTTAAATCAAAAAATGTAGTCTCAACTACTAGACCATTGGAACTTTCGCATATGGACTTATTTGGTCCAATAAGTACAATTAGTCTAGGTGGCCATCAATATGCTCTTGTTATTATTGATGACTATTCAAGATATACCTTTGCTATCTTTATACCTTACAAGGATGAAGTTTACAAAGGATTTGAAAACTTTTATAAAAAGGTTCAAAATGAAAAAGGAATTTGTATTTCAAGCATTAGAAGTTATTATGGAAAATAATTTGAAAACCAAAGCTTTTTCAAAATTTTGTGATGAAAATGGAATTGATCACAACTTTTCAGTTCCTAGAACTCCTCAACAAAATGGAGTTGTTGAGAGGAAAAATAGGGTTCTAGAAGAATTTGCAAGAACAATACTTTGTGAAAATAGCTTGCCAAAATACTTTTGGGTGGAATCCGTAAACACCTCTTACTATATCTTAAATAGAATTTTAACTAGGCCTATGCTTAACAAAACTCCATATGAATTATGGAAAGGTAGAAAGCCTAATATCTCATATTTTCGTGCTTTTGGTTGTAAATGCTTTATCTTAAATAACAATAAAACTAACTTGGGTAAATTTGACTCAAAGACCGATGAGGGGATATTCTTAGGATATTTAACCTCTAGTAAAGCTTATAGAGTCTTCAACAAGAGAACACTGGTGGTAGAAGAATCCATACATATAACCTTTGATTAGTCTAACCCAATTAGTAGTAGAGTAGTTTCTTTCAATGATAATGCAGATTTCATTCCAAGAACGGAAACACCTACTCCCATTGATGACCTAAAGGAGAGCCCGACTCAAACAAATTAAGAGACAGAAGCTCTCAAACTTGACCAACCATCTACTAGTCAGTAAGATGATAGTCTTCCCAAATATTGGAGGTATGTAAATTATCACCCATTCGATCAAGTGATTGGTGATCTTTCTCAAGGGGTAAGAGCTCGTTCCTTTGTTAGAAATATTTGCAACTGTGTAGCCTATCTATCTCAAATAGAACCTAAAACATTTGTAGAAGCCGAGAGGGGATGTTGATTGGATAATGCCATGCAAGAAGAAATAAATCAATTTGAAAGAAACAATGTATGGAATCTAGTTCCTAGACCAAAGAATCATACAATAATAGGAGCTAAATAGGTATTTAGAAATAAGATGAATGAAAATTGAATAGTAACTACGAACAAGGCTAGATTAGTTGCTAAGGGATATAATCAAGAAGAAGGAATAGATTTTGATGAGACATATGCTCCCGTAGCAAGATTAGAAGCTATTCGAATGTTATTAGCCTTTGCATGCTTTAACAAGTTTAAATTATTTCAAATGGATGTAAAAAGTACCCTTTTAAATGGCTTTATAGAAGAAGAGGTATATGTTGAGCAACCTCTTGGATTTGAAAATCCTAGTCTTCCAAATCATGTCTACAAGCTTTCTAAAACTCTATATGGGTTGAAGCAAGCTCCAAGAGCATGGTATGAAAGACTAAGTAAATTTTTGATTGATAATATTTTTACAAGAGGAAAAATAGACACAATCCTCTTCACAAAAATAACACTCTACTAGTCCAAATATATGTTGATGATATCATATTTGGTGATACTACTGAATCTATGTTTCAAGAATTTTCTAAGTGCATGTAAGGTGAATTTGAAATGAGCATGATGGGAGAGCTTATCTATTTCCTTGGACTTCAAATCAAACAATTGAAATGATGCATCTTCATCAACCAATCAAAATACACTAAGGACAGACTAAAAAGGTTCGGGATGGAAAGCTCAAAGTCACTTGGTACTCCTATGAGCACTTCTACAAAACTTGACCTTGATGAATGAGGTAAGTGTGTAGACACTAAAACTTATAGAAGTATGATAGGAGATTTACTTTATTTAACTACAAGTAGACCTAATATAATGTTCAGTGTATGCATGTGTGCTAGATTTCAAGCTAATCCTAAGGAATCACATGTGGTTGCAGTAAAAAGAATCCTTAGATATCTATAAGGGACTCAAAACCTAGGGTTATGATACTCTAGAAATTCATCTTTTGAGCTTGTAGGATATTCAGATGCTGATTTTGTGGGTGTAGGTTAGATAGAAAAAGCACTAGTGGAACATGCCAATTCTTAAGTGCAATGCTAACCTCTTGGTTTTCCAAGAAACAAAACTCAGTTGCACTATCAACTGCCGAGGCGGAATACATAGCAGCCGAAAATTGTTGCGCGCAAGTGTTGTGGATGAAACAACAACTAGAAGACTATGGCATGAACTTTAAAGATATTCCAATTTATTGTAATAATATCAGTGCTATCAACTTAACCAAAAACCCTATTCGGCATTCTAGAACCAAACACATAGAAATTAGACATCATTTCATAAGAGATCATGCTAAAAAATATTAAGTGATTTAAATCCAATTAATGTACTTTTTTAATCTTTCTGTTCATTCAAAGAGGACAATTATTATGGGATAAAATTAATATTCCAAGTTAAGTAAGTGATGGTGGATGTGGTAGAGTCACTTGTCGTTGCATAAGAGAATAACGATTCAACACCATTCATATCAAGTATAATCCATAGATATAATGGGTCTCCATAAATTTAAAAAAAAAAGTTAACTAAGTGATGATTTTTTTTGGTAGGATTGATGTAAGTGGTGATTGTCTATATATTCAATAAAGACGATCATCTTAATGTTTGTCGAATGAATGACTTCATATGGATTATGCACACCATCAAATAAACTAATTAGGAGAACTTTTTGGATAAGATTTATCAAATATGTTATTACTAGATCTGTCAAATTACATAAAGGGATATCAGTACGTTATGTAAATGAGTTATCCCATGAAAATTGAATTAACTTTTATGATATTTTATTATTAATTCGTTAATAAATTGACAAAAATAGTTAAGTGTCATACTAAACAAGGTTAATTTCGATTATTACTTCATTTAAAAAATAATATCTATTCAGTTGTAGCGTTGACATGACAATCAAATTCTTCATCAAACAAAAGCACAACTAAATAAGAGTCTAATTGTAGAGGAATCTTTGTCAAATCAGATATTTATAGGATAAAAATCATTATGTCCATCAAACACACAATAAGAATAAATTAATTTTTTCTTTACACATAAACCATTAGGTCAAAAAGGTATTACCCCATTGGCTTGTCCAATAGTAGGAACATCTCACCTATGAGAGGTTTGAGTTTCTCCTCCATCTAAGGGTTTTCATTAATTGGTTAAAATCGATTAATCGAATTGTTTTAAATTATTCAAATAAAACGATTCGGTTAATCGATTAAATTGACATTACATTAGTTAACAGAATAATGTATATCAGTTAATCGGCTGATATGTTATATATATAATATATATAATAAAACAAAAAAACTTTATAAATTAAAGATATAATATATAATAAACTAAAATATTTTTAAATATAGAAGCAGTGTCGATTAACTAACTATAACAGAAAAAAATCAATTCAACTGATCTATATCGAAAGGTTTAATTTAATTCGATTGAAAAAGTTAGAAAAAAAAGGACCAAAATATTTGATTAAAATTTTTAATTTATACTGTTTACACACTTTTTTGACAAATTTTGGAAAAATTATGCTAACTCGACGTGCCATCTGGAAAAGGTCTCTATGCAGTGTTTCAATTCACCTTTCTTTAGCGGTTTTAGTCACTCTTTTTTAAAAAAAAAAAAAAAATTTACCCATAAAGTAGAACTACAGAATTTCCTTACTTTGTACTTAACGCATGCTGATGACGCCATTTTGGTGAAATCATCCACTCTTTTTCTTCCTTTTTCTTCTCAAATTCCATGCATGGGGTCGACGTGGTTCCATCAACTTGACAATAATTTTTCTCAAATTCCAGCTCTTAATTATACGCAGCCGCTAACACCAAAATGGCCCCATTAAATCACATGTTGAAAATATCCACCTACCCTACCGTAAGACTTACATGAAGCTGACTCCTAGCCTTATGAATATAAATTTTTTTAGTATAGACAATTTTTTTTAATCTTTTCTTTTTCTTCTTTCTTTCCCTCTTCAATTTGGTTGTTCTAGTTTTTTTATTCCTTTTTTTCTCTTCAATATTTTTCTTTCTTAATGTTATCCTCTAGTTATTTTTTTTTTATTATTTTTTCTTCAAACATAGTAATATTCAATATTTACACAAAAAGGTAATATGCATATAATAATATATATTTTTTACTGTATATTTTTTAGATTTTTCTTGTGATAAATTAGGAAACGTGAAATAGAGTCACATAACTCATAAGCTTCGGGAGGATGTCCTCAACCCTAAGGAATTATGGGTACTAAGGTATATGTGCGACTCAGTTCATATCATATGATGTACTGATGCAAAAATAAAGAAGCAGCAGTTTTACAGTTTCAATGATTGTACCAATGAATAAAATAGATAATATTGGTGATGTTTGGAAAGTTTTTTAAAAGTCTAAATCAGTTTGTTTAAATCGATTCAAGGATTTCAATCTTTTGCTTAAAAAATTTCTCAAACGACGCTAATGGAGGATAAATTGACTATCTTAAAATTACATGATTAATTTTTTTTAAAGTGTATATAATCATCAGTGCCAATATAATCATCTAAGTTTGGGATAAATAATCCCCTTTAGTAGCAAATTGTTTGTTGAGATGCCTTACATTTCGATTTGATATGAAAATTTACTCTGACCCAAAAATTAAAAATAATAGCTAAAAAATTGGTCAAAGTTTCATTTATTGAACAACCAAAATTAAACATGGATATATTATTTGGAGGTTGATGTAAACCGAAAATCCATTTCACTACAAGATAAAACGTTAACGCCGGCGTTTTTTTTTTTTTTTTTTTTTTGTATATTTTGGCGCTTTAAAGCGCTGCAATATAAATTACCGGTGCTTATTACAAGCGTCAGATAAAGTGCCGGTATGTGTGGTGTGGAAGCACAAATACCGGCGCTTAAAGAAAGCACCGCAATATGAAGCGCCGAAATATACCGTCACTTATATAGCGATGCTTAGAAGTGTCACTAAAAATGGTTGTAAGCGCCGCTAAAATTGGTTTTAATTGTTTGCTCACATTATTTTACAGCACTTTAAAGCGCCGAAATATACCGTCACTTATATAGCGGCGCTTAGAAGCGTCACTAAAAATGGTTGTAAGCGCCGCTAAAATTGGTTTTAATTGTTTGTTTACATTATTTTAGCTTAAATATCAACACTAATACCCTTCAATAAATAAAATGTACCATCAAATCCATAAAATTTCAAATGTTCTTCAATATATAAAATGTACCATCAAATATCCATAAAAATTCATTTGCTCATTACAAAAGTCATCTCATTTACAAAAAAAAAAAAAAAAAAAAAAACAATCATAACACATATAAAATTCATACAAAACAAAATAATGGAATGTAGTTTGAAAAATTATTTTACCATCAACATCAATTATGAGGTCCTCTATTTACTAACTGTTGTAGAAAAGACTTCAGCTCATCAACTTGAGATTGCATATTTGATCATCGTGCTTAGCTGTTATTTCTTGAATCTGCTGCGCCTGCTGTTCAATATGATGCATATACTGTTCAATCTGATGCGCATGCTGTTGATTGTTTTCTTTCATTAGTGCTCTCAGACTATTTATCTCTTCAGCATAAGCCCCATGATATCCTATATCATTCCTCATTTGAGCTGAAAGTCCATACACAGCAGAGGGTGTAACTCCAAACCCCTGACCTTGGACATGACCAGAACTCTCTTCATCTATAAGCTCAGTGAAGACTTCATTTTTTATTGCTAAATTATTGCTAGCATCAGAGGATCCTGAAGCTGCAACAAGTTCAGCAACACGAGCTTCAGCTATCACCTACAATTACGAAACAATAAAGATTAAACTCCTCCGAATATTGAGTAGCTAATTGTAGCGAAATTTACATAAAAGAAAAGTTGCTTATCATATTTTATAGAAAAGGGGCAAAATTTCTCCTATTTTTCCATAAAACCTCATGCAAAAGAAAAACAAATATAAACTCTAAACAAAGTAGCGAATTCACAACTTAACAAGGAAACAAAAAAAAAAAAATAGAGGATAAAGTCATTAAGTCAGTAAATCTTTGCATGTAAGAGGTGATGCTTAACTTACACTTAACATGCTTGCAGATGCAGCACTCAAGGAAGTAAAGAAAAAAAGAAGGCAAAAAGGGGACAGGGAGATGAGAGTAAGAAAGGATCAATATACAACCTCAATCACACTTAACAATCACAACCATGAAGTTAAACCAAGCATAGAAATTTGCTTTCAGTTTCAATATGTAAGGAGAACAAGCTACATCCAACATCAAAAATATTTGAGATTTTAAAGTAAAGGACAATTGTTTGTCTTACTTTTTTTGGGTTTCATCCAAAGAAAAATTGATATAATTTACCCAAAAGTAGGGGCGTGTGTGTATATGTACATGTATATATATATATATATATATATATATATATATATATATATATATATATAAAATTTACCCAGAGGCATTCAAGCAGAAAGACCTTTACCTTGTCAACCAGCGAGAGAATCAAACATAGAACTAATGATTTGGACCGACAATTTCACATTGTTAAACACCAAGAAAGACAACTAAGAGAAAATTTAGAAATCCAAGAAAGGAGAAAAACATACTAAATTAAGTTGTAAGCTTGTTAGACATATGATGGAGACACCTATTCTGTTCCTATATGTGTTGGAAGAATTCGGTTGGTCTTTTCATATAAGACACTTGGACAAAAGTAAGTAACTAAGAAAAATTGTGGTAGAGATGCAGCAATATGACCATTAAAGAAAATGAAATCATCCAAATCACAAGTTCCTTCAATTTTTATCTAAAGAAAGAACAGCTAATCTAAGTGATCGATAAAACCTTTTGAATTTTTTCATACACAAGTTTCTTCAAGACCTAATAAAAATTACTGTGAAATCAATTTTTTTGCAAATGGTTAGGCAATCAGATTAGAGGATTCTTGAGAGGTGATGTCATAGAAATTAAAACCAGAGGACAACTAGAAAGATGTAATTTGTTTAGTATTGGTATAACCTGAGTTTAACATCTAAAATCTAGCATTTAGAAAGTTATTTTGAGAGTTTAAACCTGAAACAAGTAAAGGTACGTTAAGTTCAACTTAAAATCATGCAGTGAACAGATCAAAAAGAAAAAAAAATATATGCAGTTTATACTAGGCAAATAGATTTAATAGATTCAACAGACTTGGCATTGTGAGTTCCTTTCCCAGAGCCTTTGCATTGTGAGTTCAAACATTTTTTCAGAGAGGCAAATAAACCAGCTGATTTACTGGAAGACACCAAAATAATTTTCTACAAAGCATCTCTGGATCATAGTAATAATTTTCTACACTCCTTGCATACACTACTTTTGTGTGTGTGTGTGTGTGCGCGTGTGTGTGTGTGTGTGTGTGTCTATATATATAAGCAGGTATATGGATAAAAACTAATGCAGGGGATCCACAGTTTGCTTATATACTTCAATATTGGAAATAATTGTTTCCATCATTAGAATTCAATCTTAAGAACTTATCTAGTTATCTACTTAATGTAATATCCCATGTTTACCTAAAATCTAGTGGGTGGCATTATGGTTGGGAATTTTAACCTATTTCTATACATAGCAGAACGAGACTCGATCCCACTCTTCCTTTCATCTTGACATATATTTCACTTTCATGTTTTCTGTTATGCTTAAATGTGCACTAATGTTTTCTACTATCATCTATAGTTGCACACTAGCACCAAGGAACTTGTAAAGGTAGTTGGAGCATGAATACATCTTTCTTTTAATTTAAAATTATAGCAAAGTGAGTTAAGCAAAAGCATCTAATTGGATTAACAATTAATGACTTCATCAATTTCTAACACTTGGGGATATAATAATACATGAGGAGACCATTATTAAAAAGCAGCCATCACTAAGCAAAAAAAAAGTTGGAAACACTAGGCAGTCTCTACTCATATTAGCACACAGACAAAAAGAAACATTAGTTGAAGTGATAATAATCTTAATATTTACCAAGAAAAAAAAGAACATGCCAAGAACATAGTACATTAATACTTTATTGTATTTCTACGTCATTATTACCAACAGCAGAATTGAATTCTCAATAACTACTTTCAAGTTCTTCCTTAAAAGCACAAGATTCACAGACAGTGGTAGAGTAATGTAAAAATATGAACGTTGGGCATCATTGAGCTTTTAAAAACGTATGCAAACTCATCAGACGTAGATTGCCCAACACAAGCTCCAATTTCACCCTTGATTGAAGATCAAGAGAATGGAACCATATAAATCCAACTATAAACCAACAAAAAAATAATCATTTGAAGATAGAAAGATAAAGGTAACACTTGGAATCTATATAAAAGCCCGAAACATAGTATCAGCCACGATAAGAGTAAGTTAAGTACTATTCTTAAGTATCATACATAAAACCATCATATACGTAAGTGAACTTACCACAAATTGTCATGATGCTTCATCAATAAAAGTTTCATCCTTGTGTTTATGAGTTTCAGCAAAAAACTCTACGCGCCCGGGCTCATTTCCATGTTTCGTCTCCTACCATTTATGAAAAGAGTTCAAATAGTGACTCAATACACTACTTCTGAAATGAAAGATTGGATGAATGAAGCAAATGAACTCACATATTCATCCCGTCTTCTAGCAAAACTCTTTGAACCGGTCGTATGAGGACATTGTTGTCTTTCACGTGCCGTTGTCCCTATAGTAGAATATTTCTACACCAATAATAAACCAATTGAGTAATAAGTCATTATTAGAAAATATAAACAATGAGAATCCAAATGAACTTAATTATGAAAAAACAACCTCACTCTGCTCAGAGAACCAGTAGTTCACCAGTTGCTTTCACTAATCTTGATCTACTCCTTTAGGAACATTATTGCTCAAAACTTGTTGTTTTGTTTTGTTCCTCACGTGGTCCCTTTTAAGCACGTATCGGTAGTCCTTCCAATTTTTCCCTATCATCCTTAATAAAATTTTGTCTATCGACTCAATCATAGGGTAATGGAATTTCCTCTACCACAAAGAAAGGAACTCGATGTTACCTCAGCAGTTTTTGGTGTTAGGGATTATGCATGTACAACACCAAAAAAAAAATGGAGGAAATCCTGAAATTAAGTTGTTGTTATTTACCTGAATTAATAAAACAAGGTCCTTCTTATAGTTAGAAGGGACCTTCTTCCAATCCATGAAATTAAGTGGACAAAGGTTCCCTCTCTTTGCAACCTTGCCCCAACCAGCTACTTAATATTTGGCCACATTTTTTAATAGGTTGATTACGTGGATTGAAGTGGACCACAATTTTTTCTCCACGTTCAAGGGACCACGCTTGTTTGGTTCTAAGGACCCGTGTTTGCTTTCTCACCCTCTTTTCAGAATCTATATATTGAAAACAAAAGTTTTATAATTAGTATAACAATGTGATATCAAACTTGTTGTAAAGAGAATGTATTATAAGACAAAAATTACCAATTATCTCGTATTGTTCACTATCATTGTTTTCACTTTCTTTGTTATTGGCTCGGTCTCAGAATCATTTTGCGAGTCATGATCATCATCAAGGTGATAGTCATGCTCATGGTCAATATCTTCTTGATGGTGTGAAGACTCGACTGGAGCCTGGTTTGACATGTTATCTCTGACTAAGAGAGGAATATATTTTGACCTATACATATTGCAATTTGCATACATAAAAACATAAAAATGATTATATCTCACACTATCAATAATGCATTAAGAGTTAACAAGAATTAGAAGAACCACACCTGAAAGATAGGAATGGTCAAGGGCTCGCAGCAAATGCAGCAATCAATAACTTTTGAGTACCTATGAATAAATGAACTAATAAGTGTTTCAAATAGGATATAAAGAACAATCAATAATCAATCATAGAACTAAAACAGAAATTTACGACATTCTAAGTATATATTACGACACATCATTATACAATGAAAAGCACTGCCTGCAAAAAGTTCAGCTTTCTTATAAAAGTAAGGCTGATTGGAAATTATTACAGTCTTTGTTGGTGCTGTTGCTGGTGCTGGTGGACTAAAGTACTGTTAAATTATTCTTCCGGCCCTTTTGTGCATGATAGGTTGTGGGAAAGATTGGTGTCTTCCATGTGAACTTGAGCAACATGTAATGATGTTAAGAGAAAGTGGGGGCCCTCTGTCTCCTAGCAGAATACTTTTGCATATGCAGAATTTTAATTGCCATATTGGTGATGGAAGTCAGGAAGATGCTCATAAATTTTTAAGGTCATTCAAGATTTACTAACTGATTTGTATCCTAAACTTTTATTTTCTCAATACCATTTATGCTTCTGTATTATAATCAATATTATAATATTAATATTAATAATTATTATATTATTACCAATTTGGGGAACTGGATTTGGCTGATTTCTTGATTTAAAGCATGGTGGAGAGGAGTTTGGTGGCGTGGAATGTGTTGATTACATCATGTGTGCAAATGGAGCGTGCTGGTAAAGCTCTTGAATTGTTTCACCGAATGGGTGTGGATGGGATTAAGCCTAAGTTGGCAATGCAAGGCTTGACATTTATGTGAAGTGCCGTAGCACTGACATGGCAAGAGCTTTGTTTGAAGAAATGCCTCATAGGAATATTGTCTCATGGAGAACTATGATTTTAGGGTATGCAATGAATGGGCAGAGTGAAAAAGAATTGACATTGTTCTCTAGGATGCAGAATGAGGGATTGCGACCAGACTACGTAACTTGGTCTTTTATCCGCTTGTAGCCATGCTAGATTAGTAAATAAAGGGTGGACATATTTTAATTGCATGGCTCAATCAGGTGATAAGAATATTCAGCCTAGAAAAGAACATTATGCTTGCATGGTTGATCTTCTAGGACGGTCAGGCTAACATGTATGCAGCTGCTGGTAGGTGGGGTTGTGTTGATAAGCTGAGGCTGAAAATGAGAAAGCACGCGTGAAAAGCATGAGTTCTTAAGTCGTGCCATGAGTTCTTCGCTTTTTTAATTTCTTAGCTTATGTTGTCATAAACTTAGGAACTTTTGGCACTAGAATTCTAACTTTTGAAGCTGCTAGTAATGTAACTTTTTTTTACTAATAATCTTTTTTTACTGTTTCTGAAGGCTATAATTGCAACCTTTACTTGTGATATAGGAGATGACTCTTGAGGAATATGAGAAGGTGCTGGAAGAGAAGAGGAAGGCCCTGCAAGCACTTAAGACTGCGGAAAGGAAGGTGGACACTAAGGAGTTTGAGGCAATGCAGCAGCTTTCAAGTAAAAAAGACAATTTTGACGTCTTTATTAAATTGGTAGAGCCTATTTGGCAGTCTGTGGAAGTTTCTCAGTATCAGTTTATCATCTTAAGGAGCTAACATCAACGTATTGGTAATTTCTATTGCTTAAAATTCTTCTTTTCAGGGCTCTGATAAGGATAAACGGAAAGAGGCTGCTGAGAAGGAAGAGAAAGCAAAAAAGGTACCTTACTTTCATAGTATTGATATATGTTTTCTTTTAACACAAGCAAAACAATAAGATAGGTAACAAAAATAAAGTCTACAATCACAGCTAATGCATTATTCCCGATGTAGTGAGATTTTTATGCCATCTACCAAATATCAAATCATAGTAACAAATATACCCCACTTTTGTTTTTTCTGGCTTAGTAATAACAACTTCAAAGAACAGAAATACTAGAATAAACAACCAACTTAGCAGTTTAGAAATTATCTCAACCGATCACAACTAAATCACTGATGGCAACAATACCAGGGAGTGATTATAAAATCAACAATTAACGTCTCAAACCAAGAGAGAGAGGTCCCCACCCCCTCAACAGCTTTAGTAAAACATCAAAAGCTTAGTTCCTACCTCCATATTCCTTCTCCTCTTACTAAAGTAGCCAACAAGTTTGAACCACAAAATTCATAGACCTATTATTTTTCCAGTGAACCCCTAAAATTAGATACTTTATCTGTTAAAGCTTTACTTCATTTTTCTTATCACCTAAAAGACTTCCACCAACTACACAAGGGAAAAGTGAGATGTAGATTATGCCTAGAACACGAAAAAAAAGCTCTTCAGAGCTCCATTATTCAGTATGATTGAAAATGCCAACCAAGTCTCCTGCCAAATAGTCAAAAAATCAATGGAGGAGCAGATCTTCATGGTAACAGATGTCATAATCTTTTTTTTTTAAAATTAGTAACAGATATCATATAGTCTTAAAAACATCTTGTAACCCTAAATCCCTCAATCCACTCCAGAATTAAGCGCTTGGATCTGAGTAAAATCGCAATAACTAAGAAATGCAAGGTCAAAATTCAACAAGAAAAAACAAAATGAGCCAAGTGAACGAATCAGTGGGGTCTTACATAGAACAGACCTAAAGAGATAATCAGAGCTGAGACAGAGATCAAATTGTCAAAAGAGAGACGAAGAAGAAAATATGCAGAGAGAGGCTTACCAGTGAAGATCGCAAAAGAGAGGGAAAGAAGTGGAGGGAAAAAAGATACGTGATAGCAAGACACAAGCACGGTGGAGCTAAGGGCGGAGCAGATAAAAAATTCTGGGGGAAATGGCACTGTGGAGGATCGCGCGAGTAGCAGAAAAATTTTAGGAAATTTTTAGGGAAAATGGCGACAATTAATTTATATGGGAAATGTTTAGCATATACCGGCGCTTTCAAGCGCCGGAATATGAAGAGGAGCATATTCTGGCGCTTTAAAGTGCTGGTTTATGCAGAGTAGCATATTCCAATTCTTCAAAGCGCCAGAATATAGAATGGGTTTCGAGCATATACCGGCGCTTAAACCCATTCCATATTCTGGCGCTTTAAAGCATCGGAATATGGAATAGGTTTCGAGAATATATCAGTGCTTTTAAACGCCGGTATATGTTCGAAACCTATTTCATATTCCGGCCTTTTGAAGCGTCGGTATATGTAGATGAGCATATTCCGGTGCTTTGAAGTGCCAGTATATTCAAAGGAGCATATTCAGGAGCTTAAAAGCGTCGGTATATTGCGGTGCTTAGAAGCGCCGCTATATGTATTAAAATTCATATATAACGGCGCTTTGAAGCGCCGTTATATGTTCTTTGTATATTGTGGCGCTTCAAGGAAGTGCCACAAAAGAAGCGCCGGCGGTTATTATATTGCGGCGTTTCTAAGAAGCGTCGGAAATGAAGCGCCGGCAAATGTCAATTATCTTGTAGTGTTTATTTGCATCAAGCTGTTTTCAAGGGCCTCATTCACGACTAATCAACAGAGATTTAAGAATTAATTTTGTTTCGACTCATCGTTATACAGCTAGGGATACATGACTTTGTTATATCATACATTTTTTTTAATTTTAACAAATTTGTTTTTCATTTTTTTTATTTACAGCGATGATCAAATTCATTCACGCATGTACAATAATTCTCTTTATCGATAAAAGAATTATTGACGTAGTCAAAAATCGATTTCAAGTTCTACAAATATCTACAAATATCGATTTCAAGACCTAATCAACATCGGAGATACTCACACAACGTTGATCGGGACTCAACCTTCTATTTTTCAACGTTTTTCGGGTACCACTAGTAGAAATTGATTGTATTGTTGTAGACAATATTAGACGTATCAGAGCTTTTGTATTAAATGAGGGACCAAACATAGCTTTAGTGGTTTAAGGGTAGAAAAAACATCTTTGAATTAGGGTATTTAGCATCATTTAACATTAAGGCAACAATATCTAAAGCATTTATAACTCTCATTTTCTTTGTTAACAACAGATTAAAAACAAATATAACATCTTGTTCATTGAGCATCAGCTTGTAAAATCGAGTGATTATGGGCTGCCTTTTGTCTATTAATAGACACCATCCTAGTGTCAATTGGTGCAGTGTTAAGCTACAAAAGTAGATGTCTACGAGTGTAATTTTAGAATAAATTACAAAGTAGTGCGGTGTTATTTACTCTTGGAAAAAATTCTCACTTCTGAGATCTTAGTTTGTAATATATTTAATTTTATTTACATTTTTTGGAAGTCAATTAGTAAGAGTACATTTTTGGGAACCAATTATATATTGTATGCAAAGAGTGACTAATTGGGTTTTTCCAAGAATTTCTCTTAAAGTGAAGCTTGTCACAATGAACCACCGCACAAAGCACGTACACTGAGGGTTTGGATGGCAACAATGGACACAGATTGGGCAAATTGTGCACAGCCTGCACACAATGCGCACATTGAAGGTTTTGACAGACATAATGCGCACAAATTGTGCAATCTATGCACACGCTGCGCGCAATGCCCTCACACTATTTGGACACCCTGCACACAGCTTGCCCACAGTGTATTATGCACACAACTGGCACACATCACACACAATGTGCGCACAGCCCACACACAGCACGCACACTACGTGCACACTATGTGCACAGCCCGCACAGAGCCCGCACACAGTGCGCATACTATGTACACACTGTGCGCACAACCCGCACACAGCTCGCACACTGCGTGCACACTGCACGCACACTATGCGTACAGCCCCACATAAAACGTACATTGTGTGCACAAAACCCACACACAGCATGCACACTACGTGCATAGCCCGCACACAGCACGCACACAATGCGCACACTATGCGCACAGCCCGCACACATTGCGCGCACAGTGCTGCACACTACACGCACACTATGCGCATAGCCCTTACACAGCCCGCTCATAGTGCGCACACTGAGTGCAGAGCCCACACATAGCATGCACATTGCATGCACAACGTGCCCACTGAGGCCTTTTTGAGGGCACATTGGGCACAACCTGCACAATCTAGGTACAAACTGTGCGTACAGCCTCCACACAGCTCACACACTATGTGCACAGCCAGCACACAGATCACAAACTACCCGAAAACTATGCACACAGCCCGCACACATTGCGCACAATGCGCACACATCTCGCTCACTATGCGCACAGCCCGCACACTAAGCGCACATCCCACACATAGCACGCACACTATGCGAACAGCGCGCACACAGCATGCACATTACGTGCACAATGCACCCACTGAGGCCTTTTTACGAGCACATTGGGCACAGCCTGCGCAATCTGGGCACAAACTGCGCACATAAGTGTGCGTGTGATGAGAGCCATAAAATGCATCTTAATAGTTCCTAATCATTAGCATTTTAGGGTTGATCTAGATCATAATTACACTTTTATACGTTAATAACTCTAAAGTGGTATTCTTGGATCATTAAATTATTTTAGTGCATTTTCAGGTAATTTAAGTTCAAAAGAGGAGAAAAAGCTATTGTTGTTTGAAGCACAAAGACTCAAGGCACACCGAAGTAAAGACATGGTTACGGAAGGGCAAATGAAGAGAAATCAAGTTTATAGAGTGTGCGTTGTGGCCAAGAATTATCCAAGCCTCGGTCTCCAGAAAGTGCATCAAAAAAGCAAGGAAGAAGCATCAGGTCAAGCCACGGCCTGGATCAAGGTGAGCCATGGCCTAGAGGGCTGAGCCACGGCCTGAATCAAGCTGGGTTGTGGCCCACAGAAGGGGAGGAAATCAACACGATTTGAGTCACAGCCTGACCCAATCTGAGCCTAGGCGCAACCCCGATACCCTGTCTCCGAGTTACAACTTAATTAGGGTTTTTTTTTATGATTGTTTAAACCCTAATATACCCTTAGAACTCTTGTATTATAAATAGCCCACTTAGGGTTTGATAAAAAAACATTCATAAAACCTGTAAAACTCAAGGAAGCAACCAATTCTCCTCCATCAAAGTGATCAACCATGAGCCCCATGGCTAACTAATCTCCAAGCAAGGTGAAGGGATGAGTCCCTAGGTGTAGTTGTTCCTATTTCTTTTATTTGATTTAGTTGCAGTAGGGATTTACAATCGAAACATTGTTATGATTTACTTTGCTATCTAATTATAAGATTTTATCTAATCCAGTGATTGTATCTCTTTCCTTGATATAAATCTAGTCATGCTTTTCTTATGTCAAGATTGTTTGGGTATGATTAAGTCATTTATTCTTTAGGCTTGTCCATTACTGCAATATTGTCATAAAAGATATATTGTCATTTCTTGATAAGCCTATAGGAAAGATCATGTGTGCATGAATCAAAAGTAAAGTATTTCATAACAATTACATTAGGGCTTATACATGCTCTTATTGAATATTTGTCGATTTCCTGTTTAGGATGTAAAACTCGCAACTGAGATAAAAACAACTGAATCAAGTTAGGATTAGGGCAACAAACCTAGGGAGGATTCCCGAAACCTTGTTGTTCCTATATTATATTTTACAATCTATTTTACACAATTATTTCATTATCAAAAGCTCATACTTTCTTACTTAAATCTTTATCGTTTGTGTTATGGTTCACACCTTCTTTTGTAGATAACTTGTTTCCCTGTGGAATCGACACCTCAAGGATGTGCTACAACTACCGTGTATGTTTTGGGCGTAATCAAATATTGGCGCCATTGCCGGGGAAACGCGTTTACTTACAAAGAAGTTTGTCAACTCTAAGACAAGACGGTACTATCGTTCCTTTCTATTAGTTTTGATTTTTTTATTTTGTTCTGTTTTATTTATCACTTTTAAAAACTCAGTTGGTGTATGCTTAGACTGAGAGATTTGCGAGGGAGATTCATTAAAGGACCCAAAATAGAGATATCTTTCCCTTCCACGTCTTTTAGTGAAACCTCATCTAGATCAAATCCTAGTGTACACCCAATAAAAAATTTAGAAAACTTTGTTAACATGGCTGAAAACCTTAATGAAAATGTTGCTAGGACATTTAAAGATTACTTACATCCTAGCCGGACAGCCACACCATCATGCATCATGTTTCCAGTCAAGAATCGCCATCAAGATTTTAAAACAGGGATGATACAATTACTCCCTACTTTTCATGGCTTGGAAAACGAGAACCCATATGTGCACATTAGAGAGTTTGAGGAAGTAGTTGCGACTTTCCATAGTCAAGATACAACTGATGATATCGTGAGACTCAAGTTTTTCCCTTTCTCTTTAAAGGATAAAGCTAAGAGTTGGTTATACTCGCTGAGACCCTGATCAATTGGGTCATGGAATGAGATGACCCAAGTCTTTTTTAACAAATACTTCCCTCAACATAAGACTAATGCTTTGAAAAGACAAATCTCCACATTTGCACAAAAGGAAAATGAGACTTTGTATCAGCCTTGGGAGAAATTTAAAGAGTTGTTAAGTATGTGTCCACATCATGGGTATGAAAATTGGCATTTAGTGAGCTATTTCTATGAAAGTCTTACCTATAGAGAGTGCCAATTTGTAGAAATGATGTGTAATGGTGAGTTTCTGCAAAAAGACCCTGATAAGGCTATTGAATACCTCAATGAGCTTACTGAAAAAGCTTACACATGGACTGGACTTAGTGCTACTGAAAGCATAAATAGGTCACGACCTATAGGAAACCATAGTGGTGGGGGAATATACCATCTTAGGGAGGAAGACAACCTGAAAGCCAAGGTCGAAATACTTACTAGGGAGTTAGAGGCATTAAAAACTAAAAAGCCAACACACATGGTTAATCAAGCTGAACCTTTAGAACCATGTTTTTTGTGTGGCGGGGTTGATCATCCCGCTCAAGATTGCCCCACATTTGTTGATATGAGAGAGATGTATGAGGAACAATGTAATGCCTTAGGCATGTACAAGAAGCCTCAAGCACCCTTCTCTAACACTTACAATCCGGGGTGGCGAAATCACCCCAACTTCAATTGGAAATCTGAAAATCAGCAGCATGCACAACCCCCTAGATCATACCCAACACCTTATCATGCACCATCATCCTTTAGGAACTCCTTAGAAGACACCTTACATGATTTTATAGAAGCACAAGGTAAGACAAACCAAAGATGTGAGGCATTAATTACGCAAGTGGTTGAGGAGAACAAAGAAATAAGGAGTCAAGTGTCCAAATTAATGGGCTCCTTAAGTGTGACTGAGCAAGGTAAGTTCCCCTCTCAAGCTCAGTCCATACCTCACGGTCAACATATGGCACAAGAAAATTTGAAAGATGTAAATGCCATTGTGACCCTAAGTCGTAAGTCACTGCACATCCCACCAATGAATAAACCCGAGGATATGAGAAAAGGTCAAACTAATAGTGAAGTCGAACTGCCCAAGACCCTGAAGTAACCAAAAGTCCTGTTAAGGCACCATTACCTCAAGCCTTAAAATCAAACAAGAAAAATCTGGAAATAAATAATGAAAACCTAGAGAACTTAAGGCAAGTGAAACTTAATCTTCCACTATTGCATGTGATTAAACAAGTTCCTACCTATGCAAAAGTTCTCAAGGATTTATGCACAATTAAGAGGAAGCACCATGTTAAGAAAACAACATTCCTAACTGAGCAAATTAGTGCGTTAACTGAGCAAAGAATTCCCCCAAATACAAGGATCCGGGCTATCCTACCATTGCTTGCAGCATTGTAAATCATGAGGTTAGACAAGCCGTGCTAGATTTAGGAGCTAGTGTAAACCTAATGCCCTTTTCTATTTACTTACAGCTGGGGTTAGGAGAAATCAAACCAACCGGCGTGGTATTGCAATTGGCTGATCGTTCAGTCAAAGTACCCCGGGGTGTGGTAGACGATGTTTTGATTTAAATTGATAAATTTTACTATCCTGTTGATTTCATAATTCTTGATACTACTTCTGCTATTGACACTAACTCTAAAATCCCTTTGATTTTGGGTAGACCTTTTCTTGCTACTGCCAATGCTCTAATAAATTGTAGGAATGGACTCATGAAGTTGTCCTTTGGAAACATGACCCTTGAAGTAAATATTTTTAATGTTGCAAAATAGCCTGAAGATGAGGACGAAAACCACCAGCTTTACATGATCGAGTCACTCATTAATGAGGGAGTTTCCTTAGCTCATGATTATGATCCTCTTGAAAATTTTCTTGTTAATTCTGAGATAGATTTATTTGATGATAAAACTGATATAACTAATATTTGTGCTGTTTTTGACAAATCTTAGGATTATAGCAATCGGGCATGGCAACCAAAGTTTGAGGAGCTGCTCGAAAGAAGCAAGACATAAGTCCCCTCAAGTGTTAAAGCACCTAAAGTCGAATTGAAGCCACTACCTAAGGGTTTAAAACATGTCTTTCTCGGTCCATGTGATACCTTTCCTGTTATTATTTCTTCTAAATTATCTGAGACCCAAGGTAAGAAATTAATTCAAACTTTAAATGCACACAAATCGTCCTTAGGATGGAGCATGGCTGATTTAAAGGGAATTAGTCCCCTAATCTGCTCCCATAAAATAAATTTGGTTGAAGGAACTAGTTCTCGTAGAGACCATCAACGTAGACTTAACCCTACTATGAAAAAATAGTGAAAAATGAAGCGCTGAAGCTATTAGATGTGGGTATTATATATCCCATAGCTGATAGTAAGTGGGTAAGCCCTACACAAGTCGTCCCTAAAAAGTTCGGAGTCACTGTGGTATAAAATGACCTAGGAGAGTTAGTCCCTACCAAGCTAGTAATCAGGTGGCGTATGTGCATTGATTACAGAAAATTAAACGCTGCCACCCGGAAAGACCACTTCCCACTTCCTTTTATTAATCAAATTCTTGAGTGTGTAGTTGGTCATCCTTTTTACTGTTTTCTAGATGGTTATTCTGGTTATTATCAAATAGAAATTGCATTAGAAGACTAAGAAAAGACCACTTTTACTTGTCCCTTTGGCACCTATGCTCTTCGTAGGATGCCATTTGGATTGTGTAATGCCCCTGCCACTTTTCAACGTTGCATGATGAGTATTTTTAGTGACATGGTTGAAAATTCCATGGAGGTTTTTATAGATGACCTAACTGTTTTTGGATCTTCATTTGATGCACGCTTAATGAATTTAGAAAGAGTATTGATTCGCTATGAGGAAAAAGAATTAGTTTTAAATTGGGGAAAATGCCATTTCATGGTACCATCCGGTATTGTCTTAGGGCATATTGTCTCTTCTAAAGGAATAGAGGTTGATCAATCTAAGATTGAATCAATCTCTAAATTACCTACCCCTAAGACAATAAAGGATGTGAGATCTTTCCTTGGTCATGTTGGTTTTTATAGGAGGTTCATACCGAATTTTTCGAACATATCTAAATCACTATATGCCCTCCTAGTTAAAGACACCCCCTTTGAATGGACTCAAGCTTGTCAAGAGGCCTTTAAAACACTGATTGGCAAGCTTACTTTCGCACCTATAATGCAGTCACTGGATTGGACTTTACCTTTTGAAATTATGTGTGATGCTAGTGACTACGCTGTAGGTGCTGTTCTTGGACAGTGAAGAGAGGGGAAACCTTTTGTCATTTACTATGCTAGTAAGAATTTAAATAGTGCTCAAATGAATTACTCCACAACTGAAAAAGAATTGCTAGCTGTAGTATTTGCTTTAGATAAATTTCATGCTTATTTAATTAGTTCCCCTATTCTTATCTTTACAGATCATGCAGCTCTCAAGTACCTTCTCACAAAGAAGGATGCTAAAGCACGACTAATACGATGGATCTTACTCCTACAAGAATTCGACATCACCATCAAAGACAAAAAGGAGTGGAGAATGTAGTGGCTGACCATCTATCAAGGCTCACTTTTGAGGACATTTGCAATGACATACCATCAAAGATGACTTTCCCGATGAGCATTTACTCTCCGTTACTTCTTTACCATGGTTTGCTCACATCGTGAATTATTTGGCTACAGGTGAGATACCAATGGATTGGAGCGCTCAAGGTAAGAAGAAATTCTTATTTGAGGTATGTAATTTATATTGGGATGACCTCTATCTTTTCAAGTACTGCCCTGATCAAATTCTAAGGTGTTGCATTCCTAACGAAGAGATTGCAAGTGTCTTAGAATTTTGTCATTCCCAAGCTTGTGGAGGCCACTTTTCAATGAAAAAAACCGCTGCAAAAATTTTATAGTGTGGATTTTATTGGCTTACCTTGTTTAAAGATGCAAACATCTATTGTCACTCATGTGAAAGGTGTCAAAAGTTAGGAGCTGTGTCTCGCCGAAATATGATGCCCCTAAACCCTATTTTAGTAATTGAAATCTTTGATTGTTGGGGCATCGATTTCATGGGACCCTTTCCTCCTTCCTTCGGATACCAATATATCATCGTGGCAATAGATTATGTATCTTAGTGGGTAGAGGCAGCAGCTTGCCGAAGCAATGGTAATAGAACGATGATTAAATTCCTTAAAGAAAATGTGTTATCTCGATTTGGTACACCACGTGCTATAATTAGTGATCGAGGTACACATTTTTGCAACCGTTCTTTTGAAACTTTGACGAAAAAATATGGGGTATTATATAAAATTTCTATTGCCTACCATCCTCAAACTAGTGGACAACTAGAGCTTGCTAATAGAGAGATTAAACAAATTTTAGAAAAAATGGTTAACACCGACCGCAAGGATTGGTCTTTGAGACTAACTGATGCGCTTTGGGCTTACCGTACAGCCTTTAAAACTCCCTTGGGTATGTCTCCTTATCGGCTTGTTTTTGGAAAGCCTTGCCACTTACCTGTAGAGCTTGAGCATCGAGCTTAATGGGCCATCAAGTCTTTTAATTTTGACATAGGAGAGGCGGGTAAGCTTAGGAAGTATCAATTGACTGAGTTAGAGGAATTAAGAAACGATGCTTATGAGAATTCTAGAATCTATAAGACTAAGATGAAAGTATTCCATGATAAAAATATTTTGAGGAAAACATTTAGACCCAATGATCGGGTGTTCTTATATGATTCTAGACTCCATAAGCATCTTGGAAAACTTCGGTCAAGATGGACCGGCTCTTTTATAGTGAAAAATGTTTTTGAAAATGGGGCGGTAGAAATTGAGGATACTAGAGATGGACGGGTCTTTAAAGTAAATGGTCAATGACTTAATATCTTAATCAATAGACAAGATCCGGAAGTGGAAGACATTCCGCTTATGGATCCGGTCTATTCACCTTGACCACATAACAAAGGTATGTTTTTACTTTTATTTTTTGTTTTGTTTTGTTTTGTTTTTAATTCAGTTTTCTTCAATTTTTAATTTTAGTTTAATCTAATTTTTGGTTAAGAATTGTTTTGCTGATTTTATTTCATTTTTTTCTCTTCTTTTTGGCACCAAACAAGACGCGTCTTCTTTAGGAGCAGATCCGGCCCGCGCCTCGCCCCACAGCAAAAGCTCATTTCCACCAGAACCCGCGCCGCACCCCAGCTATTCCCGCGCCACGCCCCACAAAATGCCTCCCACACTCCCATAGCCCAAGCCGCGGCGCACCCTCTGCCGAGCCGCGACTTACCTTGTTTTGCCACTTGTCCCTGCACACAATTTCTGCACCTCTCCTCTTCATTTCAACCACACAAAAACAACAGCCCATCTCTCTCCTTCTCTTCCTCTCTCCAATAACCTCCCTCCTCACTTTCTCTAAAAAAAAATTTCATTTTAACTTCATTTCTTGTAGGATTTTGCACTAATCTTGCAACTTTTGTTGGAAATTTCTCCAATCAACTTGGTCTAAGAAGCTTTTGGTGTTCATCAAGCAAACTTCAAGATTGGTGGTTAGTCTTCTTCTCTCCAATTTTGAGTATCAAGTAAGCAAAATCTCTTCTCTCTATTGTCCATTTGTTCTATTTGGGTGATTGATTTTGACTTTATTTTATTATACACTTGATTCACATGGCACCCAAATCCAAGAGGCCAAGAGGGAAACAACCTCAAGAATATGATGAGAGCAAATTTACTAGTTTTGAGGATAGTGAGTGTTATTTTAGCTTATTAAATGCTAGGAAAATCATTCCTGAAACAGGATTCAATATCACTGAGAAGGGGAATCCAGACTTATTTAGAATTATTATTACTAGGAATTGGGGCACATTTACAAGACAACCTTCTAATTCCCTCCCAAATATAGTTAGAGAATTCTATGCCAATGCCAACGAACATCAGAATGGTAAGGTAATGGTGAGGGGAAAAACAATCTCTTTTAGCAGCACATCCATTAATAGGATCTATGGGTTACCTGACATTGCCCACTGTGAGTATCTTGCATATGTATCTAGAATTGATTACGATGAGATTTGCAATACTCTTTGTATTCCGGGCACCACTTGGAAAATGACGGGTCAAACCCATAAAACCTTGCCCGGTGCGTCTCTTGTTGTCAATGCTCGAGCTTGGCAATATTTTGTATACCAACGGATGATGCCCGCTACACATTATAATGACCTGTCTATTGAGAGAGCTATTTTGATATATGCCATTTTGATGGGTATGACCATAGATGTGGGCCAAGTCATATCCAATTTTATCCTACACACTGTGCGACACAAGCTTGGACTATACTTTCCTTCAATGATTACCCAATTATGCCTCTAAGCTGATGTCCCTTATAGTAGTAACGAGGAAGCCCATCCACCCAAGAAACCCATCGATGATGGCCTGCTCACTCTAATTAAAGCCTCAAGGCCACAAACTCTGGGAGAAAGAGCCGCAATTGCTGCTTCCCCTCCTCCTCCCTCTAGGCATTACACTGTTGCCGAACGCCTTGAGCGTTTAGAGATTCATTTTGACGAACATGAGAAATTTTTGCAAGATAGATTCGATCGTTAAGAACGCTTCTTTAATCGTCAAGAACGATTCTTGGCTAGGCAAGCCGATTATCAAGCGGGAGTGTACTCTTCTTTTGGTCAAATATACCAACACCTTGCCTACGCTACTAGTTGTAACATGAATCATTTTCCTACTTTGCCACCTACCCAGGTTCATCTTTTGATCCACCTACCGAGGAAGGTGAACAGAATGAAGAGAATGAGAATGAGAATGAGAATGAGGATGAGGATGAGGATATAGAGGATTAATTTTGGGTGCTATTTTGTTGTCCCCCTTTAGTTTATTTTTATCGAATAATTATACTAACTTTTCTTGTTTTTTTCTTTTTGTTTTCATACTTTATTTTTGTTTTCAGTTATTTATTTCCCTTTCCCGTGCTAACATACAGTGAGAATCTTAATGGTACACCGCAGTTGCTTTCTTTTTGTTTGCTCTATGTTGTAGATCGGACTTTTAACAAGAAGTATAGCATGCAGTTCAAATGGAGGTGCACAATTTTCAGCTTCTGTGCACTTGTGCTTCAAAGGGAGTTTCCTTTACCTTTTCTTTAAACATTGAGGCCAATGTAATTTTTAAGTTGGGGGTGGAGGAAACACATTCTTTTTCTTTCATTGAACTGATTGGTGTCATTTTCCTTAATTGTTGTGTTTAGCCTGCTTTGTGATTGCCTTGGAGTTAATTCACATGTCAATGATATGACCTTAATTGAGATAGCAGATAGCATTTAGAAGAAGTTAAATCTTGCTTCAGTTTGAAATAAATTTAAATATCAATCTTCATTTGGTTTGAGACTCTAGTTTGTGATAAGATTGTATGATTAGTCTTAAACATTTAAAGAAGTTTTATGTGTAATTATGTTGTGAATATTTTTGCAGTCTTAGCAAGCTCTAGAACTTAATTGATAACCACTTGAGGCAGATTCTTAGAATGGACATCACTTAGGATATGATATAGGCCATTTTGGATCGTTTGAGTCTGACAAACCTACCATTGCTATATTTACCACTAGTCACCTATTTGAGCCCTTTTCTTGAAAAAGAATTTGAGCTTTGTTTCTTTCAATAGCCCATTTACTCATCTTTATGAGCGTAAGAAAATATTTTATCCTCACCTTTCTCTTAAAAAGAACTTAGCTATACCAAATTGATGAGAAGCACTTAAAAGGAGTAAGGATGAGAATGTGAGAAAATATCACTACCATAACCTAAGTACATTAAAGGAGATAAGTTGGGGGTTATTGAAAAGAAAAGAAAAAAATGAAAAAGGAGGTGAATGGTCATATGCCAAAATACAAAAGAAAAGAAAAGAAAAGAACAGAAAAGAAAAGTGAATTATGGCAAACAAAGAAGAAAAGAAAAGAAAAGTGGTGATTTGAGAAAAAATAAAAAAATGCTTGAAAAATGGTTGAAAAGTTGGGTGTTGAAGTAAGGTTAACTAGTGCTTAAAAGTGGTTGTGATTAAAGCTAAGAGATTGAGTTCTTTTACTTGTGAATCCTTCTCATTCTTTCTTAACCTTTACCTTAGCCTAACGTTACAAGCTTATTAAAGACCTATTGATCCAATGTAATGTGACTTTTTCTACAATAGTGGAGAGAGGGTTGAAATGTAAGCCTATGGAGCTTATTTTTGTGATTAATGTCACGCAATTTATCATGTTTTAGAGGCCAAGACTTGTATTCACAAATTTTATGCATAAAATCATCCGGATGTTCGGATTAATGGATTGTGGTAAGATGGATGTAAAGAGTCAATAACGATCTCAAGATTGATGCTTGAATTACTTTTGAACTTGGGGTGAAATTTAGTGATTCTATATGCTGTGTGTTATGTGAAATTTTTGAGACAAAATGTGAATTACTCTTGGTTAACACTGAAATTGCTTTACTTTGTTGTGATTCTCACCGTAGAATTCATCTCTTGTTTTCGCTTGAATTGCTAGGGACTAGCAATAAGCTAGTTGGGGGTTGTGATGAGAGCCATAAAATGCATCTTAATAGTTCCTAATCATTAGCATTTTAGGGTTGATATAGATCTTAATTGCAATTTTATACATTAATACCTCTAAAGTGGTATTCTTGGATCATTAACTTATTTCATTGCATTTTCAGGTAATTTAAGTTCAAAAGAGGAGAAAAAGCTATTATTGTTTGAAGCACAAAGACTCAAGGCACACCGAAGTAAAGACATGGTTACGGAAGGGCAAATGAAGAGAAATCAAGTTTATAGAGTGTGCGTTGCGGCCAAGAATTATCCAAGCCTCGGCCTCCAGAAAGTGCATCAAAAGAGCAAGGAAGAAGCATCAGGTTAGGCCATGGCCTGGATCAAGGTGAGCTGCGACCTCGAGGGCTGAGCCGAGGCCTGAATCAAGCTGGGTCATGGCCTACAGAAGGGGAGGAAATCAACATGATATGAGCCGCGACCTGACCCAATCTGAGCCTAGGCGCGACCCCGATACCCTGTCTCCGAGTTACAACTTAATTAGGGTTTTTTTATGATTGTTTAAACCCTAATATACCCTTAGACCTCTTGTATTATAAATAACCCACTTAGGGTTTGATAAAAAAAACATTCATGAAACCTGGAAAACTTAAGGAAGCAACCGATTCTCCTTCATCAAAGTGATCAACCATGAGCCCCATGGCTAACTAATCTCCAAGCAAGGCGAATGGATGAGTCCCTAGGTGTAGTTGTTCCTATTTCTTTTATTTGATTCAGTTGTAGTAGGGATTTACAATCAAAACATTGTTATGATTTACTTTGCTATCTAATTATAAGATTTTATCTAATCCGGTGATTGTATCTCTTTCCTTGATATAAATCTAGTCATGCTTTTCTTATGTCAAGATTGTTTGGGTATGATTGAGTCGGGTAGATTTATTCTTTAGGCTTGTTCATTACTGCTATATTGTCATAAAAGATATATTGTCGTTTCTTGATAAGCCTATAGGAAAGATCATGTGTGCATGAATCAAAAGTAAAGTATTTCATAACAATTACATTAGGGTTTATACATGTTCTTATTGAATATTTGTCGGTTGCCTGTTTGGGATGTGAAACTCGCAACCGAGATAAAAACAACTGAATCAAGTTAGGATTAGGGCAACAAACCTAGGGAGGATTCTTGGAACCTTGTTGTTCCTCTATTATATTTTACAATCTATTTTACACAATTATTTCATTATCAAAATCTCATACTTTCTTACTTAAATCTTTATCGTTTGTGTTATGGTTCACACCTTCTTTTATAGATAACTTGTTTCCCTGTGGTATCGACACCCCAAGGCAGTGCTACAACTACCGCGTATGTTGTGGGCGTAATCAGCGTGGAAACCCAAAAAGTTAAAAGAACAGTGTACTTCCAGACCTGAATATACTCTCAAAAAATTCATGATGGAAGATTTTGTTTTTCTTGAATTTCTTACAAAATTTCATGTCAAAATTCCAAAACTTTAATATTTTTTATGATTTTTTGAATTTCAATATTAAAAAAATAAAAAATAATACTTCTGATGATCAAATTTTTTTTTTTATAATTTTTCTCATGGAATGTTACATTTTTCTTATCATATGTACCAAAAATCATGTCAAAATACATTGAATTGGATTTTTTTAGACCTTATATTACGGCTAAGACATTGTGATGTTTCCTCCTGCCAGACCCCTAAATTAGTTAAGACTCTTTAGGGGGGGCTGTCAGACCACTTTTGGCTGGCACCTGGCTTGGCCGCGTGGGCACACTCCCTGCTGTCGTGGCCTACTATTGCTTGGGCAAGCATGGTAGTGGACTCGGACTAAACTAACTGGCCCGATCAATGGTGGTGGCAGCTAGCACCACCGCCCCATGGTGGTTGTGGTGGTGGTTGTCAGAGATGGCCCAAACCCTGAGGGAAAAAAATTTGGGCAACCGCATGCGCCAATGACCCTATAGGATGCCTACAATGTGTCCCTCTCTCAAACGAAATTGATTGGCCCAGTTAATGGTGGTAGCAGGCCACACCACCACCCCATGGTTGTTGTCATGGTGGTCGTAGGATGGTAGCCAAAAAAATTGTTGCAAAAAATGCGGGCAATCATGTGCACCAAATTGAGAACAATGTTCGGCCAATGACTGTATAGGAGGCCTACGTGGGGCTGAACTTCATGCTTGGGAGTGAGCCAATGGTTTCTTTAGCGATGGCACATGTGAGGCACCAGTGTGCCGACCGGTGCTGTTGCGTGAGGGACTTTTGGAACAACTTCTGTATGCTGCGTTGCATGAGGGACTGACTGGGTCATTCCAAGAATTTCTCTTAAAGTGAAGCTTGTCACATACCTTATGTTTAATAGAAAAAAAGAATTTCTATTAAAAAAAAGAATTAAGGTGATGCACACATAAAGAATTGCTTACTGCTTAGATGACATTTGATGTTGGATTTAATCCAACTTAAATTCAGTCTTTTATTTTAAAGAGATTTTAAAAAATAAATAAATTTAAACTGGATTAAATCCAAATTAAATGTCACTTTTGTGTCCCTCAAACATGAAACTCACGTGTTTAGGAAAACAGAGTTGTTTCCATCTAAAAGTAAGATTTTAATTAGTTTGTCAAAATCAGGCAACTATTGAATTTGAAATTTTGCCTTTTGAAAAGTTTGAAAAACTGATTTTTACTAAAGTACATTTTTTGTGTTAAAATTCGTAAAAGAATTCTAAAATTTACCCAAAACTTAATCAAATTAAATCAAATCACTTATTAATTGATATTTAATTATTATTTAATAAAATTTGATAAGACTTAATTCAATTTAAATAAGTTTTTAGCAAATTTTAAAAAATAACTCAAACTAATTAAGGTTAGTTTTAAGCTAGAACCAAACATTGTTTTTCTCTTGCATTTCTAATTCGATTGCTTAATAATCTGGGCCATGGCCAGCTACTATAGCTCTTGACAATTTTTTTTTAATTGTTGAGAAAAATGAATTTAGTCACATCCTCCTTATCCTCTCCCCCTCAGTCTATCTCTAACAACATGAATTTGGTTGTAGGCCACCAAAGCTCTAGTTGGACGGTTAAGTTTCGTTCCATTAAGAGTGTTTGTGTTTAAGTCTTTTTGATGCGGTGAGGTAAGCTAAGAGAGATTTTTATGGTTGATTTGATATGAATCAATACTTATGTCTAATTTACGTGTGGAGATACTCACATAGCTTTGATAGGAACTCAACTTTCTCTTTTTTCAGCGTATTTTGGACACCACTGGTAAAAACTAATTGTCTGATTATAGATAATATTAGACATATCAGAGCTTTTGGCGTAAATGAGAGTCCAAACATGGCTTTAGTGGTTTAGGATTAGAAAATACATCTTTGAATTAGGGTATTTAGCATCATTTAACATTAAGGCAACAATATCTAAAGCATTTATAACTCTCATTTTCTTTATTAACAACAGATTGAAGACAAATATAACATCTTGTTCACTGAGCATCAGCTTGTAAAATCGAGTGATTATGGGCTGCCTTGTGTCTGTTAATAGACACCATGCCAGTGTCAATCGGTGCAGTGTTGGGCTACAAAAGTAGATGTCTACGGGTGTAATTTTAGAATAAATTACAAAGCAGTGCGGTGTTATTTACTCTTGGAAAAAATTCTCACTTCTGAGATTTTAGTTTGTAATATATTTAATTTTATTAATTTTATTTATACATTTTGGAAGTCAATTATATATTGTATATTTTTGGGAACCAAATATATATTGTATGCAAGGAGTGACTGACCGAGTCTTTCCAAAATTTCTCTTAAACGGAAGCTTGTCACATACCTTATGGACTCTTCCATTCATTTTTTACACACCATTCTTTGAATTGCATTGCGACCACAATTTTAGGATTTTTTTTTCTCTAAAATTATTGTAGTTTTTGTTGTTGATACGTATTTCATGACACGTCGTGTTGGAGTGCTTTGTTTGAAAACAAACAGTATAATCAACCACACAAAAATTTGATAGTCAGACTACATACACAATGGTTTGTCTTTAAATTTTTATTATTTTCAAAATTATGAATTTTTTATAGTTATTTTTTAAGGAGTTGTGATATTTTTCGTATAGTTTTTCACTTTATCACTATTGAGAGAGGCAAAAACATTTATAAAATTCAGACCTAACTTACATTTGAATCAATTCAATTTCTACAAAAAAAAAAAAAAAAGAAGAGAAAAATTGGTCTTCTTCACTCATTTTCTCTATCTAATAATTACAACCATTGTTCTTCATTGTTTCGCATAGAACTCAAAGAAGAATCTCTGAATTTGTTCGAAGAAATTCTCAAGTGTGATTTTATTGTATCCTTATGTACTATTTATTAATAATCGAATTAAATTAATAATAATACTATTGTTATCAAATAAATAAATTAATATTTTTATCAAATAATAATCTCAATGGTCTAATAATAATTTATGCATTATTGTTACATTTAAAATTTGTTTAAAAAAAATGACTGTGATTTATATAATGATAAGGATGTAAATACCTTTAGTCACACAAAAGTAAATAAAATTAAAATTAATTATGGGATTAAAAATTATAAAAATATACTTTCATTTTGAATCTAAATCAAATTTTAAAATTATTTTTAGTTTTTAATTAATAAAAAACATATAAAAATATATTTGTTATGACTTTTACATTTTAATAATATAAACGATTTGAAAAGCTCTGCTTACTAAATCATCTCTTTCTTATGCTGTATGTTGTCATCAGACAAAGAAGTACAATTTAATTACTTTTCAAATGTTAGACAATTAATTGGAGCTCTGCTAAATTGAAATACCATTATATTAAAGTAATATTATATGTTTTCCAAGTCCAAAATAGACATCTGGTAAACAAATGAGTACATTCATTTGTCTGATGGCATAAATTATATCTCGTGGTGCATAAATTATATCTCGTGGTTCCTTGAACCACGAGATAAGTACTCCCTTAACTTCCAACTTGCACCATTTTTCTTTTTGGGTACTTTACTTTACCTTGAAAAAGAGCAACTACAATAAAGATTTTAAAAAAAAATGTAAATGTGACAACTTGTATTCGACGTTGGTACAGTGATGAAGAAAATTTTGGTATATGTGACATTTTTTTTTGTTCTTTTTTTATTTTAGCATTCTTTTCTTTTTTTAACCCAATCAAGGGCAAATACTCCAAAATGATTTCTGTAATTAAGATTTTATTTTATGTTTCCACAAATGAATGGAGAGATATATAATATTATTGATTATATCAAAAATAGTTTAATGTGGTGGCATGCTTTGAATGGATCAAATGTAAAAGCCATATCATTTAAGAGAAAATATGGTTGGAAAGAGAAGAGATGTGATAGGAGCATTAAATAGATAAGACGACTAGCAGTAAAAAAATAAATTACAAAACGAGAACTTTTAAAAGAGAAGTTCGATGAACAACATCGAGACAAAAATGTCTGCTCAAGGACTCAAGACTGATAAGCTCGAGAAAAGGTTGTTACTTCGACCTCCGGTATACATAATTATTAATCCAACTCTTCAGATCGACGATAAAATTAAATGTCGTGTATTTAATTTGGTTAAGGGAAAAGTGACCACGATTAGATACAACTCACGTAGTGGAGTAAAAGACTTGAACACGTGACATACTATATGCAATTAATCTAGAGAACATAAGGAAGTGTAAATGTGAGAGACTTTTTGGGAGAATCAATATAACTGTCTAAGCCTGAAGCATTATAAATAGCACTAAAATAAATCATAAGGAACACAGACAATCATCCAACAATCATTTATCTATCTGTGTTTACTTTCCTTTACTTTTCAATCATTTACTTTCCAGCTAGTACTAATAGTTGTATTGTAACCTTAGCTATAATTCCCTTTCTCCTTTCCCGTTATGTGTCTATCTCGAACTCTATCTGGTATTTTGAGGTTTCAACCTCTGGGGTATACGCCTTAGTGATCGGGGCATACACCATGTTAAAGTTTTTTTTTTAATAAAAAAAACCTTTAAAAATCAGAAAAAATTCAAATTTAAGGCTTGAACTCAAGTCCAAGTTAGTTGTTTTTATAGTTATATAATTGCGTTTCATAAATATTTATAAAATGTTATCTGGTTTAATAATAGTTACAAACTATTTAATTAATTAGTTATAAGTTACAACAATTTAAAAATAAAAAATCTATATATAATGTATATATAAATATATATATATATATATTAATATTTTAAAATTAAAATTAAAAGTTATTTGCTCTAAAGAGTTAATAAAAGTATTAAAGTTTGTTAAAAATTAATTAATTTAAATTTAAACGATTATATTTATATAATTTATATTATTTTAATTAATTAATTTTTAATTAAAATTTCGTTAAGGCAAAACGTCTTCGCCTCTGAAAACATTGGTTTCAACCTTATAAACACATTGTATCAGAATTATTCTCAGTTTCAATATCAATATATATATTGAATTTATTGTTACTTTACACTTGTTATTTATTATGTTCATTATCTGTTAAACTAAATTTTTGTCTGTGATTTTATAATGACATATCATTAAAATCTTTTTGATTGAAGCATTGCCAATCCTTTTTAGAGAAATACTATTTTTGGAGCCCGTTTTAACCATTAAGTTTTGCACCAACAATTACATATTTAATTAAGTTGTTAATATATTTCATGAGCATAGGGGACAAAATTACCTTTTTAAATTGCCATGCTCCTAGTTAAGTAGATTGAAATAAAAAAGAAAAAAGAAAGGTTGGCGGTCAAGAGCGAAGGCACGCGGTAGACTCACAGGGAATAAGTGCTCAGAATCCAAGTAAAACAGTAAGAGTCAGTCGTTGAGGACTTTTAGCAAGCACTGAACTAGTAACTGTTTCGTTGAAATTGTCAAGAGTCTAAAATGGTAACTAGAGATAGATAATTAAAAGATAGGAAACTCATCAAAAGAACTAAAAGATCTTTAAACAATAGATTAAAGATTAAAGATTTTATATTTTTGTAAATTTGTTTTATTCTAGCTAGCCCTGGTCCCCCTAGTATAAAATTCCTGCTTCCACGCAGGTGCTTTCCACGAAAGTCTGATGTTAGTGTTGTAAAAATTCTGATCATATGTCACCTTCTGTAGTCAATAAAGAAAATAATTGATGCAATGGGTCAAAAAATTTGGCTGCACGTACAAATCAAAAGATTATCAAATAAGCTTTTAGCACGTACAAATCAAAAGATTTACTTCATCTGCAACCAAGAATTCCTAGCAATGGGCCGGGGAGACTGCTGCCTGAAGAAGTGGCCAAAAGTAGAGGATGCATAAAAATTGAATTAGAAATGGAATAGTATTAATATTCGAAGTTTAAAAAAATAACAATTATAATTATAATTATGATGATATAAATAATAATTTAATAATAAATATTATTTATTACTATTACAATAGTAATTTTAATAATTATTATGATTATCATTATAATAATCATAATAATTATTAAAATTACTATTGTAATAGTAAAAATAATATTTATAATTATAATAGTTAAAAAGCTTATTGCGAGCTAGCCAATTTAGGAAAAAAAAAACTCACTCTTAATATTACATGTGATTGATAAGGATTAATAGGCTTCAGATATATATATATATATATATATATATATATATATATATATATATATATATATTACTATTACTATTACTATTACTAGTATAAACAAAAGACTATGGAGCGATTTTTAATATTCTATAAAGTCGGCCCTTAAAAATATCAAGGAAGAATCGCTGACAATGCAAAATTAACCAAAAAGATATCTTTTTTTTTTTTTAATGTGCACTTGACAAACACTACAAGAAAAAGAGACATCTGCGACCAGATTTTCTTTTGCTGAAAATTAATAAATCCCATCACTGATTAAGATATCAGCGACGAGAAAAGTCTTATCAGTGACAAGACTTCCCCTTGCTGAAGATAGTGGCAACATCAGCGAGGGGATTTCCTTCGCTGATGATTATTTGAGTTTTTGTAATATTTTCTGAAATGTTTTCAAAAATAGAAAAATTCCTACTAAATTTCTTGCTAAAAATGTATTGAATTTACATTCAAATGTGTAGATAACTACATCAATACGAAGTGAACAAATTCTAATTATAGTCAAAATTATAAAAACGATATACCATATCCAAATATAATAATAATAATGGACGTTTAATGTTATAATATTTAAATAAAATGTCCTAAGGGTCCCCCAGATCGACGCCATGCACAGGATCCTTATTGGCCTCATCATTCTCCTCATGATCATTAAGACAAAGCTGAAACAAAAAAGTAAGCATTATTAGTATTATTCAATGAAAAACTAAATAAGTTAATTTGAAAGCATTTTTGTAGAAAACCGCTAAGTTATCTACTTTTTATTATCGAAACCCCTTGAGATTGTAATCAGTGATCCAAAATGAATTTTGTTTATTCGCACTAGTAACATTCTACCAAACGGACGTGACAGTAGCCCCGCCTCATCAGTTGGACAGGTACTTTACTCTTTTGACTTTAAAACCGCTAAGTTATCTACTTTTTATACCGAACCCCCTCGGGTTTGTAACCCATGATCCAAAATGGACTTCATTTGTTCCCACTTGTCACATTCTACCAAACAGACGTGACGGTAACCCTGCCTCTTCCGTTTAATAAGTACTCTACTCTTTTGACCTTAAAACCGCTAAGTTTTCTTCGTTTTTATGCCGAAATCCCTCGGGTTTGTAACTCGTGATCTGAAATGGACTCCGTTTGTTCTCACTAGTCACATTCTACCAAACGGACGTGACGATGACCACGACTCATCCATTAGATAAGTACTATACTCTTTTAACCTTAAAACCGCTAAGTTTTCTATGTTTTTATACCGAAATCCTCGGGTTTGTAACTCGTGATCCGAAATAAACTCCATTTATTCTCACTATTCACATTCTACCAAATGCACGTGACGGTAACCCCGGCTCATCCATTAGATAAGTATTCTACTATTTTGACTTTAAAACCGCTAAGTTATCTACTTTTTTTACCAAAACCCGTGATCCGAAATGGACTCCATTTGTTCCCACTTAACTTTAACTACTAAGTTACTCATTAAAAAAATAAAAAAAAAAAAAACCTTTAACTACTATGTTATGAAAATGACAAAGTTAACATGTGAGTGAGTGTATACTTACATCTGATCCGGGTGATCATGGAGGCCAATATCTGAAAGACTGATGCCCAACTTCACGCACATGAGATTCATAGTCCTCTCCATCACCTTATTCACGTTTTCTTGAATCATCTAGTTCACATAACGTTGTTGAGACTCGGTGAACTCTGGTTCTGATGCATCAAATGCTGAGGTGGGAGTGGGGCATGAAGAACATCTAGATGTGGACCCTCACTTAGTATGAGGGTCCATCCAATTGTCGTATCCACAATTTCTCCCCATGCTAGATCCACCAAACACTGTCAACCAAACAATTTATTTATTCTAGGAAAAGGTATTTGTTCTTATTCAACTATCTGTAATCTAAACACACTCTTATCGTTCCATCTTCCTTCTTCACGAACAACACAAGGGCTCCCCAAATACATTAGGTCTGATAAATTGTTTATCCAAAATTTCTTAAAATGGTACATTCAACTCTCTCAATTCAGCTAGTGTCATTTTGTAGGGTGCTATTAAATATATGTGATGATCCTGCTATCACATCAATAGAGAATTTAATTTCCCTACTTGGAGGTAACCTAAACAACTCATCAAGAATTACATTAGAATAATCTTTCACCACTAAGATTTATTATAACTTCCTATTTTCCTTTCTAGAGTCCACTATGTATTCCAAATACTCCTCACATCATTTCTTCAACCATCTACTAGTTGTTAGAGTAAAATAAGATAGTTCAAGAGTATCTTATGTTCTCTCTGAAAGTTAAACTCCTCTTGTCTATATCTTGAACACTACCTTCTTTCTGGAACAATCAACCCAAGCATAATACGTCGACAACCAGTTCATTCTCAAAATTATATTATATTCAAAGATAACAAATCAGCTTCAGATTCTCTATCACTGATACGAATCACACCACACTTGTAAACATTTATGATTATCACTCTATCTCTAGTGGGAACTTCAACAAAATATTATACATCAAAGGACTAATACATACTTCAATAGACTTCATATGAATACTGGATGCAAAATAATGGGTTGCACCAAGATCAACCAACATTGATATGTCCACCTTCTCTACATACAAACCACTTCAAATTTTTTGAAAATTCAGGGATAAATATCTTATCTGAATATATCTATAACAAACTTCTATCTCCCAATCACACATCAGATTACCACTTCCCCTTGGCGGCCTACTTAGTTCCTCTGCCATGACTCCTAGTTCCCATAACCTGTCTCTCAAACCTAAGGGTCCCACCAATAGTATTATGAGCTACAGAAGTAACAAATCCTGCTTGCCTCTGACTCTATACTTCAGTTCCCTATGACATAGAATGCCTCCTCTAGGGTGGTCTCTCACTCTGTACACTCATATTGGTATCACCTCTGGGTTCCTCAAATCTAGACCTCTTCCATTAATTCCTTCTTCTTCTTATTTCCATCACATCCTTCTCAATCTAAAGTGTTATATCCATCAATCTGATATAATTCATATGCCTCATGTAAGATAGTTTTGATCAAATCTTAAAACACAGTTCAACTACGAACCTGTTACACTTCTTATCCTCTAGGTCTACCATTTTTGGTCCAAACCTCGACAAAGCCACAAATCTTTTATCATACTGAGTCATAGTTAATACATTTACCTCAAATAAAATCTCTATCTTGTTGGGCTCCAAAGGTCTAAGGAAAGTATTTATCAAGGAAAACCTCCTTAAACCTATTCCAGGTTCAGGGTCTATCAATATCTGCACTTTCTCTGGGAAGAGTATCCTCTCATCATTCTAAAGCTTCTCCTTCTAACTCAAACGAAGCAAAGACAACCATCTACTTGTCAGTTACTGGTAAAATATAAAATATAAAAAAAAATCTTTCTACGTGTTTCACCCATAACTCAGGCTTAAAAGGGTTTATAAATCCTTTAAACAACAAAGCATTCAACTTAACAATCTCCTTGTATCTCACTTTTCCCCCTCTTTAAATGTCTACCATTATTGGATTAACAACCTTAGGCACTGCTTTAGCATGTTCATTAAGTCTATGCTATAGGCTATCAACTCTATCATCTGTTACATTTATTTTCTCAAGAACATGTGTAAGAGCTTATCTTAGCTCATCTTTTTCAACTTAAGATTCTCTCACACCTATACTAATATCAATTATACTGTCAAAATGTTCATTTCTAGGAACCACAGATTCAGACTCAACCTTGACTTGTCAAAAATATTGGGGGCCTACCAAGCCCTCTATAATCAACAACTCTAATTCTAGCTCTAGCTGTAGCACGTCCATGTGTCATCATCAGACTATAAAAATATAATTTATTTTAATCTTCCACTTTCTTACTTTTTATGCAGTCTACAGAATTATAAAACCTAATGCTCTGATACCAAAATTGTAATGACCCATCCCAGATTGGCCACCCCCGAGACGGTGCTGTCACATTTTGAAAATCCTAGCACGATACATATATGCAACAATATAAATAATACTAACAGAAATTCTTTTACATTAATCATCAACCTTCAACAGGGGAGATACATCAATCTAATATTGACTTAAACATAATATACAACGTAAAATGCATGAATATTTACAAATAAATTTTTGTTTTATTTTCTCACTAGTCTGAGGATATGGACACGTACGTAGCTTACAGAAAAACATTTCGTCTGAACCTCAACTCACCAAACTATTTATCCTGCCTGCTACCTAAAATCATTATACAATGAGGGATGAGCTTCACAAGCTCAGTGAATTAAATTTACTAGAAGTTTTCAATTTGTATCAATAGTCGTTTAATATTTAAATCAATTATATCTCACATAACTTGATAATAGCATTTTATTATACTACACATATCATAAGTCCTTTTCTTTTTTCAATCTCTTCTTCTTATATATTGGTTCACCTTAAGACCATCAATTATCTCATAATTACCTCGTAATGAGGTTCATAACATAAAGTCTACCATTTAGATGGTTTTTATCATATCATACTTCTATGTTTCTTTCTCACCAGAATTTTTTCTCTGTGAAACTCGTTCATCTTTAAATAAATTTACACAATAACACACAACACATCATAATTTCAGTAATGCAATCAATATTTAAAATAAATGCAATGCATGAATTATTATTAGGGAATGTCTTCCCACATATTGACATGTTTTTATTATCTTAGATCGACCCCTTCTCGGTTCTTTTCTTTCCAGTATATACTGGCTGTCACGGTTTTTCCCTTTTTCCAGCATATACCGGCTGTCATGGTTTCCCTTTTATTTTCAGCATATACAGGCTGTCATAGTTTTTCAATTAGACCGGCACCCTCCTGGTTCTTTTCTTTTATTTAATGCATATGCATATGAACAATGATATGAAATATGCATCTGAACAATAACATAAAAAAAAACAAACAAACAAACAAACAAACATGAATTCAAATATTTAAATTGACTATCCTGATTTTTCTCAAATTATATAAAAAAAATTTCACTAAATTCCTCTCATCCTAAATCACTAAAAAATCATCCATCAAAACTTGTCAAGATCCACTAAATTTCATCTCCTCATAATTTGTATCAAAACATCAACCATAGCTCATCAAGAATTTCACTTATCACTTTTAGTATTAAATCAACTTATTGTTTCAAAAATATTATTTCTTGCCTAATAATTTTCTACATGTCCAAAATTCATATCATACCTATCAATCAAATTTTCATTTACGACCAAAGCATAAGCTAATAGTTTATTTTAATATTATCACTAGATATGTCATTTTTTTTAGATTACTTAAAATAAATCTAACTCATCACGTAGTACTTTAAAGCTACCGATGGATCACCTCCTTGCCTTTCCTGTTCCTCTCAGCAATTTCCCCTGGTTGCTGATCGTCAGCACCTAACATAATATTTATATTAAATTTCTGATTTATTCTTCAATTCTTCATAAACCACACCCTTTAAAAATTCCCATTTTGAATTCCGGGAAATTTCATGTTTGCTAAAAATTCAAAAATAAACATTACATTATTACTTTCAGTTATTTATTTATTTATTTATTTTTTTTATAGCTTCTAGTGACTCTCTATAAAATTCCACCATAAAACCCTTCAAAATTTTGTTTTTTCAACCTTTCTTTCGGTGCCCAAGTGTTTAAAGAAATAGAGTAATTGATGGAAAACTAAACGAAATTTGATAAGTGTAAATTAACGTTTACATATTATGTATGTATGTATGTATGTATGTATGTATGTATATGTGTGTGTGTGTGTGTATATATATATATATATATACGAAAAATGTTAAACTCGGCAGCCCCAAAATTTTTACAAACTCAGCATGTCTTTCTCCCAAAAATCTCCACGTTTTGGCTATGTGGAAGACATGCAATAGCCTTCCCACTTTTTACCTTTTTTTTTTGTTTTTCTCTGCTGCTGCTGCTGCCTTCTGGACGTCTCTGGACATTCAATTTTTTTTTAATTTAACTTTTTGTCTTTAAATATATATATATATATATATATATATATATTATTTTAACTCTATGCCATATTTAATAAAGTACTTATTTACCCTTACTTTACGATTACAGGTATTACAAATCTACCCACCTTATAAAAATTTCATCCCCGGTCCTTACCTAACTCCAGAAACAAATGTGAATAATATTTTTTCATAATTTTTTCACGCTTTTATGTAATCTCTTTAACATCCTTATTCCACCACAAAACTTAAACTAATGAAATTATTTTATTAATCGAGATTTGTTCTTTTTTGTCTAAAATCCTCACTAGTACTTGTATATAAGCCCAATCTTTCTAAATTTCTACAGCTTGGCTCGAAAATGTTATGAAATTTATCAAGTAAGCACTATCGCCAAAGTGAAACATGGAATACGTTATGTTACTGCTTCAACTCTGGAGGCAAATCCAGGCTATTCACAACTAGCTCAACTTTCTTAACAACCTCATAGGGTCTCATATACCTCGGATTCAGATTTCTTTTCCTATTTAAATCTCAATACACCTTTTCATTGAGATATTTTTCAATACACCCAATCACCTTCTTGAAACTTAAGAGGTATTCTTTTATTATTAGTATAGCTATTTGGTATACTCTGTGCTGTTTTACGGTTCTCTCTAACCAATTTGATCATCTTAGTTGTTAACTTAATAATTTATGAACCAAATATCTTTCTCCCTCCAACTTCTTCTCAGCATATAGGAGTTCTACACCTCCTACCATACAATGTCTCAATTGGTGCCATCCCAATACTAGTTTGATACTGATTATTATAAGCAATTTCAATTGATGGCGTGTAAGCATCCTAACTTACTGGAAAAACTCATCACATATACCCTTAACATATCTTCTAGTACTCTAATAATCATTTATGTCTAAGCATGAAAAATTATATTAAATTACAATTGTGTACCCGTGGCTTTCTGAAAGCCTCTCCAAAACCAAGATGTAAATCTAGCATCTTTATTTGACACTATGCTCAATGGTACTCCATACACCCTCTTCAATCCTGACCATCAGAATTTTTGTCTCAATCCTCTATACATCATATTGTTACTTGGTTGCATTGAATCTACATCATCATGTACCTTTCTCATTATCTCCTCTCTCAACTTTGCATTATTGGGAACACAATTTCCATGTTCCAATATCAAAATACCCTCATTTCAAAATTTTGAACTCATATTGCTTTCTAGTAAGCACTCAATGCTTAATCTTTTCTATCTCTGCATCTTTACATTGCATCTCTAAAGCATTTTACTATGGATGATTGTTGTGCAATTATTTACCTAAATAAATACGCAAATAATCATACTTGTTTTACTTGCAAGTGCACAAGGTCAATGGCAGCATAGTATGCAAGTGCGAGATCATTTCCACAGGGATTGGTAAACTTCGATTTAGAATTAGTTTCTCAAAGTAAAAAGAAAAATAAATGTTGAGTGTGAGTTAATAATAATAAGAACATAGGGTAGCGATATCCACCACTAATTATACTTTCCCACTAAATAAGGTACCAATGCTCTAGCCCTATTATGAATGTTTAATGGTTGCCAACCTAAGGGCTTGGTCCACACCTTAGGCTATTGATCTCCCTACGCAACGAGTTAGGCATGGTGTATAACTCTTTTCTCTCTTAAGGGATTCAGTATGGGTATATACTGAGTTGTTCCTTAAGAGAGCATAAGGGCTGTGGAGATCGGTAACCACACGGGACCTAGGGCTTGGTCTGCTCTCGGTTTCCCGTGTTGATTAACCCAAGAATTCAGTGTGGATATCTTTTGTTACTATTATTGAACCCAGAACTCGGTCATCCAAATTGATTCAACTAACTAATCCATATCACATGCATACGTTGATCAGACACACACATATGAGGAATTTAAATACAAACAAACATTAATCAAGTTAAGCATTCTAACATGGCTATAGACAAAGATAATCAATGAATATATATGTGGAAAAGCATAATTAGGGCTTCGATCGAGCCCTATAAGAGTTTAGTTACACATGCTAGTTGAACTAAACATTATAACCATAATGAAACAAAAACAGAAAAATAAAACCCAAAGAAGACTAGGGAGACGAGTCGTCAGTTCCTCTCTAAGCTTACAACTTCAAGTCTAAAACAAAGGGTCAGGTTTCTATGTTTTACAAGGCTATATATAGGGCTCTAAGGGTGCCCTGAAACCCTAATTTCCTATTCAAGGTCTGGAGACTTCTTTCCATATCTAGCTCTGCCGCCTCTGGTGTGTGTGCACTCGAGTGTATGCAGGCTGCACTCGAGTGCATGTATGCGCTCGAGCCTTCTAAGTGTGCACTCGTGTGCCTATACGCTCGATCACAAGGGAGGTGCACTCGATCGCACCTTGCTGGATTGCAGAACTTTACTTTTTACTCCTTAGAGCTCCAAAAATGTCATCTTTTTGTCAAAGCCCTGTGAAAAACACATAAAACATGAAAATGAAATAGAATCTACTAAAATAGATAAACAAAAAGCCTAACAAGCATAAATTAAGGGGCTTAAATATGACTATTTAAGCACTTATCACACCCCCAAACTTACATATTGCTAGTCCCTTAGCAATACAAAACGAAAGACTATGTCAAAACAAAATTAAAGATAAATTCATTTTTCATGATATTCAAAAATTTGGGTTGCACATAAAACCATGATAACCGTTCATGAGTAAGCTTATAATAAAAACTCATTTTTGTATTGAATAAGGATTTTTAAAAGCTCATGTTACTTACCTAAGGTTGGCTTAAGGCATCGCAAGTTTGATTTGTGTTGATGAATTAACACATAGAAGATGGGGCTACCAAATAATTTTAATTTATAGTGTTTCGGTGTCCAAACCTTCATCGAATTTCTTATTAAATAGAACAAAAATGGCATAGTGCTTACTTCTTTTTCTTTTTCTTTCATCATGAGATTTTTTCCATGTTGAGTTCCATTGAGCTTTCTAATTGACCCTTATAACGAGTGTTTAGCCAATGACTCCCAAACCAGATGGTTTTAGGGCATTAGGTGCAAAGACACCCCTAAGGACTTACTAACTCGAGTAAAAAAGGCTACAGAACTAACAGGTCTTAATGCTTCCAAGTGAAATTCTCACTTTTTGATGTGAACACTCACTGCTTATTGAGGCAAGAGGTCCAGTTACTCAGTAGAAATTTTTATGATCATTAAATGCCTAATTCCCACCTTTTGACGTGAACACTCACTGCTTACTGAGGCAAGAAGTCCAGTTACTCAGTGGAAAGTTTTTAATGATCATTAGAAGCTTTTTATTCTCTTTTTGCATGATGGACAGTTTTCTTTATTTTTCTTATGCCAAAGTGTTCTTTTAACAAGTTATCCAATTACAGTTAGGTCATGGAAACATATACATAAGAATTATATGTCATACCCCACACAAATGCGTGTTAATGTGCTTGTGTTAGATCTGGATCAAACTCATGAATTCTTAAGTGCCTTGAGGTAGGTACTAAACTTTTAAAATTCCTATTAAAAGACTATGTGTTCTAGATTTTAAGCTTATTAATGAAGTCTTATCATATTTTAGATCAACCAAAATTTTTATCACAAAATGAACATGCATTATCTTTCTAAAAAAAAAAACTGGGACTAGTGTGTGCACGCATTTCAAGTGCGTGTATGTCAGTGTCTCCCACTACCCCCCAAACTTAATATACACATTGTCCCCAATGTGTGTATGACATGGAAAGATCTGACGTGGGAGATGGAGAACTAGACTGCTTGCATTGCTTGTAACATGCCCCCAAACTTGAACTGGATGCACACACTAAGTTCCTGACAAAGAAAAATAAACTTTGTGCTGGAAAACAATATAATAAATAGATAAAGAAACATAACTACTAATAAAGAAAGAAAATATGATAATGAAAAATGATATGCTGTGGCTCCCATGAGCGCTAAGTTTTATGTCTTCAGCCAGACGGGGTATCATTTCACTGCTGGTCATTAGGTGGTGCAGTCGAAGAGGTACCGGATGCGGGAGGTAGGTGATCGAGGATGGCCTGCAGCATCACCTCCTGTCATGCGAACTGTGCCTCCAACCCATCCATCCGCTGATGAATCAATAGCCTCACCTCCTTATCTTCTCTGTGAATATCAGAGAGCTCACGCCGAAGGGATGACAACTCCTCAAAAAAGGGTCGGGATTCGATGGATCCCATGTCTGGCTAGTTCTCCTCCCTCGAAAGGCTCACTGATGGGTGCTCGGTGTCCATAGAATCATCCGCTATAGGCTCAGCAACAGGAATCGGCACCTGGGGTCCTCGAGGCATGTGGGACTGGCTGAGGCTCCACTGGGACCTTTCAAAGAATGGATGATCACTAACTGGCCCATCTATAAAGGAGCCTCTAATCCCCTTCTTCTTGAAGATATGATTGAGCAAGAAGGGGAAAGTGAGCCCCCAGGCGTTAGCCGTGGTGGTCTGATGGTTATGCACACTATCCCAGAACTTGTGTAGCTGACTTCATATGACTGCTGATGGAGTACCAGCGACCCCAGTGAAAGGCATAGAGAGCCTATAGAAACTAATCCCTTCTTTGTGTCTTGTGCCCAAAAGGACACACGTTACGCTAGAGGATGAAGTCTACGAACCATAAACGGGGAGGTAACCTCGATTAACTCCCCGTATTGTTGTGTCGGTCCACATACTAGCCCGCACACATGTCCTTGATGATGTGTGGCAAAGGAAATGGGTCCAGCTGTTCCTCCATATGGCTGTCCTCCGGAGGGGACTCATCACAGCAATGGAGGGATGTGGCAATGTCTGTGGTGGTCAGCTCTATGAATCTGCCCTGGAGTAAGGAGGATAAAATCTCTAGCCTGGTGCAGTCATAGATCAGGTTCTCGTAGAAGCTAACCATAAATCTGGTGTAAGCCGTCGAACAGACCGACTTGAACAGTCACTTGAGACCCTAGGCCTTGAACTCTTGGACCGCCCATCTTATGGTGTCCAAACTCTTAAAGTCCTTATCTATGTTAAATATAGTCTTGAACAGTATTTCACGCTGCTAGAAACTGGGCAGGGTGGCCTGGTGACGGCTACTGGAGGCTCGGGAGGTGGAGGCCATGTGCTGAGAAAAATAATGCAGCTTCTGTCATGTTTGCACTCGTGCGCAGCTGATGGTGCGCTCGATCGCACAAAGTGATGGGTGCTCGATCGCGAATACCTAGCGCTCGATCGCACTTGCTCAGACAATATATCAAATAGCTTATGTGCAATGAGAACTTGAAGTTGTAGAAATTATACCAATTGTAGCCCAACTTCCTATAAATTGCAAATACAACCACTAAGTAAATGAAGATGCAATTAACTAAGGAAATGTAATTCAAAAATGTGTGTGGGTGTGTAATAACAATCAATGTAGAGTTTGAAAGAAATATGGGTGTGGCCTACCTGGAGTATGTTAACGGGATTAGTTAGGTAAAGAGCAATGAGATGTATGATGCGTTGATGAAATTGGGATGGGGTAGGGTTGGTGATGTGCCAAGAGCTGGATTGAGAGTTAAGGTTACCGTATGGCGATTTTGAGATAGAAACAGTGGAAGTGCGATTGAGTGTAAGTGAGGGAATAAGAGAGAAACTGTTTATAACTTGCACGTGACCCCTCTGCCCCGAGTGCGCTTGAGCGCATTGTGAAGTGCGCTCGATCGCACTTGTGCGTAGGGTAATGCGCTCGTGCGTACTAGAGTGCAGGGCGTAAGTGCACTCGATCACACTATGTAGTGTGCTCGAGTGCAAGGTAGAAAATGCTGGTAGTAATGAAACATAAAAGAAATGAACAAGGAGCAGAACTGCTAACGATACAACCATACCATACTTTAGTGGCCTCAGTACCACTAACCTTTGTAAAGGCACTTTGAGCTTCACGATTGTCAAAGGTAGAACATCTCAAGCGCTCTCTTGATACAGTGCTACTCTCTTTGAAGGGGGAACTTAGAGCCCACATCAGGTGGTTCAAGTGCCCTTGACAGCTGCTGCATCTCCAATTTTGGTGCCTGGTCAATAAAATAGGAAAAAGTAGTATTAGTAAGTTCAGGATTTTCAACTCGAGATTTATACTTACTTGAAGGCTTTGGTGTGTTCTTGATGGGGTGCATAGCTCTATTGATGTCTTTAATCACATCATCATCCTCTGGCCTAATGTCCAATCTTATGTCATCATGGTTGGGGATGGTCTCCAATAGAGCACTGTGATGGACCTGAGAAACTTTCTCAACAACGCCTTGCATTAAGCTTACATTAGAAAATTCATTATCATTTTTGGTTGATTTTAATGTATTAAATATTTTGAATTCCATCTCCTCATCATTTACTTTCATAGAGACAATGCCCCTTTTTACACTAATATTTGTGTCAGCAGTGATCATAAATGGTTTTCCTAAGATGATGGGGAGTGGCAATGGCATATGACATTCTTCTATATCTAAGACAATAAAATCAGTAGGTAAAATAAATTTACCTATTCTTACCAAAACATCCTCAAGGATACCTCTCGGTCGTTTGATGCTTCTGTCAGCCAATTGCAAAGTGATGGAGGTTGGTTGAAGCTCCCCCAAACCTAGTGTCTCGAATACACTGTATGGTAGCAGATTGACACTCACCCCCAGATCAAATAGTTCATGCTTGAATAGCTGGTCACCTAGCCTGCAAGGAATGGTAAAACTACCTAGATCTTTTAGTTTTGGTGGTAGTTTCCTTAATAGCACAACATTTACCTCTTCGGTCAAGGCTACTGTCTCATGTTCTTGAAACTTGCTTTTGTTAGTGCAACAATCTTTTAGAAATTTAGCATATATAGGAATTTGTTTAATTGCATCTAATAATGGAATGTTTATTTCCACTTTTTTCAAAGTTTCGAAAATGTCAATCAGTTTAGTCTCTTTCTTAGGCTTTACTAACCTTTAAGGGAAGGGTGGAGGTGCATTTACCTTTTCCATCTCACTTACCGTAGATGTGGATGCTTTTTCTGGAGATGCTCGTGAAGGCTTACCGATGCTTATGATCTTTCCACTTCTCAGGGTTGTCACATCATTCAGTTGTTGATGTCCTCTTGGATTAGGTATTGGTTGGGCAGGAAGCTCACCTTGTTTTCTACTACTTAGTTCCTTGGCCAATTGCCCCATTTGTACCTCTAGTCCTTGGATGGCTTGATCATGTTTGGCAGTGGCTTGTCTCATCTCAGTCTGAAATTTTCTAGTTTCTTCCATGAACTGTTCGTGTGAAGTCATTAATTGTTGCTGCTGAGTTGCCAATTGCTTCACAAGACTTTCGAGGTCACTCTTCTTTGTTTCAGGAGCTGAGTGGGCAGCTGGTTGGAAGTTTCTTTACTGCCCTTGACTATTCTGATTATTGCTCCAAGAAAAATTTGGGTGATTCCGCCATCCAGGGTTGTAGATATATGCATAAGGATTGTTCTTCGGCTGATAGTTGTTTGGTCCCACAAAGTTTGCTTGCTCATAATCTGCAGATGAATACAAGGGATATGTATCAGTATTATGATCAAATTGGGAACAAATAGCACATACCTGGAGTGGTGTAGCTGGTGGGTTAGATGAGGCATTCTGAGCAGCCATGGCTTTAACTAACAGGTTTAGTTTCCTCTCCACAGCAGCTATCTGAATAGATGGTCCTCCATTTAAGTTTACCTTATACATACCCTTACTTTTGGTTACATGTCTACCTCGAGAGGAGAATTGTTGAGTGTGTTCACTTAGGGTTTCGAAGAGCTCCATAGCTTCTTCGCTGCTCTTCTCCATCAGCACTCCTCAACAACCTGAATCCACAATACTTTTGTTAGTATCACTTAAACCTTCATAGAAAGCTTGTACCAGTTCATCTTGAGGTAGGTTATGATGTGGGCATTTGAGTAGCAGCTCGTTGAAGTGTCCCCAAGCCTCAAAGAATAGATCTCCATCCTTTTGTTGGAAGGACTGAATTTCCTCCCTCATTTGCCTCGTCTTTTAGGCTAGGAAAAACTTCCTTAGGAATTTGCTAGCCAACTCCTCCCAAGTGTGGATAGAAACTGCAGGCAAAGAATTATACCACAGTTTAACATTATCTTTTAAGGAAAAAGGGAAAATAATTAACCTTATTCCTTCTTGGTCTAAGCCTCGAATATGCTGGAATTTGCAGAGATCGAAGAACTCTCAAAGGTTCAAGTGTGGATCCTCATTAGGTGTACCCCTAAAGTGAGTCAGTGCACTGAGTATCTACAGAGATATGTAGTAGTTGCCTTCCGCCTCGGGTTGATAAGCAATGCAGGACAGTTGATCGAGGTTCCGTGGGATGAAGGATTGCTTTATCGGCCTTCGCTCAGGTGGTTGCTGATTGTCGATCTGTTCCACCATTGGTACTTCTTCCTCAATTTCTTCTACTACCTCTTCCGAGTTGTCTCTAAGCCTTTGTCGGATCGTCTGCTCAAGCTCGGTATCGAGGGTAAAGAATATTGGATGCTTGGATCTAAGCCCGTTCATGAATCGGTGACAATCGCTTAAGTGCAGCAGTCAAACACTGCTGCTTGGGTAAATCTCTGCCTCAATTGTGCTCGATCGTACAGGAGGGTGCGCTCGATCGCAAGTGGCACAGAAAGTTCTCCTGGTGTGCCTGAAACAGAAAACAAAGAGGAATTAGATTAGGGTTTTTTAATGAAACAAAAATAAGATAAAAACAGACACTTTGAGATAAAAATAGCATAGAATGAAAACGAAATAACAATAATTAAACTAAACGAAAAAAAATAGTTCTAAAAAGAAATTTAAGCGCAATCCCCGGCAACGGCGCCAAAAACTTGTTGTGCGATTATCTACCTAAATAAATACGCGAATAATCATACTTATTTTACTTGCGAGTGCACAAGGTCAATGATAGCATAGTATGCAAGTGCGAGATCATTTCCACAGGGATTGGTAAACTTCGATTTAGAATTAGTTTCTCAAAGTAAAAAAAAGAAATAAATGTTGAGTGTGAGTTAATAATAATAAGAACATAGGGCAGCAATATCCACCACTAATTACACTTTCCCACTAAGTAAGGTGCCAATGCTCTAGCCCTATTATGAATGTTTAATGGTTGCCAACCTAAGGGCTTGGTCCACACCTTAGGCTATTGATCCCCCTACGCAACGAGTTAGGCATGGTGTATACTCTAACTTTTTTCTCTCTTAAGGGATTCAGCATAGGTGTATACTGACTTGTTCCTTAAGAGAGCATAAAGGCTGTGGAGATCGGCACCCACACAGGACCTAAGGCTTGGTCCGCTCCCAGTTTCCCATGTTGATTAACCCAAGAATCCAGTGTGGATATCTTTTGTTACAATTGTTGAACCCAGGACTTGGTCATCCAAATTGATTCAACTAACTAATCCATACCACATGCATACGTTGATCAGACACACACATATGAGGAATTTAAATACAAACAGGCATTAATCAAGTTGAGCATTCTAACATGGCTATAGACAAAGGTAATCAATGAATATATATGTGGAAAAGCATAATTAAGGCTTCAATCAAGCCCTATAAGAGTTTAGTTACACATCCTAGTTGAACTAAACATTATAACCATAATGAAACAAAAACAGAAAAATAAAACCCAAAGAAGACTAGGGAGATGAGTCGTCAATTCCTCTCCAAGCTTACAACTTCAAGTCTAAAACAAAGGGTCAGGTTTTTGTGTTTTACAAGGCTATATAAAGGGCTCTAAGGGTGCCCCGAAACCCTAATTTCCTATTTAAGGTCTGGAGACTTCTTTCCATATCTGGCTCTGCCGCCTCTGGTGTGTGTGCGGTCGAGCGTATGCGGGCTGCGCTCGAGTGCACATGTGCGCTTGAGCCTTCTAAGTGTGCACTCATGTGCCTGTGCGCTCAATCACAAGGGAGGTGCGCTCGATCACACCTTGTTGGATTGCAGAACTTTACTTTTTACTCCTTAGAGCTCCAAAATGTCATATTTTTGTCAAAGCCCTGTGAAAAACACATAAAACATGAAAATGAAATAGAATCTACTAAAATAGATAAACAAAGAGCCTAACAAGCATAAATTAAGGGGCTTAAATATGACTATTTAAGCACTTATCAATGACTTTACAACTATATTCATTAACCATGATCTTCTATCAATGATATTCAACTTCATTCTTATCTCTTTTAAATCTATCATCAGTTTCACATTAGGACTCACATAGCAATTAATCTTCTTATAGAATTTCTACTTAATGCATCAGCTATCACCTTTGCATTTTCTAGATGATAGTGAATTGTACAATCATAGTTACAAATTAACTCCATCCATCATCTTTACCTCACATTCAACTTTTCATGGGTAGGTAAGTATGTCAAACTCATATAACCCCTGAATATCTCACAAGTGGTTCCATACAGATAATGTGTCCAATCTTTAAAGTAAACACTATAGCAGCCATCTTTAAGTCATGAGTAGGGTAATTTCTATCATGAATCTTCAATTGCCTAGAAGTATAGGCCATAGCTTTCCTATGTTACACATATCCTGACCATTGATGTGACGCATCACTATACACCACAAATCTTTCATCACTAGAAGGAAACACCAATACTGAAGTTGTAGTCAATTTCTCCTTTAGTAATTAGAAATTTTTCTCACACTTCCCCCACCATACAAATCTCACCTCTTTCTTGGTTACTCAAGTCAATAGTACTGTGATAATAGAAAAATTCTGAATGAATCTTCTATAATAACCATCTAACCCTAAGAAGATTCTAATATCAGTTACATTAGTTGGTCTCTCCCAACTCAACATTGTCTCTACCTTTTGTGGATCAACTGTTATGCCATTTTTTGATATTACATGTTCCAAGAAAGTTTTTTCATTCAGTTAACACTCACACTTAGAGAACTTTGCATATAATTTCTCTCTCCTCAGAATCTCCAACACACTATCTAAATGTTTCACCTGTTCTTCCTCATTGTTAGAATACACTAAGATATTATCAATGAACACAACTACAAAACTATCAAGAAATAGTTTAAAATTTTATTCATCAAGTCCATTGATGTTTTCTGGAATATTAGTCAATCCAAATGACATCACAATAAGCTTATGACCATAACACATCCTAAAAGCAGTCTTAGGAACGTCTCCCTTCACTATCTTCAATTGGTGATAACCTGATCTCAAGTTTATCTTAGAAAACACTCTCACTCCTTACACTGCTCAAACAATTTATTTATTATGGGAAATGGTATTTGTTCTTATACAACTATCTGTAGTCTATAGACACTCTTATCATTCCATCTTCCTTCTTCACGAACAACACAGAGGCTTCCCAAATACATTAGGTCCGATAAATTGTTTATCCCAAAATTATTAAAATGTTACACTCAACTCTCTCAATTCAACTGGTGTCATTCTGTAGGGTGCTATTAGATATATGTGATGATCTCGGTATCACATCAATAGAGAATTTAATCTCCCTACTGGAGGCAACCTACACAACTCATCAAGAATTATATTAGAATAATCTTTCACCACTAATTTTTATTCTAACTTCTTTTTTTTTTTTTTTTTTCTAGAATCCATTATGTATGTCAAATACGCCTCACGTCCTTTCTTCAACTATCTACTAGTCGTCAGAGTAAAATAAGATAGTTCGAGAGTATCTTATGTTCTCCCTGAAAATAAAATTCCTCATGTCCATATCTTGAACACTACCTTCTTTCTAGAACAATCAACCCAAGCGTAATACATCGACAACCAATTCATTCTCAAAATTATATTATATTCAAAGATAACAAATCAGCTTTAGATTCTCTATCATTGATACGAATCATACCACACTTGTAGACATTTATGATTATCACTCTATCTCTAGTGGGAACTTCAACAAAATATTATGCATCGAAGGACTAATACATACTTTAATAGAATTCATATGAATACTGGATGCAAAAGAATTGGTTGCACCAAGATCAACTAACATTGATATGTCCACATTCTCTACATATAAAGCACTTCAAATTTTTTGAAAATTCTGGGATAAATATCTTATCTAAATATATCTATAACAAACTTCTGTCTCTTAATCATACACCATATTACCACTTCTCCTTGGCGACATACTTACTTCTTCTGCCATGACTACCGGTTCCCATAATCTGTCTCCCAAATCTAAGGGTCCCTCCAATAGTATTCTGAGCTACAGAAGTAACAGATCTTGCTTATCTCTGACTCTGTACTTCAGTTCCCTGTGACAAGGAATGTCTCCTTTGGGGTGGTCTCTCACCTTGTACACTCATACTGGTATCACCTATGGGTTCCTCAAATCTAGACCTCTTCGGCCAATTCCTCCTTCCTCTTATTTCCATCACATCATTCTCAATCTAAAGTGTTATATCCATCATTCTGACATAATTCATATGCCTCATGTAAGATAGTTTTGATCAAATCTTAAAACATAGTTCTTCTATGAACCTCTTACACTTCTTCTCCTCTAGGTCTACCATTTCCAGTACGATCCTCGACAAAGCCACAAATCTCTTATCATATTGAGTCATAGTCAATACATTTGCCTCGAATAAAATCTCTATCTTGTTGGGCTCTAAAGGTCTAAGGAAAGTATTTATCAAGGAAAACCTCCTTAAACCTATTCCAGGTTAAGGGTCTATCAATATCTGCACTTTCCCTGGGAAGAGTATCCTCTCATCATTCTAAAGTTTCTCCTTCTAACTAACGAAGAAAATGTAACCATTTGCCTGTCAGTTACTAGTAAAATATCAAAAAAAAAAAAAAATCTTTCTACATCTTTCACCCATAACTCAAGCTTAAAAGCGTTTATAAATCCTTTAAACAACAAAGCATTCAACTTAATAATCTCTCTATATCTCATGCATAAACTTACTTTTCCCCTTTCTTAAATTTCTATTTTCACTAGATTAACAACCTCAAGTACTGCTCTAGCCTGTTCATCAAGCCTATGCTATAGACTATCAACTCTATCATCTATTACATTCATTTTCTTAAGAGTATGTGTAAGAGCTTATCTTAGCTCATCTCTTTCAACTTCAAATTCTCTCACACCTTTACTAATATCAATTATACTGTCAAAATGTTCCTTTCTAGGAACCACAGATTTAGACTCAACCTTGACTTGTCAAAAATATTGGGGGCCTACCACATCCTCTCAAATCAACAGTTCTAACTCTAGCTCTAGCACGTCCACGTGTCATCCTCAGACTATAAAAATATAATTTATTTTAATCTTCCACTTTCTTACTTTTTATGCAGTCTACAGAATTATAAAATATAATGCTCTGATACTAAAATTGTAACGACCCATCCCAGGTTGGCCACCCTCAAGATGGTGTTGTCACATTTTGAAAATCCCAACACAACACATATATGCAACAATAAAAATAATACTAATAGAAATTATTTTACATCAATCCTCAACCATCAATAAAGGAGATACATTAATCTAATATTGACTTAAACATAATATACAATGTAAAATGCATGAATATTTACAAATAAAATTTTGTTTTATTTTCTCACTAGTTTGAGGATGTGGACACGTATGTAGCTTATAGAAAAAGATTTCTTCTGAACCTCAACTCACCAAACTATTTGTCCTGACTGCTACCTGAAATCATTGTATAATGAGGGATGAGCTTCACAAGCTCCATGAATTAAATTTACTAGAAGTATTCAATTTGTATCAATAGTCGTTTAATATTTAAATCAGTTATATCTCACATAACTTGATAATAGCATTCTATTATACTATACATATCATAAGTCCCATTCTCTATCAATCTCTTCTTCTTATATATTGCTTCACCTTAAGACTATCAATTATCTCATAATTACCTCGTAATGAGGTTCACAGCATAAAGTCTACCATTTAGATGGTTCTTATTATATCATACTTCTATTTTTATTTCTCACCATAACTGTCTCTCGATGAGACTCATTCATCTATAAATAAATTTACACAATAATGCACAACACATCAGCATTTTAGTAATGCAATCAATATTTAAAACAGATGCAATGCATGAAGTATTATTGGGGAACATCTTCCCACATGTCGACATGTTTTTATTATCTTAGACGGACCCCCTCTCAGTTCTTTTATTTCCAGCATATACTGGTTGTCACAGTTTCCCTTTTATTTCCAACATATACCGGTTGTCAATGTTTTTCAATTAGATCGGACCACTCTTGGTTCTTTTCTTTTATTTAATGCATATGTGTATGAACAATGGTATGAAAAATGCATTTGAACAATAACATAATAAAAAAAACAAACATGAATTCAAATATTTCAATTGGCTATCTTGATTTTTCTCAAATTATATAAAAACAATTTCCACTAAATTCCTCTCATCCTAAATCACGTCAAATCATCCATCAAACCTTGTCAAGATCTACTAAATTTCATCTCCTCATAATTCGTATCAAAACATCAACCATAGCTCATCAAGAATTTCATTTATTGCTTTTAGTATTAAATCAACTTATTATTTCAAAAATGTTATTTCTCACATGATAATTTTCTACATGTCCAAAATTCATATCATACCTACCAATCAAATTTTTATCTACCACCAAAGCATAAGCTAATAGTTTATTTTTAATATTATCACTAGATATTTCATTTTTATTTAGATTACTTAAAGTAAATCTAACTCACCACGTAGCACTTAAATCTACCCGTGGATCATCTCCTTACTTTTCCCTTTTTTTTTCAGCAATTTCCCCCGGTTACTGATCATCAACACCTGACATAATATTTATATTAAATTTCTGATTTATTCTTTAATTCTTCATAAACCACACCCTTTGAAAATTCCCACTTTAAATTCCGAGAAATTTCATGTATGCTAAAAATTAAAAAATAAACATTACTTTATTACCTTCTGTTTTTCTGATAACTTCTCATGACTCTCTTTAAAATTCCCTTGTAAACTCCGTCAAAATTTTGCTCTTTCAACATTTTTTTCGATCCCCAAGTGTTTAAATAAATAGAGTAATTGAAGGAAAACTAAACGAAATTTGGTAAGTATAAATTAACGTTTACATATTATATGTGTGTGTGTGATATATATATATATATGAAAAATGTTAAACTCGGCAGCCCCAAATTTTTTGCAAACTCAGCATGTCTTTCTCCCACAAATCTCCACGTTTTGGCTATGTGGAAGGCATGCAATAGCCATCCCTTTATTTTTTTTTTTTTCTGCTGCTGCTGCTGCTGCCTTCTGGACGTCCAAATTTTGTTTTTTCAATTTAACCTTTTGCCTTTAAATGTGTATATATATATATATATATATATATATATATATATATATATATATATATATATATATATATATATATAAATTTTTAACTCTATGCCATATTTAATAAAGTACTTCTTTACCCTTACTTTACTATTACAGGTATTACAATTTACCCCACTACAAATGAAATATAAAAGCACCTCCGGGACAGGATTGTCAGTAGGGTTCACTGGGGGTTCTGAAATATGTGTTTGTCATCTCTCTGTCCTCGCCACCTCTTGAACGCCCTCCAAATCCGGCCCCACAACGGGCTCCCATCCGCCTATAGTTTTAATATATATTGACATGTCAATAAAAAATTCAATATAGATTTAAAAGGGCAGTATAGAAAATGACCAAAAATTATATATATTTTATCTGCAATAGGTCTTGGGTCAGCCATAGGTTGACTAATACCCTTCCCGCGACCAACCACACGACCTTTACTTCTTTCTCGACCTATAATCACATTCCTGTCTTATAAAAAAATGAATGAATAAAATTGGTAGAAACAATTTCAAAGTGATACAAATGGTTTACAAGTTACACAAATAACAAGAGAAATTCATTCAATTTATATAGCTAGTACAATATATATCATTAATATGCTACCATTCACTAATCAACATCCATGTAAGTACCAGAGTTGGCATCATCATCATCATCATCATCATCGTCATCAACATCATCATCGTTGTCTTCTTCTTCTTCTTCTTCTTCTTCTTCCTCATCCTCTTCTTCATCATCATTTTCTTCTTCTTCTTCATACAACACTTCATCTACTTCAAAGTTTCTAGGAGCATGTATATCTGATGGATTTGTATCTTCCGTTATACCATCATGATCATGAAGAATACCTGGTATATCTAGTTCATCATCTGGAAGAATTCGATTTGGAAAAGGAGTTTTATCATCTTGGAAGTACTCCGCAACAATAGACACTAGATCGTTAGTAGGATCTTCATTGGAAGGAACATTAACCAAGCCCCACGCTTTGGTTTTACAAACTGCCCACTAGTCACTCTTGTCTTTCTTTTTAGATGGATAAGGATAATAGTAAACTTGGGTTGCTTGCTCTACTAAGACAAATGGCTCTTCTGAGTTAAGCCTTGATTTATGGTTAATATCTACTAGACCATATAGTCGGTGCACTTTAAGTCTATTCTTATAATCATACCAGTGGCATTTAAACAATACAATGGTATTACCAACCCCTGCATATTGTACCTCTATAATTTCTGTCAACATACCGTAGAAGTCACGTTCACATGCATTGTAACAACTACCTTTAACACATACACCACTATTCATTGTCTTCTTAAATTTTTCATACTCTTAGGTGTGGAACTTAAATCCGTTTACAATATAACTGCTATAACACCTCACATGTTTAAAGGGGCCAAGTCCTATTTCTCGAATCCTTTCATCTATGGTTTGGTCGGTTAAAACCTATTACAATAAAAAATTATGCAAGAATATAAAAACCACTAAGAATATTAATTCAATGTACATGTTCACAATTAGAATGTATTATAAAAAATCCTTACAAGGTCATGAAGCCATGATGTGAAATTTTTTCGCGAAGCTTCTCTATTTCAACGTCACTAAGAAGGGGTTGGTCATGTCTCAACATGTCATCATATTGTCTACATTATTATGTGTTGAATTAACATATGAAATTATGTAAAGAAAACATTAGAAATTATGATTGAGCTAAATACTTACTCCACATATGGCCCGATCTCCGTACAATTCAATAAAAATATGTCTCTACAGTTTTGATCTCATTCTCATCTAATACTCTACTCTTCGGACCACCAAAGGCACAATTGGGATAATAGAAATTTGAAAGACGATCCTTTGGGCCCATAACCCCCCCTCCCATCATCATCACTGCGACGGACTCGATTCAACTTTGTTTGAACATTGGGTTCAAAATATTGGGAGCAAAAGTTGGAAACTTCCTCTATAATGTAGGATTCAACAATGGAACCTTCCACGTGCCCTTTATTACGAGCCTTTTTCTTTAAACTGTTCATACACCTATTTTTCATATATGACGATTACAAAAAAAAATTTAATAGAAAAATAGAAAACACTTTATAAAATTAATAAAGATTGGAAAAGATTGTTACCTTTCAAAGGGATACATCCACCGGTACTGCACCGGGTCACAAACTTTGGCTTCGTACGGTAAGTGGATCAGTAAATACTCCATAGAATAAAAAATTCTTGAGGGAAATATCTTCTCTAGTTTGCATAAGGTCACTACTATGTTCTTCTCAAGCATCTCCATATGGTCAACTCGCAGTTCGGTTGCACATATGTCTCTAAAAAAGTGATTGAGTTCTGTCAAAGCATCCCATATTGAGTCTAGCAAAAAGTCACTGAATGCCAACAGTATTAATCTCTCTATGAACACGTGGAAATCATGATTTTTCATGCCATGGAACTTTCACTTGTTTACTTTAACACATTGAGCTATGTTCGAGGCATATCCATCTAGGAACTTCAACTTTGAAACCCATTCACACACAACCTTTATCTGAGACTTCTCCAATGTGTAGGTCGCTTTGAGTCTCTTCATTTTTCCATTCACTTCAACCAACTCTAATTGTGGACGCTTACATAACTCTTTCATATCTTCTAGAGCATTTGCATTGCCTTTTGTGGCCTTAGTATTCATAACAGTGTCGAAGACATTATCGAAAACATTTTTCTTAATATGCATGACGTCTAAATTGTGGCGAACTAGATTTTTTGACTAGTAAGAAAATTCTCAAAAGATACTTCTTTTAACCCAGTTGTGCTCCTCCTCAAATCCAAGAATCAATTGTATTGTCCCTTGTCCAAAGGTAATTTTTTCGAAAGAGAAAACAATCTCTTTCAATTCTTTGCCAGACAGCCGATGCTGCGGGAAAGAGTACTCCACTGTGTTCTTTTTTAAACTGTATTTTTGCTTTCGGAAAACATAATCAATCGATAAGAATTGATGATGGCAGTCAAACCAATTGTTTTTATGACCATGGGGTAGTCAGAATGACTTGGTACACTCCATACAGTAAGGACAAGCCAATATCCCATGAGTACTCCAACCAGAAAGCATACCATACACGGGAAAGTCACTAATCGTCCATAAAAATGAGGCCTTCATATTGAAATTTTATTTTTTAGATGCATTGTAAGTAACAACTCCATCTATCCACAACGTCTTCAACTCATCTACCATCAGCCTCAGATAGACATCCAGATTTTTGCTCGGGTGGTTTGGACCTGGAATGACCAAGGATAAGAAAAGAAACAGCTCATTCATGCACATCCTAGGTGGTAAGTTGTACGGGGTGACAAATACTGGCCAACAAGAGTAAAGAGTAGCCGAATGACTGAACGATGTGAACCCGTCAGTCAAGAGTCCCAACCTAACATTCCGTGGTTCGACGAAAAATGACATGTGTTTATCATCAAAGTGTTTCCATGCCTCACCATTAGCCGGGTGGATGACCATTTCAAGCTTACTACGTTTGCCCTCTTTGTGCCATCTCATGTGTTGGGCAATGTTTCTGGACATATAAAGCCTTTGAAGCCTTGGTGTCACCAGAAGGTAACGCAAAACCTTGTATGGAATGTCATTTTGCTTCTTATTACCACTTGTTTAGGTTGAAATCGACCATGGCCACATATATCACAATTTTTCTTCGCTTTGTCTTCCTTGTAGTACAATATACAATCATTTGGGCATGCATGTATCTTCTCATGCTCAAGTCATAACCCTTTCACCATCTTTTTCGACTGGTAAAAGTTTTCGAGCAACTTCTTGCTTTCCGATAACATACTCTTGATTATTGACATTAACCGATCGTAACAGTTCTCAAATATGTTGAAATCAATTTTACAATTAATAGCTGCGAGACTGGCAATAACTTAGTATGTTTTTTGCAAACTTCCCACAAAGGCTCATCAGTATCTCAACATATTATAGAACTTTGCAACATCAGGATTCGGCTCATCATCTGCATCTCAATTAAAATATGGCCCAACAACATCCATTACCATGTCCCCAATCCGATTCATTTCTCCAAAACCTTCTTCCACATAGTCAAATGATTCCGTGGGCGGTTCCCCGACCCAATTAGCTTCTCAATGGAGAGACCAATTCTTGTAATAATTAATAAAACCCTTTCTGTATAAGTACAAGGTAACCTCATCTCGAGTTAGGAGCTTGTTGTTCTTACAAACTTTACAAGGACACCGTATAGTTCCCTTGTGCACAAAACTTACATTCCTATAGGCGAAGTCAAGAAATTCTTGAACTCCACACTCAAATTCCCATGATAGAGCATTATCCACAACTCGACAGTCCATCCAACTCCGGTCAACCAACATCGTTCCACTGACTAAAACGATAAAAAATTCAAAGTTATTCCTATAATTTGCAACTAATGCATGTTTCTCCTTAATAAATGTGTTATTTCCGTTCACTAATAGGTGGAGGTTCCTAACCCATTCAAGAATGCGTGATCCATATTGCAGTTTATTTTCTAGACTTGTTTGTTTCAAGTAAATTTCTCCAGCATCTCCCCTTAGTTCTCAAAGTGCACGACTTAAATTTGGAGCTATCCGAAGGAGATAACCCCGAATTCAGTATATACCCGGAGAACAGGAAAGAGATGTTACTGAAATTTACTCAAAACAAAATAAGAATGGAAAAACTAACTGTAATATGGATCGTGTATTCCTAAACTGTCCACACTAGACAATCCAAAGATTATTTGAACATAAACACTCTCATTGCAAACATATTAATTGGTAAGCAACAAGAGCATTTGTAACACTCAATAATCTCTAAACGGACAATCTAATGATAAGACCTAGATTATAAGATTTCAAGTGCCAAAGAAACCTTTGGTAATTCAACCAATCCAATCCTACATACTAATATAGTAATATACTTGGTGTATCGTTCTCTTTTGGATGATATCTAACTTATTAAAACACTAACCTATAAACTAGCATACAAACTAACATATTAATATACTAACTTACAAACTAACTAACATACTAAAACACCAACATAATTACTAAATAACATATTAATATACTAACATACAAACTAACTACCTCACCCACCCACACTCATACACACACCTACCCCCCATACACACACACATTAATAAGCCAAGCATTTAAAATATGTACAAGTCAGTCTCAACAAATCATACCGAAAAGCATATAATATATATCGAATAATTAGTATGGTAAAACTTAGAGTAGCATTTCAATAGCTTATAGCATAGCTAGTACATTGAGTAAAATCAAGTGTTACAAACGTACCTAACTAGTGGAGGATGCTATTCAGGGTAAAATTGGTAATGATGAAACCTGCAAAAAATAAGATACAAACATTTTTTAATAACCCAAATTAATTCAAACCCCAATAATATCAAAATTGTACCTAATTGTTTAAACATAGCTTAATGAGAGAAAGTTGAGAAATAGGAAGAAGATGGAGACTTACCCTGCCTAAATCGTCGTGTGGGCTGTCTAAAAAAGTCTAAAAGTGGCTGGAATTTTACTTTTTTGTAGAGAGAGAAAGTAGATAAAAAAATTGCTGTTTTAGAGAGAGAAAGATCTGATTCTTAGCCAAGGGAAGAGATGGATGAAGGAGAGAGCCGGTTTGGAGGAGCAGCTGCAGCCGGCGGTGATTGGTGCGGCCTGGTACGACAGAGAGAGAAAAAAGCTGAAGAACGAAGAAAATGGAGGATGATGGAGATAGAGAGAGAACGGCGGAGAAAACAGAGGAGTTAGCGCACGACTGGTGTGAAAAAATGAAAAATTGAGAGAGAGAATTGAAGAAAGAGAATGAAAAGGGACGAGCTGGGACTGTGAAGGTGAAGAAATGCTGAACATAAATTACATTGTTTTGTGGTTCTTTTTTAAAAACTACATCAGCGACGGGATTTGTGCCCCTTGCTGATATTAATTTACATTATTTTTAAAATATCCTAAAACGAGATATTTTAGATATATATCAGTGATGGGATTATTTAATATCAGCGACGAGCAATCAACTATAAGCAGGGGGAAAAACATTATCTCGGATAATTTTCTAGGATAAAAAGCTACGAGAACATCAGCGACAGGTTTCCCGTCGCTGATAAACACTTACAGCGAGGGGAATTACCCGTCGTAGAAAAACAATTTTTTTTTTGTAGTGAAATGGATATTTATTTTTTATAGTAACGCATTTAGACTAAACTATATTTTTCGATTTAAGTTTTTTTTCTGTGCTTGCAAAACTATATTTCTGTGCACGCTACAAATATAGTTTTTTTAAACTATATTATTCTAGTTAGCCCTGGTCCAATCTTGAGATAGTATTTTTGAAAGGAACCCACACAGTTACAATAAAAATCTCCAATCTTGTCATTTGCAAACAGAAATATAGTTTTGCATGCACAGAAAAAAAAATATTTATTTTTATTAAATAATAATTTTAATGTTTTAATAATTAATAATGGATGCATTCTTGTTATATTTAAAATTTGTTTAAAAAGAATAGTCAGTAATTTATATAGTGATAATGGTGTAAATACTTTTTGTTATACAAGAGTAAATAAAATCAAATTGATTATGAGATTAAAATCTATAAAACACGATTTCTGATTTTAGATATAAATCAACTTTATTTAAGTTAGTTTTTAATTTCTGATTCATAAAAAAAAACTCACTGTTGTCAAAATCAGACAACAGTGAGTTTGAAAGATTGCCTTTTGAAAACTCTGAAAACTGGACTGTTAACCAAAGTATGTTTTTTTGTGTTATAATTCGTAAACTAAGTTTGAGAATTCTAAACAAGCAGCACAATAGTCTAAAAGAGAACAATTGTATTAAAGTTGTTGCAAATTTTGTAAATCTTTAAAATTGTCTTTGTCCATTGTACAATTTAAAATGATTACAGCGCTATAAATTTATAAATTTTTCAAATAAATTATACAAAATGAAAAAAAAAAATTATATTGATCAAAATATATTTTTTTCTCTATTTTTCCTTCTCTTTTACCATTCCTTTCCTCTCCACTCTCTGTTGAATTTTTCATTTTTTTCTAAACATTTTAAATATAATAATTCAATTAGATTTTACAATTTAATATAAGAAAGCTTAAGATATTTAATTTTAATTTATTTTTAAATGAATTTTTTTCAATTTATTTGAAAAAATTAAACGTTTTGCAATTTCTTTTGATTCCAAACCTAGTGTAAAATAAATCAAATTGCTGATTTTGCAACAAAGGATTATGAAAGTCCAGAAGACATCTCATTTTTAGAAGGATAATTTTTTCAAGCATATGAAATTACCCTAATATGCTTAACGACTCTGTTAGACCCGGATTCAAATATGAATATAGAACATGATCAATGTATCCGAATGTCAGATTTATCTATAGTTTGTAATTTTTCTTAAGTGTGTTACCTATATTAGATGGTTGTGTCCGAGAGGGTAAAATAAAAAAAAAATCAATATATCAGAGTTTAATGACATTGAAATACCACAGCAAAATCTTTAAAATTTACACTGTTGAAGACACAGGAAAATTCCAACAACCTTAATACCTTAGACGAGGCACAGTGGATAATAGCTTTGAACTAATTAAAAGTTAATTTTTACTCTCACAACAGTAGTTTTATTATTATTATTATTATTATTATTATTATTAATTTATTTAAGTTATTTTTAATTTTTGATGCATTAAAAAAACAGATAATTTTTTTTTGACATCACTTTTACTTTTTAAGGGTATATAGTGTTTAAAAAATCTACCAAACAAACAAGCACTAAATCATCTCTTTCTTATGCCGTATGTTGTCACAAGACATAAATGGTGTAGTACAATTTATTTACTTTTCAACGTTAGACAATTGATTGGAGCTCTCCTAAATTGAAATACCATTATATGTTTTAAAGAGTTGTGATATTTTTTTTTGTATAGTTTTTCACTTTATAACTATTGGGAGATGCGAAAACATTTATAAAATTCAGAACTAACTTACATTTGAATCAATTCAACCTATATAAATTTTTTTTCGCATTCTTCACTCTTTTTCTCTATCTAAAAATTATAACCATTATTTTTTATTGTTTCACATAGAACTCAAAAGAGAATCTCTGAATTTGTTTTAAGAAATTCTCAAGTGTGACTTTATTGTATCCTTAAGTACTATTTATTAATAATAAACTTAAATTAATAATAATACCATTTTTATCAAATAAATAAAATAACATTTTTATCAAATAATAATCTCAATGTTCTAATAATAATTTATGCATTATTGTTATATTTAAAAAAAAATGACTGTAATTTATATAATGGTTAGGATGTAAATACCTTTAATCACACAAAAGTAAATAAAATTAAAATTGATTATGAGATTAAAAACTATAAAACTATATTTTTCATCTCGAATCTAAATCAATTTTTTAAAATTATTTTTAGTTTTTAATTCATAAAAAAACATATAAAAATATGTTTATCTTGACTTTTACATTTTAATAATATAAACAGTTTAAAAAGCTCTACCCATTAAATCATCTCTTTCTTGTGCTCGATGTTATCACAGATATAAATAATGTGGTACAATTTAATTACTTTTCAAAAATTGGACAATTGAATGGAGCTCTCCTAAATTGAAATGCTAAAGTAATATTATACGTTTTCCAAGTCCAAAATAGACATCTGGTAAACAAATGAGTGCTTTCATTTTCCTGATGGCATTCAAGGGACCACGAGATAACAAGATAATTAGTACTCACTCCCTTAACTTCTAACATTTTTCTTTCTGGGTACTTTACTTGACTTTGAAAAGGAGCAACTGTAATCTGTTTTTTTTTTTTTATAAACAAATTGTACATGTGACGACTTGTATTCAACGTCGGTACAGTGATTAAGAAAATTTTTGGATAAGCTTATAGGGTTAAAAGTTGTATGAAAATTAATTCAAATTTATTATCACGTAGATATGTGATATTTGAATTGATTATGAATTCATTACGATAATAAAATTCATAAAAAATTAAAATTAATTTGATTATGTTTGTAATTTGTGTTCTCTCATAAAATCTTGAGAATCTAAATAAAAGAAATTTATAATTACAATAAAAAAATCTTATGAAATAAAAAAACAACTTCAGATATTTTTTTATTTTAACATTTTTTTTTTTTTACCCAATCAAGCGCAAACGCTCTAAAATAGTTTCTGTAATGAAGATTTTATTTTATATTTTCACAAAGGGATGAAGAGATATATGATATTACATGATTAATTAAGTTGTTAATATATAGTACATGAACAGAAAGGGAACAATGACCCTTCTGAATTGCCATACTCCTAGGTAAGTAGACTGAAAAGAACAAAAAAAAACAAGGGCGGTACAACATGGCAGTCAAGAGTGAAGGCACGTGGTAGACTATCAGGGAATAAGTACATTACAAAACTTTCAACACTAAGCGTCAGTCATTGAGGACTTTTAGCAAGCGCCCACGTAGTAACCTGGTCCCTACTCGGTTTTGTTGGAATTGTCAAGAGTCTGAAAAAGTAACCAGAAGAACCTTGAATGAGTAAGACGAAGACTAATGTAAAAGATAGATAATTAATTGGATAAACAAAAATTTTTATTTTGCTTTTGAAATCTCATCAAAATAACTAAAAGATCTTTAAACAGTAGACTAAAGATTTTATTTTTTTGTAAATTTGTTTTATTCTAGCTAGCCAGGAAAGTGGCTGATGTCTGTGCTGTAAAGAAGCCAAAAGTTCTGATCATGTCACCTATTGTAGCCAACAGAGAAAATAATTGATGCAATGGGGCGGAGATGCTGATGCCTGAAGAACTATCCAACGGAATTAGAAATGGAATAGAATTAATATTCAAAGTTTAAAAAAAAATTAAAGAATGAAGTATTGATATCTCGCGAATTGCTAGCAGACTGTTCCAAGGCAATATAAATTGGGATAAAGGGAATATATATTGATTTGAAAAAATTGTTTTTTTTAATATAATAATAAAAATAAAAATTTTATAATTATTATAATAATAATAATAAAAGTTTTAATCACAAGGTACATCTCTCTTGTGACATAATTGACAGTTAGAAAAAATAAAAGTCTTTAATTACTTATGGTTGGAATCTTACTAGGAGCTAGTCAATAAAGAAAAAATCTTGATTATATAAGACGGATCTTTTAGGAAAATGTAAAGACAATTTGCATACATCTTAATTATTATATTAAATTTAATAATCATTATTATGTCAAATCAATAAAATCACTTAAAGTAAATGAAATTACTTATTATATCGCTTAAATTTTTTCAATTTTATATTCTTTTCAATGTGAAATATTTCACATTCCTTCTTTTTTCGACTTATACTTATTTATTCTTTCTATTTGGGGTTCTAATAATAATAAAAAAGATATAGAAAATTAATACTTTTTATAAATAAAAAAATTAATCTAATATCATTGTTTTCAATTTTAATATTGTCATGTTTTGTTTTTCAAATCATAAGGTTTGTTAGATTCAGATTTCTAGTTAGAATCAATGGGATTAAAAATAAATTAAAGCATGCTTACTGTTAGAACATAATTTAAATCATTATAATATATAATAGAAATATGTACAACAAATAGATAAATACTGATATAGAATAAAACAAGTAAAATAAAGAAATCACATATTGAAAACAAATTGGCAATATTTGATCAATAGCCGTAAAAAAACTCATGTGAAGCTTTCCCTCACAAAAAAAAAGAAAAAGAAAAGAGAAATGAACAATGATAACTTATATGAACCACATAAAAAAAATATAATAACATCAAGACAATCTTTATTTAGTTAAAAACTTCTGGTTTATCTTTTTAATTTTTAAAAAAAAAAGAAAATAAGTTAAGGGTTCCAACTATTCTTGGGGATTCATTTTTTAAAAGTTATTTTCTAACAAGGGGTTCGTTTGCTTTAAGTGATCTCATTGGTTAATTTTTTTTTTTAAATAACAATTTTCTGTATCTCATTTTCATTGTTAAAACCACAAATAAAAAGAGTAATTGAAAAAAATAAAAAAAAATGAAAGTCAAATATTTCTTATTGAAAAAAACATAAATTGAAAAGATTTAAGTAATATAATTGATAGTTTCATTTACCTTAAGTGATCTTATTGATTTAACATAATAAAGATCATTAAATTTAATAAAATAATTAAAGTATATGTAAATTATCTCTATATTTTCTGTACAAAAACGATAAAACTAAAAACAGTGTAGGATTAATTGTGCCATTTTTAGAGAGAGAGAGAGAGAGAGAGAGAGAGAGTTATTGCTGCTACAAAAGCGACAAAAGGCCAATGGTATATAATTATTAAGCTGTGAATTAATAAGCCATATATATATATATATATTGCATCCTATAATATTCTTATAGGTGATTAATAAAGATTGATAAAATAAATTATATCATAATTAATTAGTTATTGATTTATATTTGTTTATGGTATGGTTTAATATTTTATTAATATAAATAATCTCATTAGCTTTAAATAAAAAATGAAAGAGATTAGTAAATTTTGCATTGTTCTTGCGTCACAATAAATTTTTATCTTTAATTACCAATGAGAATAATATTATGGATCAGCTGTCTAAGATCAATTAACACTTAATTTTAGGATCAAGAACTATAACATTGCATATTGAATTCACAAATTAAATATATTATTTATAAATTAATTTATTATTAATTAATTTTCACGGATTTAGACATTTAATTCGTTTAGTCGTATTATATGAAAATAATATTTTAAGTAAATATAAATATTTATTTTGTTGATCCAATCTAACTCAAGACTCGGTACAACCTAATATCGAAATGACTCGAACCCGATCCGACCTGAAATCGAAATGACCCGACTCAATCTGAAGTAACTTGTGACACGATATGACACCATATCAAAAAATATCTATGTTAATTATCAATAATATATGACACCATATCAAAAATAAAATAAATGGCATATATACTATTAACAAAAACAGTATACCTTTTTGATATCTTTCATTTTAAAATGTCAAAAATATCATCACATAAATATAGACTTATTGTGATTTGCTTTTTTTGTTTTTTGTTTTTTTGTTTCATTTCTATATGAGTGTAACATAGCACTTTTAGTTTACTGTCATTTCCTTTATACAAGCATATTTTTTTATTGCAAAATTCATTTGTTAACAATTTTTTTCTTCTTTTTTTTACATCTTCTTACTCATACAAGCCTATTATTTAGTTTTTAAATCCATTTGTTATCTCTTATTTATACAGACGTGAATAATATGTTAACTTAGTAATGTAAGTGTCTATTGAGATGCTTATATCATTTAATTTAATAAAAGAACCCATCAACATTAGTTTATAAGTCGGTAACACTTACGAGTCATGACTCTCGAGTGAAAAGTCTTATATGGACCACAGAAATACGCCGTCTATGCCTCCATGGTCAAACTGACGAGTTGACGAAAACACCATATTAATGTAACATTATTGACGAATTCAACATATGTGCTGCTGCTTCTCAGCTCAAGTTAAAGAATAATTATTATTATTATTATAATAGTTGGAAGCTTTTTGCGAGCTAGCCAATTAAGACAAAAACCGACACTTAATATTACATGTGATTGATAAGCTTCAGAAGACAAATATATTAATATTCGTAGTATAAACAAAAGACTATGCAGCGATTGTCTATATTCTATAAAGTCGGCCCTTAACAATATCATGGAAGAATATCTGGCCATGCAAAATTAACCAAAAAGATTTCTTTTTTTTTTTTTTCTGTGCACGTGGTAAGTAGATAATTTTTTTTTTTTATAGTAACATGTTTAGACTAAATTATATTTTTCGTTTTAAACTTTTTTAAAGTTATTTTCCTATTATAGTTAGTTAATTTATTTTAAAATATAATTTATTTTTTTAAACTAAGGTAGTAGTTAATTGATTAGTAATCAAATAAAATAAATTATATCATAATTAATTTGTTACTGATTTATATGTGTTGATGTGTATGGTTCAATATTATATTAATATGAGTAATCTTATTAGTTTTCAAATCAAAAATAAAATAGACTAGTAAATTTTGCATTGTTTTTCACGTTACAATAAAATTTTATCTGTAATTGTCATTGAAAAATAGATTAGAATGAAGTGATCATATTAAATTTAATCTCCAAATTGTATATTACATTCGTAAATTTATTATTAACTAATTTTTATGGATTTGGACACGTAATTTGCTTAATTATATTAATAAAAATAATATATTTTTAATTTTTATGTAAATATCTGTGTTAATTATTAATAATATATTAAAAAATAAAACACATGGTATGGTATAAAAGTCGGTATCACTTATAAGTCACGACTCATGAGTCAAGTCTTGACATGGAACAACGAAATACGCCGTCTATGCCTCTATGGTCTAACTGAGAAAAGATTAATTAATTTCTAAATGCATTTTTTTCTTTGGTTCTTTTTCCATTTGTCGCCATACAGAAAACACAGGGTATACATATACTTAACTTGACCAGAGATAAATTTGAATTAACAAAAAAACCATATTATTGACGAATTCATCGTATGTGCCGCTGCTTCTCAGCGCAAGTTGTCTCTCTCTATTCTAATCTGGCAGCATCTTTACTTAAACGTAACAAAGTCTTTAACATTTAAATTATTTTAATTTTACCATTTTAGCCTTCCACCAACGAAATCAAATCTTGCACGTTTTTCATATCTTCCTTTTCATTGGGATTGCAAACTCTATATAAAGGGCTTGCAGTTGCACTTGAAACCTCAGGAACTTAAAACACTCTCAAGTTCCAAAATTAGAATTCCTTAATTTTTTGATAAAATCAAAATTAGAATACCATAAGCAGTGGTATAGCTATTTAATGGCTTCCATTCAAAATTCTTTTCTGTTTGGGCTGCTGCTAGTCCTGGTAACTTTGTTAGTACCCACTGAACAAAGACGTGATCCTGTCTCAAGAAAAAGTCATTCTTTCGATCGTAATAGCTTTCCTGATGATTTCATTTTTGGAACTGCCTCTTCGGCTTATCAGGTAAAATATATGAAGCACTCTTTACATTTTAAGAGTATGCATATGCATATACAAGTTATGGGCATATATTTGTTTCCATGAAAAACAAATTGCATATTTCCATTACTTGTATTGTGTTATGCAAAATATTGATTGATAATCAATATGAGTAAATAGCAACACTAATAATCTAATCTCTATTTATAATATATAGTTTGAAGGTGCAGTAAACGAAGATGGTAGAGGCCTAAGTATATGGGACAAGTTCACTCACACTTATCCAGGTATCTATCTTGCTTTGTGTTTGTGTGTACATTCATGGGAATACATAAGTTATATATGATATTTGAATAAGTTTATTAAAAGCTAATTAATGTGATTGCAGAAAAAAACAATATGGACAATGCGGATTTAGCTGTTGATTTCTATCATCGTTATAAGGTATAGAATTGACAAATCTATTTTACTCAATGTTTCTAAACAATCTTACGATTATTACTGGAAGTTGAGGTATATTTGCAATAGAAATATTCAATTGATGTGTGACAGTAACAAATTAGTTAATTTATATATTCTCTTGTATTATGTTTAGTATTTCTATTAACTATATATAAAATTGAAAATGTGACAGGAGGATATTAAGTTAATGAAGAAGATGAATATGGATTCATTCAGATTCTCGATATCATGGTCTAGGATATTACCTCGTAAGTGTGCATATCTCTCTTTTTCTTTTAACCTCTTTTTTCATTATTTTATAATTTTAATTTGTGTTATTTTTTTTAAACTCAGGTGGAACGATAAGCGGAGGAGTAAATGAGAAAGGAATCCAATTCTACAAAAATCTCATCAATGAGCTTATAGCAAACGGTAATAGTTCTCTTCCCTAATTGAAATTAAAATCAACCTTGACATTGAGATATAAATTTGAACAAATGTTAATTTGACCAAATTTAAAGGTTTGAAATTATTAAAAAGCTCATTGACGATTTATTTTCATAATTTGTTCAAAAATATTTGAGCTATTATAAAGTTAACTAAGAATTATTTTTTGACTCATTTTTTAACCAAACTTTATTATCTCTTAAAATGTGCAGGCCTACAACCTTTTGTGACTATTTTTCATTGGGATCTTCCCATAACTCTAGAAGAAAAGTATGGTGGTTTCTTAAGTCCTCGTATTGTGTAAGTAATGTCATCTTTGTATCAATCATATTTTAGAATAATCTCATAAAATTTTCTCATTTCTTTAAAAGGAAAAAACAATATTTTTAATAAACCATAGAGTTTTAGGTACAAAGATGTTGATTTTGTATACATTAAGCAAGCACAAATGAAGAAAATGCTCCATATTAAACTACGTACTTTTAAAATTTTCAGCTATTAATTTAGTTCAATAAAAATATTAATTTCCACCAAAAAACTATACTTAATAGTTCATGGAGGAACCTAGCCTATATATATCTAATTGGACATGTTTCTTTTTATGTATTTAGGGATGATTTTCGAGACTTTGCAAGGCTTTGCTTCGAAGAATTCGGTGACAAAGTGAAGCTTTGGTCAACTTTTAATGAGCCATGGGTTTATAGCGTTGCTGGCTATGATAATGGTAAAAAGGCAGTAGGACGATGTTCAAAATGGGTGAATAGTGCTTGCCAAGCTGGAAACTCTGGGACTGAGCCTTATAACGTTACACATCACTTACTTCTCGCTCATGCTGCAGCTGTAAAAGAGTTAAGGATATGTGATAAGGTATGTGATCGAAAAAAGTTATTAACTATCATCTAATGCATCGATTACTAACTTGATATGCATGTTAGTGCCAAAAAGACGTTTAAACGATTATGAATAATTAAGTGAGCTCAATCCCACAACGGTTGAATATCCAATGATTGTGAGTTTGAGCTCAGTATATACATCTTTTTTCTGCTATCTTTTGTAATACTGAAACTTTATAAAACTACATAGTCAAAAGTATGTGTTCCCTTTTTATAATTTTATCTGATATTTTGTTTACTTAAAAAATTATGTAGTGTCAAAAAGATAGCCAGATTGGGATAGTACTCTCCCCGACATGGTTTGAACCCTACTCTAATTCCACTACGGATAAAGAAGCAGCCAAACGAGCCCTTGATTTCACGTTAGGCTGGTGAGTGTTTAATCTCATGTTTAAAATGCGTTTTTCTTCTTTGAATTTTGATCATTTTTTTGGATGTAAATATAAATTAAATTTACCTTTTTTTTGCAGGCATTTGAACCCTATAATATTTGGTGACTATCCACAAAACATGAAAACTTTTGTTGGAGATCGATTACCTTCTTTTACTAGAGAGCAGTCTGAATCGCTTAAAAATTCTTTTGACTTTGTTGGGATAAATTATTACGCGTCTCTTTATGCAGTTAATCTTGATCATGTTGATCCTAGAAAACCTAGGTACACAACAGATCAACATGTTGAATGGAAAAGTAAGTTCACCCAAAATTGTGAAGTATTTATTTTTTGAAAATAAATTTTCTCTACCTTTAATATTGTTAACATAAGCTCCAATGATTAACCTATGGAATTTGTTTTTCTTATTTTCAGATGACCGAGAGGGAGTCTTGATTGGTCCACAAGCTGCTTCAGACAATATCTTTGTGTATCCTAAAGGCCTCAAATATCTTCTAAAATACGTGAAGGATAAATACAATAATCCAACAATTTATATTACTGAGAATGGTAAGCCAATTGTTAAAGCAAATGTGTTACAAGTAATAGTTAATATAATGTTTGATAATCCAACTAATTAGTTCTGATTTTTTTTACTTGAAAAGGATACGATGATTACAACAATGATACACTACCATTAGAGGAAGCTTTGAAGGATACTAAAAGGAAAGAATACCATGAGAAGCATCTTCAAAGTCTTTTAGAAGCCATCAAGTGAGTTTAAATTTGTATAAATTTCTGTTTCTTAAGCTTTGTTCTGTTATTAAATTTTTATACTAACGAAACTTAATAATGAAATTATTAACAGGGACTATGGAGTAAATGTTAAAGGCTACTTTGCATGGTCAATAATGGACAATTTTGAATGGAACCTTGGTTATTCAGTCAGATTTGGACTTTATTATGTAGATTTCAAAGATGACTTAAAACGATATCCCAAAGAGTCAGCTGAGTGGTTCACAAAGTTTCTGAAGAGAAGGAGCAAACAATCTAAAGCTATTTTTTGGGCTTCTTCGATTATGTCAGGAATAACAAAGAGTTTGTCACTAATGACATATTGACATAGGATATCTTTTGGTTATTATTCTTTTATGACTTAATTGATAGTTAAAATAAGATCTGACTATGTAACTGTATAAATAAGCATGTATATGGAAAATAAAATCATCATCAGTTATATATCAATAAAATTTCTCTATTGTTTGGTGGATTCCAGTGCTTTTTTTTCTTCTTCTTTTAAACAGCATATTCAAACAAGTTAAATACCAGGAGGTTATTTCTTGTTTTAGGGGAAAGGATCCTATACATGAGTAAAAAGAAGAAAAAAGGGATACTACAAGCAAATTATGTTCCATGAAAATTGAGCCAATTGCATAATTAACAGAGAACTGGGAAAAGGCCATTGGGCCAGCAGTCTCTCACACTTTATACATGAGAGCTCAAGAGTACAAAGCCCAATAAATTTCATCAAGCTAATTGAAACTTTTCACCATAAATTCCAAGTCAAGGCTTCCGTTTTTTTTCCTCTTCTACATTTATACAATTGCTAGTTCGCCCTTGCAGTGTGTTTTCCTCTCAAAATAGAGGGAAGTGGTGATATGCGGACTCGATTCCGTGAGAGTTATTTAAAATTAAGAATATCTACTAGTAATTATGAGAAATTCAATAGTAACTTTGGTGTTTAAATTTTTTCTTTTTAAATTATGAGAATTTTCACTAGTAACTATTCAATTTTTTTGAAATTATTAGTGGATTTTCTCGGCTTTTTTATAACTCTCAGAAAACTGAGTCCGTGGGAGGGTACAAACTGTAACATAGATGATTAAGAAAATAATTTTTATCTATTTTTAATAATTAAGAGAGGAGAATTTGAATTTATGACACGGGTAGCCACCCAGTAAACAAAAACAATCACAATGATTTCCCCTATCTCTTTTTAAGCTGAAAAACTTCACAACATATGCTATAAACTGAACCCTAGAATTTGTGTTCATCGGAAGATCCAAGTCACTAATTTGGGTTAAATCTTCAATACTGGCTAGCATACATAACCAGTAGCTCCAAAACAAAGAAAATGATTGAATGCTTGTTCAACAAACCGCTGACAATCTTCGACAATTCAGACATGTAACAGAGTAACACAATGAAAAAACGGTTCTTATCGGTTTAACCCAGAACTTCTCGTATTTTGGACTCATCTTTGGTCTTCATGTCTTCAAACTCCATAACCTCGGCTTAGGTCATCTAGGCAATCACAAAATTGGAAAGTCCACTAATTTTCACCACCCAAGAGTCGTAGTTTTCTCTATTAGGAATTGTGTGAGTGTCTCTCTCTAGAATATTTTTCAGTAGCATTTTCTTACATAGAAAATACATATATATACTATTGCAGGCGGTTATATTGCATATAGACATGTACTTTGATCATGTCTCTTGGTTTAAACATAAACGGACAGGTTGGGGTGCCCAACCCAGCCCAAATTTCCTACATCTCCCACTCACACGTGATGGGCTTGAAACCGACTAATATAGATAGAGAGAACCTCAACATCAAATTTCCTTTCGAGAACTTCAGTACTAGCAAATGGGCCATGCGACCTACAAGTACCTGCATTTGGAAGGTCAATACTATACACTTGTTAGGGATATATAGCGGTTTGAACCCTAAATAGCAAGAAAATGAATTAGTAAAGTGTCTCGTTGTGCCCCAGGCTTATTTGGCCACATTGGATTAAAGTATCTCTAATCCTTTATAAGCCTTTTTGCTTAGAGCTATACTTAGCCAACTTTGTTACTTAGTGTTTATGATTATATCAAAACTCTATCTTAGATAAAATCTCCCGAGCCATGAATCACCTATGCAAGATGTGCTACCAAATAGTCTTCCTTCCACACTCGTGTCTCTCCGTTTCATACCCACCGCTTTCCTAGACATGTTCTATAAGGCTAATTATTTCATCATCGTCGGAAACATGCTAAAGTAGTGAACGTTGACATATCCCTTTAAGAACACAATCGAAAGTGACATATGAAACTTAACCTCAAGTAACTAACATAGTGAGGAAGCAGAGATTCATCTGCTCACTTCCCCTCTAGGTCGAATTAAGCATATGTAGTATGAATTTCATGCTATGGTGGACTTTTTTTCTAAGAAGAGTGTATATATTTTACTTATTAATAAATCAAGACTGCCATACAAATCTTAGTCTAGTTGCAACTACATGTTTCACGTGCACATGCTCCTAACTCGATAATTGGCTCGCTATTTCAAGCAACCTAATTTCTCCTCTGAAGTACCCAATTAAGATCTTGCATACAACTAACTTTTTAGGTTTACATGATTGTGGGATGATCATGTCCGGTCAGGTTATCATTTATAATTTACAGACCTCATTAGTCAAGGTGACACAAACAAAGTAATTTTGCCAACACATATTATATATTTTTTCTCACTCTCTAAGTGAAAAAAGTATGTAGTGTCTCATCTCAACTCGCTATCAAGGTGCTTAAGGTGATCGCTCGTGTGAGAAAGTCGATCTTAACCTGGTGACATACCATTTATCATGAAACCAATTTCATGATATTTATGTGTGCTACTTTTCATACTATCAATTTATTCAAAATTAACTTGTCAAACTTATTGCATAGTCTTAACTTTTGTGCCAACTTAAACTAGGGATTATAATCGCAAAAGGTTACCAAGTACCAAGATCAAGTCCACATGTTTTTACTACCATGATCCTCACCTAGAATCTTATTTAAGTGACAACATTTATAGCAATCCATTAGCTTCATTGAGGTCTTAGAAATTAGCATTCAATATTTGCTAATAAATGGAAGTAGAATGGGCTAGTTTTTAGGCAGTAAATGCTTTAAAACTTTTACAGTTCTTGCTTTACCATAGTAACTCTCAAAATGCACAATCATTTGTATTTTCATTTCACTCCTTATAGTGAAAAGAATGTGCATGGCTCAATATCTTTATATGGATACACTGAATCAGACTCACATGAGCTATTTCTACTTAATAGTGAACAATTATGATACCGTTAAGTATGCTACAGAAACATACTATAAACAATTTTAATTTTATTTATGACACTGAAGTCATCTTTATTAGCTACACCAGAGATATTTTGTATAATCCATCTCTTTTAATTATTTATGAAGTTACTCATATTCATAATCTGAATGAACTAGAGTTCATGAAATCCACTGTCTACATTTATCAAGACAACCATTTTAGACGATAATTTGTCTTTCAATATCAATGGCATATACTCTATATATGTGTACTCTTTTCGAGTATCATTGATGACACATAAAGATTCCTTATCATAAGCCCATAGCTTGATAAGGTTTGTTGATCTTTCTCAAATGATTGTCCTTAGTTGCACAAGAAGCTTACTAGAGAACTTATTTCATGCGCTTCATAAGCTACACAATCATCTAGGTCATCCAATGCCCATCTAAAAAAGATTTAGTTACATTAAGTGATAAAAACATAAGAAAGCTAACTATCCAATCACCAATGTATGGATTCATATCATTTATTGAATTCTTTTATCAAACACCACACTCTACACATAGGTATTTATTGGTGCTAGAACATTATCAATAACTCTAAGTTGGATCACACGAAAGAATCTATCTCGGTTCACTAAATGTTAACCATTAATCTATATACAATGCTACTTTATGACCTTTTCCAACCAAGACTCATAACGCACAAACAAATAATTCTTTATTAATCTTCTCTTGACCAAAGAATATTATTATACTGTTTTCACAAATATATTAAGTCCCCAGAATATGACATCGTGAAACACATACAAAAAAATTCTCTACTAACCTTTCATAGGTAAAAGAGAATTTACTTTATTGCTTTTATTTATCATAACTTGGACGAGAAGCACTTCCTAATAGTACATTCCCACTAGGTGAAAAATCACATTGACATTCATAATGGAGCTTTGCTCCTACTATTCTTGGCAGCTTCATTCGAAAATTTTATTTTCATTTGAAAAACTTATTTAGTAATAAAATATAAGAGGTGGCATTTTCATAAATTTATAAGAAATTTCACAAAAACGATTTCAAAATTTCACAAAAAACGATTTCAACTTTTTCAAACCATAAATTCCCTAACTTGCCAAAAATAGAAATGGTTTTTCGTAGATTCTCTGAAACCCATTATTTGATCTAAGTGTACTCAGGAAATACCAAAGAGGTGTTTACATTATACTTTGAGTCTTTCTTTATTCAACTAGTCATTGGCGAATAAGGTCAATATAAGGACTTATGTTAAGAGTAAAGCAGTAATCTATAGCATTTACCCCAAAGATAGTGCTAATATAATTATGTGTACATTAACATAACTCTAATATCTTATTCTCAGCTTTGTCATAACGAGAATTCAAAAAAAAAAAATGCTCTCATCATAAACTTTATATATTGTTTCTTCTAATGATCATTTGTTCAAACTCATCTGCTTTCAGATATCATGAGAACCAAGTTGACTATCATAGTAATATAAGATGATGAGATAACTATGTACTGCATGCCCTTATATTTTCCAATGTGTCAAACTAAAAAAATGGCTAACCCTAAAAAATGTTCATACTGATCTTTTTAACAATTTTTTTAATTCACGATCTACAACTATCTAAAGTCATTTAGACATTCATTATAAATCTTTATAATCAACCTAATAATTATGAACTTTCTTAGATTCACAATTTCAAATAAAATTTAGACCAACTCATGCTAACAAATTTTACTGAATTTAAGTGCTTTAAAAAATAAGATAACCTGTTCTATCGAGTTTAGATCATTGCCACAAGACATATTTTACTTTTATTACGAATCCAATTTTTCTTGCACTTAGTCTTTTGAGAACATGTTCCCATTTACCCTATGTCAAGGCAACATAATAATCAAGTCTTAAAGAAATGGCTTGTTCTCATGGGTTCTATCCACTCTATATTAAGAAGTGATAGAGCATTCTTCTTTTGATAGGTTTATCATCATCAAGTGAAGTAAATGAAAAAACTATTATTTTCAATCTCAAAAGATGATACGAAGGTCTTTCACAAGTACTTCGTACAACTAATGAATTGTGGACCAATTTCATAGTCTGTTGTGTCACTCCCACTATAATAAAAAAAATTAAGGATATTCCTTATATCCTCAACTGATTTGTAGTGAGTGCCACAATATGAAGTTTCCCAATCTATATGACTGAAAAATTCTTGTCATTCTCACTCCAATAGTGTATAGAGTATGAGCTACTTGTGCACAACTTTATCAATCAATTTCTTTAGGTGGCTTCACTAATATTCAACAAATATTTGTTTTAACTTTTCTTTACTTCCAAGATTATCCTTTATTTCTTCTATCCCGTAAGGAGAGAAATTACGACAATTTTAAAGTAAGAAACATATCATCCTTAAAATTCAAGTTACTTCTCATGCACACACGAGCAAAGCAATTTTAGGCTAAATATATAGTTGCATTTTGTTGTCTAAAAATTTCAATTATAATGACCTTTATGCCCTTTAAGGTGATTTTCATCTACTTAGCTCAATACTTTATCTTGTAATGCCATGGAAGCCCTAGAATTTTATCCTTTCTAATTACTCCAAGTAATAATGTCGATAAAATTTAACTTATTGTGTGATGTGCAATCTACAAGTGCATCACTGTTAACTTAAAAATAATATCCCCACCAAGGATATGAAATATCTTGGGTGTACATTATAATGAGCATTGCAATCTCCCCACCAGGCAAAAACAATCACTAAGGCAAAAAGCATGCAACTAAGTTGTTCTAAATGACATTACTTACTTAATGCTCAACCACAACATAATGGGTGCCATTAAGCTTTGTGTCATTTTATGCTACCGAAGCATAGAATTTATATACATAGCTAAGAGGTCACTTAGTGAATCTTTTACAGGTTCAACATTCTATCAAGCTATTTTACTTATTAAATTGTAAGAGAGGCTAATCTTGTGCGCTGAGTAATTTTAATGAGTTACTTGATCTATACACTTTTAAATACGATGGTTATAAGCAACTTATCCATTTTATACCAATTTTTCAATTATATTCTCTTTTATACTCATAAAGGAGACTCTTTGACCCATTTATGTCACACCCTTTTCGTCTCTATTTTAGAAATTTTATTAAATTTCATTCATTTTTCATAAAGTATATTATGCGCAACTTAATTTGTTATATCTTACATGTAACACACACATATATTTGTAGCACTAAACTAAATAAATGACTATTAATTTTATACGAGTTGTGAGATTGAAAATTCACTATGCTCCTAATCATCTCCCGCACTACCAAGTGGTACATCATTATTCACTAATTTATTCAATGCACAAATCTTTGGGCAAAGATTTCTAAATCTTAACTCACCTCGAAACCCACAAAGACCTAATTGTACTTTATTTTTATTATCAAATTAATTTTTTTTTAATTTACACAATTTCAGGTCCTCTGTATCATCATAAGATATTTTAATTTCTCACCACATCTGAGTCTTTTAATGACCTTTTGAATTATAATTCATACTTCCATTGGACTATAGCCTACCAGGCGCACTAATATACACCAATAACTTTGATCACTTTTCCAATGAAGTGTGTATCAAAACACGTCTTCTTTTATGCCTATCTCTTATAATATAATGAACACTTGTACATCCATTAGGCATAAGAGTCAAACTTGGTCATCCAAGGTTCAGTCACTAGTCAAGAGATATGCAATCTCTATACGTATAGCATTTGCATGAAACCAATACTAGATTGTGACAAGTTTCCCTCCTCCTGAAAGAATTACCCTCATACAACCTTTCATGACCAGGTGTAGACATCCAATTTCGTTCCAAAATTTTTTAACAGACCACGTGTGGCTTCTTATGACGAATCTTTAATCCTAGTGTACTCAGACTTGGTAAATGAGGAAGTATGTATTTAATTAGGGAGTAGGAGCAATTGCAAAACCCTTTTGTTCAATCCATTTAATTCACTTTGGATTTAAATCTATTGGACCTTATTTGATACAACTAATCGAAGACCAAAGTCTTCATTTAAACTTTGACCCAATCCAAAACCCACTAAAGCCCATTGATCTTTCCTAAGCACAAACACTTTTGGCCCAAATTTCAAGCCCAGTGAGACTTTTAATTTTTAAGGGTGAACTTCCAATTTCACCCTCCACTTAGCACTCTTTGATTGGTTCACTATTCTTAAACAAAAAGTTACTTCTTTTATAAAGATGTCTCCCTCCTCTCTTTATGTGGCTGGCCATAATAAGGAATTTTCACTATTTCTTTTCACTTTTTGAACTCACATCTCCCTCTTAGATTCTCTCATCTTCTTTTCTACCAAATGCTACATTTTTTCCACACAAAATAAAAAAAAATTTCACCTAAAAGGCAACAACAATACACTTACAAAGTAACTGATTTTTCTCCCTCTTTAGACAGTCATGTCTACCAAAAAGAAGGATTCTCTCTTTCTTATTTTATTTAGTTAATTGGAAATTACCTTGTTAATCTTCCACCCTTTCCTAAATGTTAAATAACACATTTTTCTACCCAAAAATAGCACCTAAAAATCAACAGTTTTTTTTTTTAAAGAATTTGAAGCCTTTTTCCTCCTTTTTTTTTTTTTTTTTTTTTTTTGCTGTGTAATTGAACTTTTTTTTTCTCTAAGCTTTTCAACTTTATTATATATTAAAAACTAAAGAAAATTGTGTCTTTTCAGCCCTTTTGGTCATCCAAAGCAAGGAGAGTTTCTCCTCACATTGTTTACTTTTACTTTTGCTTTTGCTTTATTGAAGACACTCCAAAATGTCATTTCTTGTTCACATTTTTGCAAACCTTCTTCTTCACTTTTTCATCTCAAAGAAACCCCTCCCTCTATCCCATTTCTAGCCACCTAAAAGTCTTTTCGCTGTCACTTTTCACTTGTTTTATCACACATTACTTCTCTAGCCCCACCTTTACACCCCAAAAGTGAAACACTTTTTTTCATCTCAAAAGTTGAAACTACTTTTCCCCTTCTCTATATGACCAGCCATGCACCTTATTTTCACCCATTATTTTGCTTTTTTTAATCTCTTGGCCAGCCCTTACTCCTATTATAAATACCTCCCCTTTGCTAACACAAAAAAACAGAACACAACACTAAGCCATAGTAATGCAAAAAAGAGAAAAAGGGAAAAAGTTTAGAGAAAAAGAAAGAAGTGAGAAAAGAGAGAAAAGTAGGAAGATCAAAGAGAGGAAAATAAAAAAAGAGAAGAGAGTGTTCAAGAAAGGTGAGAAAAGAGCAAAGCATGAAATGCAAAAGAAGAACTAGTGAGAGTTCTTCATCATTTTCGACCACCTTTTGTTTTTTTGGTCTTCTAATCTTCATTGGAATCATTTTTCCAACTTTACTAAGTCCACAAGAGTACAAGTATCTCCGAGAATAATCCTCATGCATGGAAATTTTCCCTAACCAAAGAAGGTTGGTTAAGCTTCTACTTTTTGCAAAATAAATTGCTAGCATGATTCATGTGTTTAAACCACCTTGAAAATAAATTAGATTAATTTAGCTCACTTAGAAAGTTTCATCTTAAGATACTTACTAGTTTCTTAGCATTTTCTATTTCACTAGTTATATGTCTTTCTTTAGTTAGCTACTAGTCATATGTAGTCTCTTCGTAAATGCAATGTTAAGTTAACAGTAGTTTTAAAGTTCTTTCTTTTAGTTTAGTACCTTAAGAATTTTTATGTTCTTTAAGTTAGATGTTTTATTTTAAGTTATCATTAATTACATGTGAACTTTAATTCTTTAAGAAGAATTTTGGGCCCCTTGGTCCTTGTTTATTTTGGGTCCCTTTTGGCCCATTAAAAATGTTACTAGTTACAAATTTTGAATCTCATCTTTAAGGTAGTTTAGTTTAAATCTATTTAGCTTAAATTTTTTTTAACTCGTCTAATTTAAAGCAGCTTAGTTTAATTCATTTAATTTAGTCTTCAAGTTTAATTCATCTAGTTTAAAATGATTTAGTCTCAATCCATCTAGTTTAACTTACATAATTAATCCACCTAGTTTAAATGTGTGCACTTTAATTTACTTCTCATCTATACTTTGCAAGCGGTTTTAATATTTTTTTTTCTTCATAGTCAAAGAAATTTATTTCCTTTATATACTTACTTTTACTGCATTATTTTAAAGTTAATATTTGGTGTTGCTTTGCTTGAATAAAAATTGCAAAACGTGTGATTAGTTTTATTAGGAGTGTATGATAATAATACTTTAATCAAAATTTCAATTAATTTCCTTGAAACACAAAGGGCTAGACTTCGGTCTAGGTAAGAGAGAGTGCATTAAATCCTCACTCTTTTGCACCAAAATCTCCTGAGCTTCGGAATTTCTCACGCCAACCAATGATAAGGGATTTGACCCCCTTCAAGGTCAAATGACGGTTCCTTACCCGTCATCCTTGCTTTGTGCTTGGATGACAAACGACACTTTGTCTAATACATTAAAAGCGCACCCATTATGGGAGCCTCCTTACTACTTATAAAGGGTTTGTATTAGACTCGGTAGGTTTCACTTGTTTCCATATGCCTACTCATCGTAATATGCATCCTCTCCATATCCACATTCTTTAAGGGGAATTGCCTTGGGTAATGAGTCGGATGAATGAGTCTCAGGCGGAAAATAGCAGTACCTACACCAGAACTATAATGACTTTGGATCTTTTAATTTTATTGATTACTAGCATCATCTTCTATATGATTTTATACAATTTTCTAAATTTTCCCACAATTTTGAAGAAAATTGCGTATTATTATTATTTTATTTTAAGAATCATATAGCTTCCATTATGATGCTATAAAAATAACATCTAAATATCAATATAAAACAGAGCATAGACATATGAGAGCCACTCAAATCGATACAATAAAAATCCATACCATATCATGATTTCATAAAATAAGACATGTCAAAACATGTAATTTTCACTAAAATAAATTATGGCATGCATATCCAAATTCAGTTGCATATCATATAGCATTAAATTATATAAAAAAAAATCACCGCAAAGACCATGCAATTTAATATTATTTGATTTTCCATGAATTTTCAAACTTTATAGACACCAATTGATATATGTGCACGAAATTCAAATTTTGATTCACCATTTTGGAGGAAACAAACATCCAAGAACACTGACAAGTTCCAATTGTATATAAACCCTAACAATAAAAATTATTTTAAGTTCAAATTAATAATAAATATTGGCAGTCAAAATAAAATTTTGAAAATATTATAGAAAAAACAGAAATATTTTTCTGAATAAATTTTTTTAATTTTTTTGTTGGAGCGGCGCTTGGTAGCTCGTGAACAGTATGCACCATCACATGCGTGTGGGGCTGTCCAAACCCTGAAACTATTATAGCCACTTAAAACAAAGACCATTCACACACTGGCGCATGAGATACACGCGCTACCATTGCTTCATCAGAACGCGATAGGGTTGACAACGATCACTTCGTCTTGACATCCAGAATGCGATGGTGGTGTCAGGTTTCACTTTTAGGCAGTCATTTGAGGGGAGTATGCTGCACTCTCTTTCGGGCGTGTGAAGGGAAGGCAGTGAACAGTCTCTTCTTTAACCTTCAGCCCCATTTTTTTTGCGTTAAAAACCCTAAAACTTTCGAGGCCTCTTTCTCTTTCCACAAAAATCCAAAAATTTTGTTCCATATATAGTTGAAAAGCTTGAGAAAACATCTTTCAAACTATATAAATTTTATTTCATAATATTTAGTGTGTATCAACTTGCATCCATTTAAAGTTTTGGATTCTTAATTTAGGGTTTGAATTTTCTCTCTAATCGAAAAGAGTTAACACCCACCAAACTTTGTAGATTTGTTCTACTATCCATATTCTACATATTTGTAAAAAAAATAAAAAAATCATGGCATTTCGACATTAAATAAAGAAAATTACATTTAATGGACATTAAACCTCCTTAAAACGGGTTTAATTATTTCTCACTCTACAACGTGAACTAAGCCACCAAAATTTCCAGTTTTAATCGTTAATGTGTTGTCTAAGTACACAAAAATTTCATGGCATAAGGTTAGTAGCACAGAAATTTTTTTTCGCCATTTTCACACATTAACCTTTATATTTCGGGTTTTCAGTTTATCATGCATTCAACGTGAAAAAAATAGGTCAATGCTTTAAAAAACAAAATTCTGTTTGGAATAACACCATGTAAAGATACAATGTTACAAATCCAAAAAAAAAACTACCAGCAAGATACCTTCCTTTTTTCAACAACGTGAACGCTAGTCCCATGTTGAAGTACACGTTTCACCATTTCCAAACCATTCTTTTCCTTTACGAGTTATGAACAAAATGGTGAAAACGACATGTCACTGAAAATCAATGTATTATTACCATAAAAGACCATCTAAAACTCCATAAACAATACTCTTTGTATATTAAAACAATTACATGAACAGAAACAAAGAGTGGTGTGTTTACCATTTTAAAGAGTTTTAGAATGCATGAAAACTAGAGGTGACAAACGGGTCGGGTCGGGTCAATCGGGTTCGGGTCATGTTGAGTCTTGAGTTGTTCGGATCACGGGTCACTTCGGGTCGGGTCATTTCAGTCTTGGGTTATATCGGATCTCGTGTCATGTCGGGTCGGGTTCGGGTAATTGTGAGCTCGGGTCGTATCGGGTCTCAAATCATGTCGGGTCTGATCAGGTCAACAAAATATAAAATTATACTTAATTAAAAAATATTTTATTTGCATATAATTGGACTAAATGAGTTACATTATCAAATATGTGAAAATTAATTAAAAATAAATCAATACTTAATTTTTTAAATAATATATTTAATTTTTTTAATGCAATATGCAACGTTATGATTCTTAGTCTCAAAATTCAATTTTAAATAATCTCAAACAACTAGTCTACAAAATTATTCTCACTAGTAACGTCTTATACCAAATTATGAAAATTAAATTTCATATAATCACTTCATTCCATTATATTTTTTCAAGACAATTCAAAATAATATTTTATTGCGACTTGAAGAACAATGCAAAATTTACTATTTTTCTTGATTTTTTTATTTGAAATTAATAAGATTACTCATATTAATAGATATTGAACTATGCATATCAACAAATGTAAGTCAATAATTAATTAAATGTTATATAATTTATTTTATTTGACAACTAGTAAATTAACTATTATCCCAGTTTTAGAAAGAAATTTGTTTTTTTTTTTTATTTTTTTATAAAAAGTATATTTTCAAGTCATTTTGGGTCGGGTAGGGTTTCGGGTCATTCAGGTTCGAGTCATTCGAGTTCGGGCCATTTTGAATCCAAGTCATTTTGGGTCACTCGAGTTAGGGTAGGGTCAGGACTGGGTCGGGTCAGGTTTTACCACCTCTAATGAAAACTAATCAAATGGGTAAGATACCAATGTAATAAAGTAACGCAACAGAAAAACGGTTCTTATTGGTTTAACCTGAAACTTCTCGTATTTTGGACTCCTCTCCGGTCTTCACGTCTTCAAACTACATAACATTGCCTTAGGTCATGTGGGCTATCATAGAATTGGAAACTCCACTAATTTTCACCACACAAGAGCCATAAGTTTCTCTCTTAGAAATTATGTGAGTGTTTCTCTCTCTAAAATCTATATTCTCTCTTTAGAATATTTTTCAGTAGCATTTTTCTTACATAGAAAATATATACACACACACACACACACACTACCGCAGGGCGGTTATATTGCATATAGACATGTCCTTTGATTATGTCTTTTGGTTTAAACATAAACAAGCGAGTCGGATCACCCATCATGGATGCCCAACCCAGCCCAAATTTACAAGACATCTGCAGGGATCACCATAACAATAGGAAATCCCATCATCCGAGCTTAATCTGCATCTGCCCGAAGACAGACTACTCTTCTAGCAACAAGACTAATTGCACTCCATTCCTATCGATTTCTAACGCAATATGCTAAACATATACCTTAGTAAAATAGCCTACGCCCTTGAGAATAACACCAACAACTTCTATCAGCCATCATCAACAAAATCAACACCCACAGCCCAAAAACAACTCTTGACTAAAACTCAACCACTTGCAGACAACATTAAACAGAAACAATGCTTTAAATACCAAAGATCAATAACTAGCAAAACTAATACATCCTCATTGATACAGCCAAAAAATACACCCAAAAGTAAAAACGACACGTGGATAACCATGGGTCCAACAGCAAGATGACACGTGGACATTCATATGTCCAATATGAAGATGACATATGGACAAGCTGCAGACAACCCTACTGCTATTCTTAAACACCCCCGCGCACACCTGTAAACACAAATTCGAGGGAATACCATTCCTAGACACCCCCGCACTTGCCTGCAAGCGTGATTCCAAGGATCACCATTCCTGGACATCCTCGTACAGGCCTGGAAGCTTGATTATAGGGATTATGATCCTCCTCGGGTGCCCGAACATGCCTACTGACAGAGTAACGGGATATCTGGGATTGCCCCATCCCAACCACATGCGCAACCTCTCCTTCGGAACACTATAAAAGGATCAAGGTATGCAAGCACAAACCAATCTCTCCATTTTTCTCTAAAAAACTATATACTGACAAGAACGTTGGAGTGTCCTCGGAGGCATCACCCTTTCTTCACTCTAGTGACCCTTTAGTTCACCCATACTCACTTGTGCAGATCAGTTAAGCACCAACCTCCAGCTCAGCAACGTATTTTAGGCATCAACAGATTGGCGTCGTCAGTGGGAAATCCACAATCTCTCGCTAACAGTAAAAACGAAGAAATCTAAAGAACTCATTTGTTGCCATGGCACCTAAAAACACCACGAGTAATACAGTAAGGGAGTTACTAGGGCCAGCATCATACATACACAAAACAACTCCCATAGCCAATGGTTCGGGTCAAGACCCTCTACCTGTATCCAAACGAAAATCCTTTGGCGACAATCCACAGCCCCTTCCAGGAACCCAACGCCCCCGCAAAAGAGAAATCAACCCCCTCAAAATCTCTAAGAAGCCCCCGCAGTGCATCCCACTATGCCTATGCTCCAAGCACAGTTCATGGAACTCTCACAACTGGTGACCGACCTCACTGCCGAGGTCCGCAGAGGGACTCACCAGCCCTCCCCCGTACCTCTTTAAAAGAGTCTTAGGCATGCAAGCTCTGCTAACCGGGGACTACTCATCGATAACTGTTCCACAATATAATCCTCACCATCTTACACCATCAAATTCAAATGAAGCCTTTCCTCCAGGAGTAACCTCGGCCTCGACAGATGGATTGGGAAAATGGAGGAAAGAATCAACGAAGCGCTAAAGTTTTGAAACTACAGTGTCCTGGATGAGCTCAGTGTTCAAGACCCACCCTTTACTCAAGAGGTCCTCGAAGCCCCACTCCCATCATACCCTTAATCAAATCTTACGAAGGTTCTGCAGGCCCATTGGATTACCTCCAGCACTATAAGACCACAATGACGCTGCATCGACATTCCGATCGCGTAATGTGACGAGTAGTGCCCCTGACACTAGAGAAAACGGCTGGGACATGGTACTCTCATTTGAAACCAAGAAGCATAAGCACGTTCAAGGAACTGAGTTACATCTTCGCGTCTCATTTCCTTAGCAGTAAGGGACACAAGAAGACTTTGGAGTCTCTGTTCAACATCATCCAACTACGATGAGAGAGACTTCGAGCCTACATCTCGAGCTTTACTCCTCTCAACACATCCAGGACCAACGTGTTAATGCAACTCCAAGACAGGGCAATTTTATAGTGGCCTTCGAAACCATTGCACCTCAACAAGGAACGAAGCAAATGGTGTCAGTTCCACAGGAACCATGGGCACGACACATATCGCCTGACCCTAAAATACCAAATAGAAGCCCTTATCAACAGGGGAAAATTGAAAGAATTCACCAAACTACAACAGTAGAAAGTGTCAGAACGACCCCGGAGAAGTCTCGAGCGCTAGTCCAGTCAAAACAGAACAAACTGAACCTTCTGAAGAAGTTTTACATCAAACCAGGGTGAGCCTAGCCAAAGAAACTAAGAAACCGCTGCAACCAAGATCATCAAGACTATATGTGGGGGCAGCAACCGGAGGCACTACAGGACACAATGAAAAGACCTACGCTAGGTCTGTGACCTCGGTCAGTGTACCCTACAAACACAGGAAGACGAACCAAGCAATCTCCTTCACGGACGAAGATTTGAAGGAGGTCCAGACCCCGCAAGACGATACCGTGGTTGCTCCCTTCTTGTGGATAACCACGATGTCAAGCGTATCCTCGGTAGACCCACCCTCAACAAACTCAAAGAGTTCGTACCACTTGAAAATGAAGTTCCCCACAAAAGACTACGTGGGTGAAGTCAGGGGAAACCAAAAAATCTCTAGATTTTGTTACCTAAACGTTATAAGGGGAGAAAAAAGGACGGAGATCCTCCTACTCGAGTTAGAAGACTTCAGAGATGAAGGGAAGACTAAGAGGGGCAAACTTATGGGAGAATTGATCACGGTCCCCTTCGGCGAAGATACCTCCTAAACGATTCAGATCAGCTACAACCTCCCAAATGATTCAGATCAGCTCCAACCTCCCCGAAGTCCCCAAAAGATCCTTACTCGCCCTCATTCAAAAAAATCAGGATCTCTTTACCTGGTCAACTTCGGACATGCCCGGAATCAGCCCAAAAGTGATCGTACACCGGTTAAACATGGAGTGGACAAACTATTCATGGGCTAATTCCGAAAGAAAACACACCATCGATTAAACGTGGAGTGGACAAACGTGGAGTAGGCATCTAGAAGAAAATACCGTTCGCTCCCGAGTGGCAAGTTGCTCTCAAAGTCGAAGTGGACAAACTACTCGTGGCCAATTTCTTTCGAGAAACAGACTACCTAGACTGGGTGTCTAACGTGGTGATGGACAAGAAAGCCAATGGTAAGTGACAAATCTACATTGATTTCACGGACCAAACAAAGCTTGTCCAAAGGATAGCTTTCCACTGCCACGGATCGACCAGCTCGTCGATGCCACGTTAGGGCATGAATTACTAACCTTCATGGATACCTACTCCAGTTACAATCAGATCCTCATGCGCAGGTCCGACCAAGAGAAAATGGCCTCTGATTACGTCCAAAGTGTAACGCGGTACTTGTAGCAAGGCTTTGGGGTGTCGATTCCACAGGAAAACAAGTTAACTACAAGAGAAGATGTAAATCTAAACATGAACGATAAAATCAAGTGAGAGAATCTTAGTTTGATAATGAAATTGTGTAAATAATATAATGTTGGCAACAAGGGTCAGGAATCCTCCCTAGGTCTGTTGCCTTATTCCAGTCTCAATTCAGTTGTCTTTATCTCGATTTCAAGTTTCACATCCCAAACAAGCAATCATCAAATATTCAATTAAGCACATATATAAACCCTAATGTAATTGTTATGAAATACTCTTTACTTTCAATTCAAGCACACATGACCTATCCTATAGATTTATCAAGAAACGACAATATATCTCTATGAAAATATCGCAGTAATGGACAATCCTAAAAGATAAATCTACTGGACTCAGTCACATCTAAACAACTTAACATAAGAAGAGCTTGACTAAACTTATATGGAGAGTAAGTATACAATCACCGAATTAAGAAAATCTAAGATAAGAAGAACATAAAGTGCAGCTGTCACATGAACCTCAATTCTTTTTGTTTAAGCAAAGAATAAATCATAAACAATGTTTAGCAATAAATCCAATTTACAGCTAAATCAAGAAGGGAAAACAAGAACAACTAAACCTAGGGATTCATTCTTTCGCCTTGCTTGGAGATTAGTTGGCCATGGGGGAGAGTGTGGCAGCCTCCTTTGAGTTTTCCAACCTTTTTGATGATATGAATGATAATAATATCAAACTCTAAGTGTTCTATTTATATTCCAAGAGGTCCATGGGTGTTTTAGGGTCTAAATATCATTAAAAACCCTAATTTGGTCATGACTCGGAGATGGAAAAACGTGTGCGCGCTGCGGCGCTGGCTGAAGGCTGGCTTGTGGTGTTGCTGGGTGGTGCGACACTGCTCTATCCACGCTGCGGCGCACACTGATGCTATTCTGGAGGCTTGACCTTTGTCTACTAAAACTGCCATAACTTTCTCTAGAAAAATCATTTTTACAAGCCGTAAAATTCTCCAGAAAATAGACTTCCGGATCTTTCTAAGCATATATGGCCCATCTCCTGGTTCTTCTTGCATCAATACAGTTTAAATTTTGCAAAAATGATTGATTATGGGTAATTCTAGTAACTCATTTCCAAATGCTTGTGAACCTTCACTCCGGTGTTCATCGAGTCATTATGCTTTAAGCAATGATAGCTTTTCCATCTCTTTTGAACTTAAAGTACCTAAAAATGCATCAAAATAGATCAATGATCCAAGAATGACACTTTATAGTTGTTAAGGTATAAAAGTGCAATTCAAACCTAGATTAACCCTAAAATGCTAACAATTAAGTATTTTAAGGATGCATTTTATGACTCTCATCATAACCCCCAACTAGCTTATTGCTAGTCCCTAGCAATTCAAGCGAAAACAAGAGATGAATTCTACGGTGGGAATCAAAACAAAGTAAAGCAATGTTAGTGTTAAACCAAGAGTAATTCACTTTTGTCTCAAAAATTGCACATAACACACAACACATAAAATCATTAAATTTCACCCAAGTCCAAAAGTAATCTAAACATCAATCTGAAAATTGTTATCAACTCTTAACATCCATCTTATCACAACCCATTAATCCGAACATCCGGATGATTTTATGCACAACATTCATGAATACAAGTCTTGGCCTATAAAAACATAACAAATTGTGTGACATCATAAACAAGCTCCATAGGCTTATTTTTCAAATCATTATCCACTATTGTAGAAAAATCACACCACCTTGGATCAATAGATCTTTTAATAAGCTTGTAATGTTAGGCTAAGGTAAAGGTTAAGAAAGAACGGAAAGGATTCACAAGTAAAAGAACTCAATCTCTTAGCTTTAAACATAACCACTTTTAAGCACTGGATAACCTTACTTCAATACCCAATTCTTTCAACCATTCTTCGAGCATTTCTCTCGATAGATCACAATTTTTTCTTTTCTTCTTCTTCTTTCTTTGCCATGATTCACTCATTTTTTGGTTTTCTTTTCTATTTTTGGCAAATGGCCATTCACCTCCTTTTTCGTTTTCTTTTCCACAACCCCCAACGTATCTTCTTTAATATACTTGGTTTATGGTTTTTCATATTTCAATCCTTACTCCTCTTAAGTGCTTCTCAACAAATGTGTACAACTAAGTTCTTTTAAAAGAAGGGTAAGGATAAAATATTTTTAGGCTCATAAGGGTAAGTAAATGGGTTTTTGAAAAAAACAAGACTCAAATTCTTTTTCAAGAAAAAGGCTCAAATAGGTGACTAGTGATAGATATAGCAATGGTAAGTTTGAAAGGCTCAAACGGTTCAAAAATGGCCTATATCATATCCTAAGTAGTGTGCATTCTAGGAATTCGCCTCAAATGATTATCAAATAAGTTCTAGAGCTTGTCAATACCGCAAAAGTATTCACAAGGCAATCACACATAAAACTTCTCTAAATGCTTTAGATTAATCATACAATCTTATCGCAAACTAGAGTCTCAAACCAAGTTAAGATTGATATTTAAATTATTCTCAAACCAAAGCAAGATTTAACTACTTCTAAGCACTATATGCTATCTCAATTAGGCTCATATCATTGACATCGGAATTAACTCTAAGGCTAACACAAAGCATGCTAAAAAAAAATAAAAAAGAAAAAGACACCGAACAGTTCAAAGAAAAATATGAAAAACAGGAATGTGTTTCCTCCTTTCCTTCACCCCCAACTTTAAATAATCATTGTCCTCAATGTGAAAGCAAGAGTTAAGGAAATTCATAGCCAAAAGTGCACAGAAGTTGAAAATTGTGCACCACCATTTAAACTACTTCGTATATTTGTCCCTGAAAAAAAAATACGAAAGTAAAACTGGAAAATAGCAAAATAATAATAATAAACAAGAAAAAGGAATATGAAAAATAAAAAAATAAAAGGATATATTGTGGGTTGCCTCCCATGAGCGCTAAGTTTTATGTTTTCAGCCAAACACTACACCACTCTCATTGCTGGCCTCATTGTGGTGCTGAAGATGAGGCTCCAACTCAATGGCCTCAGCACTAATCTTTTGGCAAGGAATACTTAAAGTCCACCGCATGTGGCTCAAGTGTTCTTGGTGTTGCCCAATCACTATCAACAGTAGGGTATTTGATTTCGCATCCATATGACTTCTCTCAAGCAACTTCTCAAAGCATGGTTGCCAAGATTTCTTAATAAATTCCTGTGGCTTATCAAAAACATGAACAACATTAACGGCATGGAGATAAATTGAAGAATTATTGAATTCAAAATTATTAAGAATGAATTCCAAAGAGTTAGAATTATCTTTAATGTGCCCATCCTCCAAATTAAGCTTATCAATCATGTAAGTGTCGAAACACTCATCATCTTCATATGGCTGCCTTGAGACTCGGAACACATTTACCTCTAGAGTCCTATTTCTAAATGATAATGTCATTAGGCGATTCCTACAATTAATGAGGGCATTAGCGGTGGCAAGGAATGGTCTTCCAAGTATCGAAGGAATTTTGGACTCTATATTTACAATAGAAACAGTATCTAAAACCAAAAAGTCAACAAGATAATAGAAATTATCAATTTGCAACAAAACATTTTCTACAATACCTCTTGGTTTTCTTACTGATCTATCCGCTAATTGAAGTACCATGGAGGTTGGTTTAATCTCACCGAGACTGAGTTGCAAGTACATGGAGCATGGCATGAGGTTCACACTAGCTCCCAAATCCAGCAATGCTTGGCTACAAGATTTATTTCCAATTTGGCAAGCCACCGTTGGACTCTTTATATTTGGCCGGTGTCTTGCTGTCAATTATTGCACTTGCTTGCTCCGTTAAGAATGTCATCTTCTTCACATTATACCTCCTCTTGAGTGTGCATAGATCCTTGATGATTTTAGCATAGTTGGGGATCTGTTTTATAACATGAAGAAGAGGGAGGTTAATTTTAACATGCTGAAGTTGTTCAAGAATCTCACCTTTTAATGCTGAATTTATCTCCTTAGGCTTAAGGAGTGCTTGAGGGTAAGGCACCGGTGGAGAATAATCATCATGGGCCTCTTGTTCCTTAGGGGCTTTATCCTTGTTGATCAAGTTTGATGGTAGAGTGGGCCCATCAATTTTCTTATCGTTATAGGTGATTATGGCATTAATCTCTCTAACATTTTGATTTTCAGGTCCGGAGGTTTGTGCCATATGTTGTCCCCTTGGATTAGGTTGTGGTTGTGAAGGAAAGCGACCTTATTCTTGAATCGTCAAGAACCTAGTCAACTTGGTGAGTTGACTCTTTATTACCTTTTGTTCCTCTTTGATCGCTTGTTGATCATTTAACAACCGTTGATTTATTTTGCCTTGCTCTTCTAAACTCTTGGCATGTACCTGCATAAATAACTTAAATATATCTTCCAAAGGTAAAGATTGTTGAGGTGCATTAAATGAGGTTGCTTTCGGTTGCCATTGCGTATTAGATTGGGCAAGAGGTTGCATATCGGATCTCCAACTAAAATTAGGGTGACCTTTCCAACCGGGATTGTATGTGTTAGAGTAGGGTGAGTTTGGTTTCCCTAAGGGTATACCTACAACATTACACTCTTCCTTCATCCCAAAATAAACTGGACAATCTTTAGGTAAATGATCTACCCCATTACACATGAAACAAGGCTCATAGGACTCTACCCTAGCAACCGCTTCAGGGGCCCTAGCATTTATGGTTTTTAAGGCTTCAATTTCCTTAGTTAGGGCCTATAAATGGGCTTTAAGGTTATCCTCTTCCTTAAGTTGATAAATCCCAGTGGGTTGATTTCTCCTAGTGCTTTCCATGGCATTTGGTCCTATCCAAGTGTGGGATTTTTCTAATAGGTCATCTAGGAAATCTATAGCTTGGTCAGGATCTTTTTGAAGAAAATCCCGATTGCACATCATTTCTATGAACTGTCTTTCCCTACTTAGAAGCCCATCATAAAAGTAGCTAACTACCTGCCAATTCTCATACCCATGGTGTGGACAAGAATTTAAAAGGTCCTTGAAATGTTCCCAAACTTGATATAAGGTTTCACTCTCTTTTTGAGCAAAGTTTGAGATTTGTCTCTTGAGGTTGTTGGTCTTATGGATTGGGAAGTGTTTTTGGAAGAAAACTTGGGTCATCTCATCCCAACTACCTATAGACCTAGGCCTTAATGAGTGCAACCAAGCCTTGGCTTTTTCATTAAGTGAAAACGAAAAAAACCTAAGTTTGACGGTGTCTAACATATCAGCTCTACCTTGAAAGGTTGCTACTACTTCCTCAAATTCCCTAATATGGATATAAGGGTTTTCATTCTCAAACCCATGTAAGGTTGGTATCAATTGGATCATGCCCAGCTTAAAATCAGGTTGTTGAACATTCGGGAGGAACATGATACAAGATGGTGTGGCTGTTCGGCTAGGGTGCAGATAATCTGTAAGTGTCCTAGCAACATTCTCATAAGGGTTTTCAGCCATGTTAACAAAATTTTCTAAATTCTCGGTTGGGTGTACACTAAGGTTTGATCTAGGCGAGGTTTCACTAATGAACGTGGAAGGAAAAGGTATCTCTACTTTGGGTCCCTTAATGAACCTTCCTCGCGAATCTCTCGGTCTAAGCATACACCAACTGAGTTTAAAAAATAATAAAAACAGAACAAAACAATAAAAAAAATCAGAAAATTAAAAACTTAAAAACTTAAAAAAAAAAAAGAACGATAGTATCGTCTCGTCTTAGAGTTGACAATCTACTTTGTACTCAAGCGCGTTTCCCCGGCAATGGCGCCAAAATTTGATTACGCCCAAAGTGTAACACAGTAGTTGTAGCACGGCTTTGGGGTGTCGATTCCACAGGAAAACAAGTTAACTACAAGAGAATATGTAAACCTAAACATGAACGATAAAATCAAGTGAGGGAATCTTAGTTTGATAATGAAATTGTGTGAGAAAATTGTGTAAATAATATAATGGAGGCAGCAACCGGGAATCCTCCCTAGGTTTGTTGCCTTATTCCAGTCTTAATTCAGTTGTCTTTATCTCAATTTCAAATTTCACATCCCAAACAAGCAATCGGCAAATATTCAATTAAGCACATATATAAACCATAATGTAATTGTTATGAAGTACTCTTTACTTTCGATTCAAGCACACATGACCTATCCTATAGGTTTATCGAGAAATGACAATATATCTCTATGATAATATCGCAGTAATGGACAATCCTAAAAGATCAATCTACCAGACTCAATCACATCCAAACAACTTGACATAAGAAGAGCTTGACTAAACTTATATGGAGAGTAAGCATGCAATCACCGGATTAAGAAAATCTAAGATAAGAAGAACATAAAGTGCAGCTGTCACATGAACCTCAATTCTTTTTGTTTAAGCAAAGAATAAATCATAAACAATGTTTACCAATTACATTAAAAGAGATAAGTTGGGGGTTGTGGAAAAGAAAAGAAAAAAAAAAGAAAAAGAAGATGAATGGTTATGTGCTAAAAAAAAAAAAAAGAATTATGGCAAAGAAAGAAGAAAGAAAGAAAAGAAAAAAAATGGTGATTTGTTGAAAGAAATGCTCGAAAAATGGTTGAAAGAGTTGGGTGTTGAAGTAAGGTTATCCATTGCTTAAAGATATGTGTTGCAAACACACCTTCTCCTTCATGAACCTCTTGTCTCACTACATCAGGTTCCATTCTACCCCTCTCCTCTAATCTCTTCTGCAAATTATAAGCCCCTTCTTCAGCTACATTCATCCTCTCTAGGGCATGCTGAAGAGCTTCTCTCAATTCATCCCTTCTAACCTCAGATTCTCTCCTAGCTCTACTAATATCTACTGCACTATCAATCTGTTCCCTCGTAGGAACCACAAACTGAATTTCCTCCTCTACTTCAGTTCTTTTAAATATTTGGGGTCAACCATGTCCCCTCTGATTCAGAACTCTACGTCTAGTTCTAGCACGTCCATGTGTCATCCTCAGATTCTGCATTAAAATATAGCTTATTTAGAGCTTCCACTTCTTTAAGTTCTTATATAGTTTACAAAATCATAAAACCTAATGCTCTGATACCAAAATTGTAACGACTCATCCCAGGTTAGCCACCCCCGAGATGGTGTCATCACATTTTGAAAATCCCAGCATGAAACATATATGCAACAATAAAAATTTATCAATTGCAATTTTTTACATCAATCCTCAACCCTTAACTGGGGAGATACATCATTCAGATCTCAATTTAAACATTGTATACAACATAATATGCATGAATATTTACAAATATGTTTTTCTCATTAGTCTGAGGATGTGGACCACGTAGTTTACAGATAATAAATCCGTCTGAATCTCAGCTCACCAACTGTCTGTCCTGCCTGCTGCCTGAAATCCTTTAACATTGAGGGGTGAGCTTCACAAGCTCAGTGAATTAAATTTACTAGAAGTATTCAATTCGTATAAATAATTTTTTAATATTTAATCATTTATAACTCATATAATTTGATAATAGCATTTTATTATCACTATATATATCATAAGTCTCATTCTCTATCAATCTCTTCTTCTTATATCTTTGTTCACCTTAAGACCATCAATTATCTCATAATTACCTCGTTATGAGGTTCACATCATATAGTCTACCATTTAGATAGTTCTTATCATATCATACTTCTATGTTTCTTTCTCACCATAACTGTCTCTCTGTGAAACTCATTCATCTATAAATTTAAAATAACAAACAACACCTCAACATTTTAGTAATACAATCAATATTTAAAACAGATGCAATACATGAATTATTATTAGTGAACATCTTCCCACATGTTGACATGTTTTTATCTTAGACCAGCCCCGTCTCGGTTCTTTTATTTCCAGCATATACTAGCTATCATGGTTTTCATTTATTTCTAGCATATACCGACTGTCATGGTTTTCATTTATTTCTAGCATATACCGGCTGTCACGGTTTTTCATTTAGACCGGACCCCTCCCGATTCTTTTATTTCATGCATATGCATATGAATAATGATATGAAATATGCATATGAACAATAATATAAAAATAAGCATGTATTCAAACATTAAATTTAGCTATCTTACCTTTTCTCAAATTACTATTTGATCAATTTCACCAATTTCTTCCTCATATATCATATCAATTTATCAACCATAACTCTTCAAGAATTTCATTTATCACCTTCATTATTAAATCGACTCATATTACAATAATATTACTTCTCATATAATAACTTTCCAGATATCAATTATACCTATTGTTGAAAATCACCTTAAGAATCCCAGGTGGTGATCTTCAAACACCCAAGTCTAGAATGATTTGGACTGAACAAGAATCAAACCATAAAAGAGAAAACACAAGCAATTGTTATCGAGGTTTGGCAAATTGCCTACATCCCCCTGAGCTCCTCAAAGCTCTCTGCACTAAATCAATGGAGTTCTTACAATTATAGCAACACCTCCTCAAGAACCATGTGTTCTTGAAGAATGAAAGAAGAGAAAAGAAAGAGATAAGAACTAAGTGTTTCTCTGGAATTTTCCTCAAGAAAATTCCAATTACAAAGCCCTTGAACCCCAATCTTGAATACTCTCTCTTACTAGAAACACCTCTGAAGATTTGAGAGCCTATCTCTCTAAAGATAAGTCACTCTTAGAATGAGACTTCTTCTTGTGTTTCTTCCTTGTTTCTCTTTTGTGTTGTGTTGTGTTTTATTGCTCCTAGATAACCCTCTATATAGAGCAACAACTTCTTTAACCAATCTTGAAGTCAATCTCAACCCTTTGATCTTGAGAACCAAACAGTCATGGCCCTCCAACAGGTCTAAGTGATCCTGTGCGTTTTAATCAAGACACAATGCACCAGCTGGAAAAACATAACAGAGGCATTAGGTGTGCTACGCGCCGCAGCTCGGAACAGGGTAGGCCGTGGCGCACAATAGGGGAAAAAGCTTCCACCTACTAGAGGCTGGGCATGGTGCACACTTGGAGGAGAAAATCCTTATTGCTGGAGGCCACGACACACAAACCTTGTGCCGCGGCTCAGAGGGCTGAAGCTGAAAAGCTTCACCCTTTTAATTCTTTGACAAAATTCCTAACAAACTCTACCTTTGTCTAAGCAATTAAACCCAAACCTATTGTGCAGAGAACTCAGGATCCAAACCTGTTGGGATTTGTCCAAGGATTAAACAAGAGAAGAAATTCAGTTTCAGATACAATTGTGCGCCGCGACCCAGGAGGTATGGGCCGCAGCCTCCAGCAAGGAAGCCAAAATGGAAAGCCTTCCCTAGGTGTGCTCTACTGCACAGGGTGGTGTGCGCCATTGTGCCCAGCACCTGGGCTTGTGTGCCCTGCTTTGGGCCGCAGTGCCAGGCACACTGATGCATGTTTTTTCAGCCTTTTGAGATAGTGCGTGCAACATGGTTAAAACGCACAGGATCACTTAGACTCCTAGAGTGCCATGGGTCTTTGGTTCTTGAGATCTAAGGGTGGAGATTGATCTCAAGGATTGGATGAGATGGTCATTACTCTATATAAAGGGTCTTCTAACAACAAGTGAAGACATAATCTCAAACACAAGATACAAAATCATCATACAAGAGAATTCAAGTGCAAGTGTGAGAGTGCAAAGACATAAAACACAGGAAATGCACTAGAATAGATCTCAACAAGAGAGGCTGGTTGTTTAGAGAGAAAGTAGTATAGATTAAGGATTCAAAGGCTTTGTAAGGGAATTTTCTCGAGGAAAATTGCAGGGAAACACTGGTTCTTATCACTTTCTTATTCTCTTCTTTCGTTCTTCAAGAACAAGGGGATTCTTGAAGTGGTGTTGCTGTAATTGTAAGAACTCCATTGATTTAGTGCAGAGAGCTCGGAGGAGCTCACGGGGACGTAAGCACATTATCGAACCTTGATAACAAATTTCTTGTGTTCTTTCTTTGATTGTTTGATTTCTGTTCATTGCAAGTCATTCTAGACTTAAGTGTTTGGAAGATCACCACTTGGGCATCTTGAGGGTGATTTCCAACAGTGGTATCAGAGCTTTGATGAGCGGGTATCGAAGCTGGAACAGTAGGTATCGGAGTAAGACTCCAAGAATCAAAGGTCAACTTTTTGGGTGATTCAAGAACGGAGTAGATATCAAGATCTGATCGTGTTCTTGAGGTTCAAGAACGATATTGAGATCAATCTTTGATTGTGTTCTTGAGATTTAGAAGAAGTTGGAAAGCAATTGTGGGTGCTGCATAAATCTGGGATTTTCTTCGTAAGATGGGTTCAAACTTCATTGTTGAGAAGTTTGATGGAAAGGGAGACTTTGCCCTTTGGAAGTGGAAAATCAAGGCGGTTCTTATGCAACAAAAGGTGGACTTGGCGATTGGAGAAGATTATGCTTTTCCAGCAAGTATCATGGAGGTCCAGCGGATTGAGATGAAGAAGATGGTGTATAGCACCATCTTTTTGCACATGTCAGATAGTGTCACAAGGAGTGCGGAGACTCAGAAGATCCAGCTATTATTTGGAAGAAACTAGATGAGTTATTTCTTACCAAGACTCTCCCTAATAAGATAAATCTTCTTAAATGAATCTTTGCTTTTAAAATGGATCCTAATTAAGAGTTGCAAGATAATCTTGATGTGTTTAATAAACTAGTTCAAGATTTGGCTAGTTGTAGTATAACATTCCTGGATGAACAATTAGCTGTTATGTTATTGAATTCTTTTCTTGATTATTTTGGATGATTAATGCGATTGAATATGGAAGAGATACACTAACCAAGGAAATTGTGATCAATGCTATAAGGGCTCATGATTTCAAAGCCAAGATGAGGGAAGCATCAAGTGGGGAAGGGCTGTTCATTAGAAGTTGGTCAGCAACTCGGTATGGCAGTAGCATCCATGGCAACTACCGGGAGAAATCAAAGGGTAGAGGGCAGAACCATGGGAGAACGTATTCCAAACCGAAGTTTGGAGGAAGGCGATGCTTCTACTGCAACAAGGAGGGTCATTTTAAGAAAGATTGCAAGAAGATGATGAGGGATGAGAGAGGAAGAAGCCATACCAACAATGGAGAGGCTTCGGTTGCCAAGGGAGAACAACAAGATGATGTTCTTGTTGTGTGCTCAAATGTGAGAAGGAGGCAAGGCTGCAAGAAATGGATCTTAGATTCTGGGTGCACTTATCATATGTGCCTTCACAGAGATTGGTTCAAGAATTTCAAGGAAACCAATGATGGAAAGGTTTTCTTGGGGAATGATACTTCTTGCCAAGTGAGGGGGATATGAGACATCCAATTGAGGATGTTTGATGGAGTAACAAGGCTGCTGTGGAATGTGAGGTATCTTTCGGATTTGAGAAGAAATTTAATCTCATTGGGGCAGCTAGATTCCATGGGGTACACATACAAAGCAGAGGGAGGAAAGATCAAGATAACCAAAGGATCTTTGATAGGGCTTAAAGCATCAATAAAAGGATGGTCTCTATGAGATGATCGGAGAGACAGAAATCAAGGATCAAACAGCAAACTTGATGGCTGAGATGGATAAGTCATCCCTTTGGCACAATCGCTTAGGACACATGAGCGAAAAAGGCCTGCAAGTTCTCAGCAAGAATAGTCTATTTAATGGTGACAAAGTAGAGAAACTCGATTTCTGCGAATGTTGCATTCTTGGGAAGCAACACCGGGTTAGCTTCAGCACCGGAGTGCACAAGTCTAAAGTATTCTTGACTACATTCATGTGGACCTTTAGGGACCAGCAAGAACACCAACACAGGGAGGTAATCTTTACTTTCTATCTGTAATTGATGATTATTCAAGAAAGGTTTGGGTTTATTTGCTTAAAAATAAATCAGATGCTTTGAATAAATTTGTGGTGTAGAAAAAGTTGTTGGAGACTCAAACGGGTAGGGTGGTTAAGGTTTTACGAACTGATAATGGCTTAGAATTTTTTAATAAGGATTTTGATAAATTATGTGAGTTAAATGGGATTCTAAGACATAGAACGGTTGTGAAAACTCCTCAGCAAAATGGAGTTACTGAAAGGATGAATAGGACCTTTATGGAAAAGGTTAGGTACATGTTAAATGAGTCCGGTTTACCAAAATATTTTTGGGGGGAAGCTATGTCTACTGCTGCATATTTGGTTAATAGATCACCCTCTAGAGCTTTAGAGCTTAAGACTCCCAAGGAGATGTGGAGTGGGAAACTCCCTTAGTTAAGCAACCTTAGAACTTTTGGATGTGTTGCGTTTGCACATCAAAAGGATGATAAACAAGGTATAGAAAATGTGTGTTTCTAGGGTATGGTGATGGGGTTAAGGAGTATAGGTTGTGGTCCACAAAGCCAAAAGGGACAAAACTCATAATAAGTAGGGATGTCATTTTTAATGAATTGTTATTTCCTTATTTGGAGAAAACTAACCCTGAAGTGGATAGTGAGCAAACCAGTTTGGTATTTGTGGAGCATAGAATCAAGGAAAATTCAGTTTAGGTAGAGCAAGGAAGGCAAGAGGGTTCAGACTAGGTAGAGCCCATTGATGAAGACCAAGCTCAGGACACTCATAAAGAGGCTGAACTAGAAGGAGATGATGCAGCAAGTCAGAATGACTATCAGCTCACAAGGGACCGGGAAAGGAGGGTGGTCAGACCACCTTTGAGATATGGTTTTGCAGATGCTAATATAGCAGCTCCTTATTCAGAATGAGGGGTTGAACCAGAAACTTACATGGATGCTATGGAATTTAAGGATTCATCAAAGTGGCAGCTAGCTATGGAGGAAGAAATGGATTCTTTGAGGAAGAACAACTCTTGGGAATTGGTGCCTAAACCAAAAAAACAGAGAGTTGTGGATTATAGGTGGATCTAAAAGATCAAAGAAGGGAACCCTCCAGGGGATGAAGTCCGGTATAAAGCTAGGCTGGTGGCGAAGGGGTTCACATAAAGAGAAGGCATAGATTTCACTGAAATATTCTCACTGGTTTTGAAATACAAGACGATACGAATAGTATTGGCTATGGTGGTCCAATTTGATTGGGAGATCGAGCAAATGGATGTGAAGATAGTGTTCTTACATGGAAAGCTTGATGAGACCATCTACATGAGGTAACTCGAAGGCTATGAGGAAGGAAGGCAAGGACAGTTTGTGTGCCAATTGAAGAAATCTCTCCACGGCCTGAAGCAATCACCTCGGCAATGGAATAAGAGGTTTGATTACTTTGTAACTAGCTTGGGTTTCATGAGGAGCTACTATGATTCGTGCTTGTACTACGAGGGGCACAAGGTGGAGGAGATGGTGATCATCCTCATCTATATTGATGATATGCTGCTGGTTGGTAGCAGCAGGGAGAGGATAGAAAATTTGAAGTCTCAACTCAGTTCGGAGTTTGAGATGAAGGATCATGGCCATGCACAGAAAATCCTTAGGATGAGCATAATCCGGGAAAGGGGGAGAAATAGATTGAAGGTTTCTCAGTCTTCCTACATAGAAAAGATGATATCTAAGTTTTTTATGGAAGATAGCAAACAAGTGAAGGTTCCCTTTGCTGGTAATTTCAAGTTCTCCAGCGATCAATGTCTAAGATCGGAGGCGGAGAATAAGGAAATGGAGAAGGTCCCTTACTCTAGTGCGGTTGGATCAGTTATGTTCACTATGGTAAGCTCTAAACCCGACATTGCTCATGCAATAAGTGTTCTCAGCAGATTTATGAGTAATCCCAGAAAAGAGCATTGGCTTGGGATGAAGTGGTTGATGAGGTACTTGAAGGGAAGCCCAGATGTGGAGCTGATTTATGAGAAGATGGGTAAGTCTATCTGTCTTAATTGTTATGCGGATTCGGACTATGGAGCAGACCAGGATAAAAGAAGATCGATTACCTCCTACTTCTTCAACTTAAACATATGCTATATAAGTTGGAAGGCTTAGTTGCAGCTGGTGGTAGCACTCTCAACAACGAGTATTCAATTTGTAATGATACCAGTAAAAGCTTTTAGTAAATTTTTTACTTTCAAGAAAATCCACATATTAAAACAATGTATCCAATTTGTAGAAAAAATCTTGTTTGAATAATTCACCAAGGTACATAGAGATCCTTGCTCTTTCAGAAATTCTCACAAAGCCATAACCTGTTTGAAAACTATAAATACTTTCTGAAAGTCACTTAAACTTAAGGAAAAGATAACAAAATTCAGGAACCAAACAATAATCCAACAAAAAATCAAATATTTAGTTCAAAAACCCAAAAGCCGATAGAGAATGTCATAGTGCCAAGCCCCACCCTAATGTCAAAGCTCGTAAGCTAACATGAAGAAGATTAAGTCAACCTATGATAACCTGTAAGATAAAAATTTGGGGGCAAGCTATATAGATTAGTGAGATAAAGGAACTTAAAATATATTTTTTAATCAAAACAAAAGTTTGTTGAATCTTAAACAACTATAACGACCTAACCGCCCACTTGGCATACTAAGCTTCACGACTTTAAAATATGTTGTACAAATGGAGGTGACAATCATTTATATACAGCTGAGTCACATCCTCTCTAGTCGATGTGGGATACAAAGACTTGACCCCATCTTGCAGTGTCACAATTTCCCCTCCTTTTGGCACAATGTCCTCGATGTGTGGTCCCACACTCGGTAACCCACCTTCAAGCTTTCAAGAGTCGACTCTGATACTACTATAACGACCTAACCTCCCACTTTGCACACCAGGCCTCACGACTTTAAAATGCGTTGTGTGAATAGAGGTAACAATCACTTATAAATAGCCCAGTCACATCCTCTTTAGCTGTAAATAGAGAAATCTCATGCAAACTAAAACATTATAATCCATTGAAAATATTTGGATTCACTTTCCTTATACAACATAAAGAAACATGGCTACTTTTCTTACATGTCTACATCTTAAGTAAATACATGAATGCTTTACTCTATAAATAGTGAAATCTCCCATGCTAACTCAAACGTTATAATTCATTGAGAATACTTGTTGTCACTTTTCTTATATAACATAAAGAGACGTGATACTTTCTTACATGTCTACATTTTAAGTAAACACGTGAATGATTTACTCTGTAAATAGATAAATCTCAATCTAGCTAAAACATTAGAATCCATTAAAAATACTTGGATTCACTTTCCCTATACAATATACAGAAATCTGGCAACTTTTGTTTACATATTTGCATCCTAATTAGTAAATACATGAATGCTTTACTCTATAAATAAAGAAATATCATTCTAATTAAAACATTATAATCCATTGAAAATAGTTTGATTCACTTTCCTTATATGAGATAAAGAGACATGGCTACGTTTCTCACATATTTACATCCTAAGTAAATCCATGAACCCTTCACTCTATAAATAGAGAAGTGATTACGCTCAAACTATCACACGGTTATTGTGTATAGATGAGGTGTCGATCCCACGAGGAAACACGTACTACATGAGAAAATGTAAACCTTAACACGAACGATAAAAGTTAAACGAAAGAATATGAGTTTTGATGATGGAATAACGTAAGAGAATTGTGTAATTATAACTAAATGAGAAATAACAAGGTTCTGGGAATCCTTCCTAGGTTCGTTGCTTTGTTCCAATCTTGATTCAATTAATTTTATCTCGATTGCTAGTTTCACATCCCAAATAAGTTGGAAAATATTCAATCACAACACATTAACACTCTAATGTAATTGCTACAAATCACTCATTGATTTTGATTCAAGCACACATGACCTATCTTAAAGATTATCAAGAAACGACAATATATTTCAATGACAATATCATAGTAATGGACGAATCTATAAGATAAATCTACCAGAATCAATCACATCCAAACAACTTGACATAAGAAGAGCTTGACTACACTTATATGGAGGAGAAGCATGCAATCACCGGATTAAGAAAATCTAAGATAAGAAGAACATAAATTGCAGCTATCACATGAACCTAAATTCTTCTTGTTTAATCAAAGAGTAAATTATAAACAATATTCAACAATAAATCCTTACAAATGAATCAAGAAAGGAAAATAAGAACAACTACACCTAGAGATTCATCCCTTTGCCTTGCTTAAAGACTAGTTGGCCATGGGGCTCAAGGTTGATGAAGAATGTGGAGCTCTCCCCTTGATTTCCAGCCCTAAGAGACTTGAAAGCATGCTTAATTGAATTGTGGCTGCAAACCCTTAAGGATCTATATATAGACCATAAGGTTGAGGGGTGTTTTGGGCTAAAAAATGTCATTTAGAAGCCCTAATTAGGTCAGGAGACCGTGCTGGTGCCGCACCTCAGCCTCACCCATGCCTAGGTGCTGCCTTTGTCTGAGATTGGTGGTGTTCTGGATGGTGCGGTGCGGGCAGATGCTATTCTGGAGGCCTGACCTTTGTCTACTAAAACTGCCATAACTTTCTCTAGAAAACTCATTTTTACGAGCCGTAAAATTCTCTAGAAAATAGACTTCCGGATCTTTCTAAGAATATATGGTTCATCTCCTGGTTCTTCTTGAATAAATACAGTTTAATCTGCAAACATGATTGATCTGTATGGGAAATTCTTGCAATTTAGTGAAACTCCTTTCCAAGTGCTTGTGAACCTTCACTCCGGTGTTCATCGAGTCATTGTGCTTCAAGCAATGATAGTTTTTTCATCTCTTTTGAACTTAAAGTACCTGAAAATGCATCGAAATAGATCAATGATCCAAGAATGACACTTTAGAGTTGTTAAGGTATAAATGAGTAATTCAACCCTAGATCAACCCTAAAATGCTAACAAGTAAGTACTGTTAAGATGCATTTGATGACTCTAATCATAACCCTCAACTAACTTATTGCTAGTCCCTAGCAATTCAAGCGAAAGACATGAAATGAATTCTTTATTTAGAAATCAAAACAAAATACAGCAATGTTGGCGTTAACCAAGAGTGATTCAAAATTTTTGTCTCAAAAACATGCATAACACACAACAAATAGAATCATTAAATATCACTCAAGTCCAAGAATAATCCAAATGTCAACCTTAAAATCATTATCGACTCTTAACATCCATCTTACCACAATACATTAGTCCAAACACTTGAATGATTTTATGCACAACATAACATGAATACAAGTTTTGGCCTCTAAAAACATATTAAATTGTGTGACATCAATCACAAATCACACTACATCGGATCAATAGGTCTTTAATAAGCTTGTAATGTTAGGCTAGGGTAAAGGTTAAGAAATAATGGGAAAGTTTAAACAAATAAAAGAACTAAGTCTCTTAATTTAAACACAACCTCTTTAAGCACTAGATAACCTTATTTCAACACCCAACTCTTTCAACCATTTTTCGAGCATTTCTCTCCATAAATCACCACTTTTTTTTTTTTTTCCATAATTCATTTTTTTCTTTTTTTTTTATTTTGGCACATAACCATTCACCTCTTTTTTTTTTTTTTTTTTTTTTTTCATTTTTTTACTCTTTTCCATAACCCCCAACTTATGTCTTTTAATATACTTGGGTTATGGTAGTAATATTTTCTCATATTTCCATCCTTACTCTTCTTAAATGCTTCTCAACAAATGTGTATAACTAAGTTCTTTTAAAAGCAAGGTAAGGATAAAATATTTTTAGGCTCATACAAGTGGGTAAATGGGTTATCAAAAGAAACAAGGCTCAAATTCTTTAGGTGACTAGCGATAAATATGACAATGGTAAGTTTAAAAAGGCTCAAACGGTCCAAAAATGGCCTACATCATATCCTAAATAATGCACATTCTATGATTTTCGAGTCAAGTGATTATCAAAGAAGTTCTAGAGCTTGTTGAGACCGCAAAAATATTCACAAAACAATCGCACATAAAACTTCTCTAAATGCTTTAGACTAATCATGCAATCTTAGCACAAACCAGAGTCTCAAACCAAAGAAAGATTGATACTTAATTTATTCTCAAAGCGAAAAAAGATTTAACTTCTTCTAAACGCTATATGCTATCTCAATTAGGCTCATATCATCGACATGTGAATTAACTCCAAGGCTAACACAAAGCATGCTAAAAACAAACAAAACTAAATATATAATTTTCATTTTTAAAAAAAACATATTATCCTAACAAACAGGTGTATTAAAACAAAACAAACAAATTAAAATGAAAAAGGGAAGTTGACAACCAACAAGTCAATGGTATGCAACAAGAAATGTGTTTCCTCTACCCCCAACATAAGATAGGCATTGTCCACAATGTAAAAGCAAAAGTTAAGGAAACTCCCTTTTTAACCAAAGGTGCGTAGAGCCGAAAGTTGTGCACGACCAATTGAACTGCTGTGCATATTTGTCCCTAAAAAATAAATACAAAGGTAATATTGAAAAACAACAAAATACTAATAATAAACAAGAAAAAGAATTATGAAAAACAATAAAAATAAAAGGATATGCTATGGGGTGCCTCCTATGAGCACTAAGTTTTACATCTTCAGCCAGACGCTGCACCACTCTCACTGCTCGCCTCATTGTGGTGCTGAAGATGAGGCTCTATACTTAATGGCCTCAGTGCTAGTCTTTTGGTAAGGAATACTTAAAGTCCACCACATGTGGCTCAAGTGTTCTTGATGTTGCCCATAACTATCAGTAGTAAGGTATTTGATTCCCGCTTCCATGTGACTTCTCTCAAGCAACTCCTCAAAGCATGGTTACCAAGATTTCTTAATAAATCCTTGTGACTTATCACAAATATCAATAACATTAACGACATGGGGATAAATTGAAGAATCATTGAACTCAAAATTATTAGGAGGGAATTCCAAAGAGTTAGAATTATCTTTAATGTGTTCATCCTCCGAATTAAGCTTATCAATCATATAAGTGTCGAAACACTCATCCTCTTCATGTGGCTGCCTTGAGATTCGGAAAACATTTACCTTTAAATTCCTATTTCCAAATGATAATGTCATTAGGCCATTCCTACAATTAATTAGGGCATTGGCGGTGTCAAGGAATGGTCTTCCAAGTGTCAAAGGAATTTTTGACTCCGTGTTTACAGTAAAAACAGTATCTAAAACCAAAAAATCAACAGGATAGTAGAAATTATCAATTTGCAACAAAACGTCTTCTACAATACCTCTTGGTTTTCTTATCGATCTATCCGCTAATTGAAGTACCACAGAGGTTGGTTTGATATTATCTAGACTGAGCTGTAAGTACATGGTGTATGGCATGAGGTTCACACTAGCTCCCAAATCTAGCAATGCTTGGCCACAAGATTTGTTTACAATTTGGCAAGCCACCGTTGGACAGCTCAGATCTTTTTATTTGGGCGGTGTCGTGCTATCAATTACCGCACTTGCTTGCTCCGTTAAGAATGTGGTCTTCTTCACATGGTGCCTCCTTTTTAGTGTGCATAGATCCTTGATGACTTTAGCATAGTTGAGAACCTGTTTTATGACATGGAGAAGTGGGAGGTTAATTTTAACATGCTAAAGTTGTTCAAGGATCTCACCTTTTAATGCTGAATTCCTTTCCTTAGGCTTAAGGAGTGCTTGAGGGAAAGGCACCGGTGAAGGGTCGATATGAGCATCTTGTTCCTTTGGAGCTTCATCCTTGTTGCTCATAGAGTTGGGACTCAAATTTGATGGTAGAGTGGGTCCATCTAGTTTCTTACCACTGCGAGTGATCATGGCATTAACCTCTTTAACATTGTGATTTTCCAGATCGGAGGTTTGTGCCATATGTTGTCCCCTTGGATTTTGTTGTGGTTGCAAAGGGAACCGACCTTGCTCTTAAATTGTCAAGAAACTAGTCAACTTGTTCCTCTTTGATCCCTTTTTGCTCCTCTAGCAACCGTTGATTTATCTTGACCTGTTCTTCCGCACTCTTGGCATGTACCTGTAGAAATGACTTAAAAGCATCTTCCAAAGGTAAAGATTGTTGTGGTGCACTAGATGAAGTTACTTCCGGTCTCCAATGGGTACTAGAGTGGGGATGAGGTTGTATATCGGATCTCCAATGGGTGCTAGATTAGGCATGAGGTTGCACATCAGATTTCCAACTGAAATTAGGGTGGTTCTTCCAACCGAGATTGTAGGTGTTAGAGTAGGGTGAGTATGGTTTCCTAAAGGGTATACCCAAGGCATTACACTCTCCCTTCATCTCCAAATAAGCTGGACAATCCTTAGGTACATGATCTACCCCATTACACATAAAACAAGGTTTGTGGGACTCTACCCTAGCAACTGGTTTGGGGGCTCTAGTATCCTTGGTTTTTAAGGCTTCAATTTCCTTAGTAAGGGCCTCTAAACGGGCTTTAAAGTTATCCTCTTCCTTAAGTTGATAAATTCCAGCGGGTTGATTTCTCCTAGTATTTTCCATAGTACTCGGTCGAGTCCAAGTGTGAGCTTTTTCAGCAAGCTCATTTAGGTACTCTATGGCCTCATCAGGATCTTTTTGTAAATTACACATCATTTCTATGAATTGCCTCTCCCTACTTAGGAGTCCATCATAGAAATAGCTAACTACCCACTAACTCTCATACCCATGGTGTGGACAAGAATTCAAAAGGTTCTTGAGACGTTCCCAAACTTGATATAAGGTTTCACTCTCCTTTTGTGCAAAGTTTGAGATTTGTCTCTTGAGGTTATTGGTCTTATGGGTTGGGAAATGCTTTTGGAAAAAGGCTTGAGTCATCTCATCCCAACTACCTATAGACCTAGGCCTTAACGTGTAAGGCCAAACCTTGGCCTTTTTCTTAAGTGAAAAAGGGAAAAACCGAAGTTTGACGGTGTCCACCATATCAGCCCTATTTTGAAAGGTTGCTACTACTTCCTCAAATTCCCTAATGTGGACATAGGGGTTTTCATTCTTAAACCAATGGAAGGTTGGTAGCAACTGTATCATGCCTGACTTAAACTCAGGTTGTTTAACATTAGGGGGGAATATGATACAAGAAGGTGTGGCCGTTCGGCTAGGGTGCAAGTAGTCTTTAAGTGTCCTAGCAACATTTTCATTGTGATTTTCGGCCATATTAACAAAATCCTCTAAATTCTCGGATGGGGGTGCACTATGGTTTGATCTAGGTGAGGTTTCACTAATGGACGTGGAAGGAGAGGGTAACAATATTTCGGGTCCTCTAATGAATCTACCTCGCGAATCTCTCGGTTTAAGCATACACCAAGTGAGTTAGAGGGGAAATAAATTAAATAAAATAGAATAATAAAAGAAATTAGAAAATCAAAACAAAGGGAAAAGAACAATATTACCATCTTTGTCTTAAAGTTGACAATCTTCCTTAAGTTAAGCGCGTCTCCCCGGCAACAGCGCCAAAAATTTGATTGCTCAAACTATCACACGGTTATTGTGTATAGATGAGGTGTCGATTCCACAAGGAAACGTGTACTACAAGAGAAAATGTAAACCTTAACACGAACGATAAAAGTTAAACGAAAGAATATGAGTTTTGATGATGGAATAACGTGAGAGAATTGTGTAAATATAACAAAGATTATAAATGAGAAATAACAAGGTTCCGAGAATCCTTCCTAGGTTTGTTGCCTTGTTCTAATCTTGATTCAATTCATTTTATCCCGATTGCTAGTTTCACATCCCAAACAAGCAATCGAAAAATATTCAATCACAGCACATTAACACTCTAATGTAATTGCTACAAATCACTCATTGATTTCGATTCAAGCACACATGACCTATCTTAAAGATTATCAAGAAATGACAATATATCTCAATGACAATATCACAGTAATGGACGAATCTATAAGATAAATCTACCGGAATCAATCACATCCAAACAACTTGACATAAGAAGAGCTTGACTACACTTATATGGAGGAGAAGCATGCAATCACCGGATTAAGAAAATCTAAGATCAAAAGAACATAAATTGCAGTTGTCACATGAACCTAAATTCTTCTTGTTTAATCAAAGAGTAAATCATAAACAATATTCAACAATAAATCCTTACAACCGAATCAAGAATGGAAAATAAGAACAACTACACCTAGGGATTCATCCCTTTGCCTTGCTTGAAGACTAGTTGGCCATGGGGCTCAAGGTTGATGAAGAATGTGGAGCTCTCCCCTTGATTTCCAGCCCTAAGAGACTTGGAAGAATGCTTAATTGAATTGTGGCTGCAAACCCTTAAGAATCTATATATAGACCATAAGGTTGAGGGGTGTTTTGGGCTCAAAAATGTCATTTAGAAGACCTAATTAGGTCAGGAGACCATGTTGGCATCGCACCTCAGCCTCACCCGCACCTAGGCGCTGCCTTTATCCGAGATTGGTGGTGTTCTGGACGGTGCGGCGCTGGGCAGATGCTGTTCTGGAGGCCTGACCTTTGTCTACTAAAACTGCCATAACTTTCTCTAGAAAAATCATTTTATGAGCCGTGAAATTCTCCAGCAAATAGACTTTCGGATCTTTTTAAGCATATATGGCTCATCTCCTGGTTCTTCTTGCATAAATATAATTTAATCTACAAACATGATTGATCTGTACGAGCAATTTAGTGAAACTCATTTCCAAGTGCTTGTGAACCTTCACTCTGGTGTTCATCGAGTCATTGTACTTCAAGCAATGATAGCTTTTCCATCTCTTTTGAACTTAAAGTACCTGAAAATGCATCAAAATAGATAAATGATCAAGGAATGACACTTTAGAGTTGTTAAGGTATAAAAGAGTAATTCAACCCTAGATCAACCCTAAAATGCTAACAAGTAAGTACTGTTAAGATGCATTTTATGACTCTCATCAAGAAGTCTCATGCTAACTAAAACATTATAATCCATTGAGAATACTTGTTGTCACTTTTTTTATATAACATAAAGAGACGTGATACTTTCTTACACGTCTACATTTAAGTAAACACGTGAATGCTTTACTCTATAAATAGATAAATCTTATTCTAGCTAAAACATTAGAATCCATTGAAAATACTTGGATTCACTTTCCCTATACAACATACAGAAATGTGGCTACTTTTTTTACATATTTGCATCCTAATTAGTAAATACATGAATGCTTTACTCTATAAATAAAGAAATCTCATGCTAATTAAAACAATATAATTCACTCAAAATAGTTGGATTCACTTTCCTTATATAACATAAAGATACATGGCTACTTTTCTTACATATCTACATCCTAAGTAAATACATGAACCATTTACTCTATAAATAGAGAAATCCCATGCTAACTAAAACATTATAACCCACTGAGAATACTTGTTGTCACTAGAACTTTAAGTCATGGCTAAATTATGTTGCACTCAGTTCCTGGTTCTTCTCCTTGCTTGCTCAGGTTTGTTCAATCTCTTTTCATCCTTTTGATAAATTGTTACTGTTGACTTGATTCTTATCCTATATGTGTAAAAAATTATTCTCCAGCCTTGTAAAATAGTGTACAGTAGCCTTTACTACAATGTTTTTTAGTTGGAAATCTATACTCAAGATTGAGGATGGTGTACACATAGACATATGCAAGTGTAGAATTAGTAACATATGATCGAGGTTCTTTTAATACGGTGAAGTTATTAATTTTATTTTCTTTTTTTGCAAGTGTAGATTAATGGATTTGTTTAATTTTCATAATGTGGCAGTTTTGTTGATTGTGCCTGAAGTCGAGGGACAGAAAAGATGTCAAAAAGTGTTAAGTCCCAGCGGATGCCAACTTTCAGCTTGCAGAGAACAATGCATAAAACAGCTCAATGGCAATGGAGCTTGCGTTGAAAAGCCACCTGGTTCTGAAAATTACTTTTGCAACTGAGTCTTCAATATTGTGGCTTCATTTAACTATTCTTTGGGTGTACGTGCTATCAATAAAAAAAGCAAACAAATGCATTGACTAGTTCTAATGTTATGCTTTAATTTTGTGTTTTCCAATGATTCTGATGAACTATTTCACAAATGAAAAAGTATATTCCATAAATTTCCATAAGTTAAGTAAACCATTAAAGGTGGCAAACGGGTCGGATCGAGTCAATCAGATTCGGGTCATATTGAGCCGCGGGTCGTTCAGGTCATTTCAATCTCGGGTCATATTGGGTTGGGTCGGATCAACAAAATAGATGTTTAAGCTTAATTAAAAAAATATTTTATTTGCATATAATAGGACTAAACGAGTTATATTGTAAAATACGTAAAAGTTAATTAATAATAAATCAATACTTAATTTTTTAAATAATCTATTTCATTTTTGAATGCAATATGCAATAATTTTTAGTCTCAAAGTTCAGTCTTAAATGATCTCAGACAACTAGTCCATAAAGTTATTCTCACAAATAACGTCTTATGTCAGATTTTAGAGATTAAATTTCATATAATCACTTCATTCAATTATATTTTTTAAGAGACAACTAAAAATAAAATTGTGACTTTAAGAACAATGCAAAATTTACTAGTCTTCTCGATTTTTCATTTGAAGTTAACGAGATTATTCATATTAATAGAATGTTGAACTATGCACATCAACTCATGTAAATTAATAATTAATTAATCATGATATACTTTATTTTATTTGACAAGTAGCAAATTAACTATTATCCCAGTTTTAGAAAGCAAGTTGTTTTTTTATAAAAAATTATATTTTCAATTCATTTCGAGTAGGGTCATTTCAGGTTTCTAGGTCATTTTGAATCCGGGTAATTTTGGGTTTTGGGTAACTCGGATTAGTGTCGGGTCTGGTTCAGATCTCTTTATTTTGAAGCATTTTCAAGTCAGGTTTGGACCGGATCGGGTCGGGTCAAATTTTGCCACCTCTATGAACCATAACCAATATGCATAGATAAAGTAGTGAAAAACAAAAATATAAAGTTCTCAATCTCAAAGTACTCTTGTATAATATTTTTATTGGCATTAATATTGAGTTACCATTATTCTATCGTGATCTGAATGCGTGCATAAGGCACACCAGTTGTGTGAGTGGAGGTTGTAATCACTTATAAATAGTCGAGACACATCCGCTCTAGCCGATGTGGGATACCAAGACTTGACCCCATCTTGGGGCAACACAATCTTCCCTCTTTTTGGCACAACGTACACACTGTGTGGTCCCATACTCAGCAACCCACCTCCAAGCTTTCGAGAGTCGGCTCTGATACCACTATAATGACCTGACCTCTAACTTGGTATAATATTGTTAGCTTTGGCACACCAAGCCTCACGGCTTTAAAACGAGTTGTGCATGTGAAGGTGGCAATCACTCATAAACAACCCAACCACATCCACTCTAACTAATATGAGATACTAAGACTTGACCCCATCTTGGAGCATCACAATGGACACAAAAAATGAAGTTTCAAGAAAAACTACCTCAAAACAACACTTTAATGGTGTTCCTTAAAGAATGGTAAGATTCATACTGCTTTACAAGTGTTTAATGCTAAATGTGAAAGATTCCTTTCGAGATGTCACAATTCAAAAATACTGCCTAGTTGTCAAAGAAAGATGTTATGTATCTTTAAGACATTCCATATGGTAGAATTTTTTAAATCTTTTAATTTGGTGGATTTGAACTCTGGTATGTATGGGTATATTCATAATTTTACTTTTTTTTAGCTAAATATCTTTTTTCATCGGTGTCAGTTACATGAGGGAAGGTAACCTTCTTATCTATCTCTAATCCTCGATGTGAGATGGATTCTATCACAAATATCTTGTGTGACAATAAGTGACTTAATCAATTGAGCAAGAACCACTAGTTGACACCCATTTTTTACCATATCAATATTTTTTTGTTTTCACTTTTTTTATTTTAGTTTCTTGTTTGATATCATTCTCACATTTTAAAATTCAAGAAATCTATTTCAGAAATTCTCACAAAACCATAACCTGTTTGAAAACTATAAATACTTTTTGGAAGTCACTTGAACTTAAGGAAAATATAACAAAATTCAGGAACCAAAAAATAATCCAAAAGAAACTCAAATATTTAGTTCAAAAACCCAAAAGCCGATAGAGAATGTCATAGTGCCAAGCCCCCACCTAATGTCAAAGCCCGTAAGCTAACATAAAGAAGATTAAGTCAACCTATGACAACCTGTAAGATAAAAATTTTGGGGTAAGTTATATAGATTAGGGAGATAAAGGAAATTAAAATATATTTTTTAATCAAAACAAAATTTTGTTGAATCTTAAACAACTATAACGACCCAACCTCCCACTTGGCATACTAGGCTTCACGGCTTTAAAACATGTTGTACAAATGGAGGTGACAATCATTTATATACAACTGAGTCACATCCTCTCTAGCCGATGTGGGATACCAAGACATGATCCCATCTTAGGGTGTCACAATTGCCCCTCCTTTTGACACAACGTCCTCGATGTGTGGTCCCACACTCGGCAACCCACCTTCAAGCTTTCAAGATTCGACTCCGATACCACTATAACGACCCAACCTCCCACTTTGCACACCAGGCCGCACGACTTTAAAATGCGTTGTGTAAATAGAGGTGACATTCACTTATAAATAGCCCAGTTACATCCTCTCTAGCTGTAAATAGAGAAATCTCATGCAAACTAAAACATTATAATCCATTGAAAATATTTGGATTCACTTTCCTTATACAACATAAAGAAACATGGCTACTTTTCTTACATGTCTACATCTTAAGTAAATAGGTGGATGCTTTACTCTATAAATAGTGAAATCTCCCATGCTAACTCAAACGTTATAATCCGTTGAGAAAACTTGTTGTCGCTTTTCTTATATAACATAAAGAGATGTGATACTTTCTTACATGTCTACATTTTAAGTAAACACGTGAATGATTTACTCTATAAATAGATAAATCTCATTCTAGCTAAAACATTAGAATCCATTGAAAATACTTGGATTCACTTTCCCTATACAACATACATAAACGTGGCTACTTTTTTATACATATTTGCATCCTAATTACTAAATACATGAACGCTTTACTCTATAAATAAAGAAATATCATGCTAATTAAAACATTATAATCCATTGAAAATGGTTGGATTCACTTTCCTTATATAAAATAAAGAGACATGGCTACTTTTCTCACATATCTACATCCAAAGTAAATACATGAACCCTTTACTCTATAAATAGAGAAGTCCCATGCTAACTAAAACATTATAATCCATTGATAATACTTGTTGTCACCTTTCTTATATAACATAAAGAGACGTGATACTTTCTTACATATATACATTTTAAGTAAACACGTGAATGCTTTACTCTATAAATAGATAAATCTCATTCTAGCTAAAACATTAGGATCCATTGAAAATACTTGGATTCACTTTCCCTATACAACATACAGAAATGTGGCTACTTTTTTTTTTACATATTTGCATCCTAATTAGTAAATACATGAATACTTTACTCTATAAATAAAGAAATCTCATGCTAATTAAAACAATATAATCCATTGAAAATAGTTGGATTCACTTTCCTTATATAACATAAAGATACATGGCTACGTTTCTTACATATCTACATCCTAAGCAAATACATGAACCATTTACTCTATAAATAGAGAAATCCCATGCTAACTAAAACATTATAACCCATTGAGAATACTTGTTGTCACTAGAACTTTTAAGTCATGGCTAAATTATGTTGCCCTCAGTTCCTGGTTCTTCTCCTTGCTTGCTCAGGTTTGTTAAATCTCTTTTCATCCTTTTGATAACTTGTTACTGTTGACTTGATTCTTATCCTATATATGTAAAAAAATTATTCTCCAGCCTTGTAAAATAGTGTACAACAGCCTTTACTACAACGTTTTTCAGTTGGAAATCTATACTCAAGATTGAGGATGGTGTACACATAGACATATACAAGTGTAGAATTAGTAACATATGATCGAGGTTCTTTTTATACGGTGAAGTTATTAATTTTATTTTCTTTTTTTGCAAGTGTAGATTAATGGATTTGTTTAATTTTCATAATGTGGCAGTTTTGTTGACTGTGCCTGAAGTCGAGGGACAGAAAAGATGTCAAAAAGTGTTAAGTCCCAGCGGATGCCAACTTTCAGCTTGCAGAGAACAATGCTTAAAACAGCTCAATGGCAATGGAGCTTGCGTTGAAAAGCCACCTGGTTCTGAAAATTACTTTTGCAACTGTGTCTTCAATTGTGGCTTTATTTAACTATTCTTTGGGTGTACCTGCTATCAATAAAAAAAGGGAAACAAATGCATTGACTAGTTCTAATGTTATACTTTAATTTTGTGTTTTCCAATGATTCTGATGAACTATTTCAAAAATGAAAAAGTATATTCCATAAATTTCCATAAGTTAAGTAAACCATTAAAGGTGGCAAACGAGTCGGATCGGGTCAATCGGATTCGGGTCATATTAAGCCGCGGGTCGTTCGGGTCATTTCAATCTCGGGTCATGTTGGGTCGGGTCAGATCAACAAAATAGATGTTTAAGAGTAATTAAAAAAATATTTTATTTGCATATAATAGGACTAAACGAGTTACATTGTCAAATCCGTAAAAGTTAATTAATAATAAATCAATACTTAAGTTTTTTAAATAATATGTTTCATTTTTGAATGCAATATGTAATAATATTTAGTCTCAAAGTTCAGTCTTAAATGATCTCAGACAACCAGTCCACAAAGTTATTCTCACTAATAATGTTTTATGTCAGATTTTGGAGATTAAATTTCATATAATCACTTCATTCCATTCTATTTTTTTAGAGACAACTAAAAATAAAACTTTATTGTGACTTTAAGAACAATTCAAAATTTACTAGTCTTCTCGGTTTTTCATTTGAAGTTAATGAGATTATTCATATTAATAGAATGTTGAACCATGCACATCAACTCATTTAAATTAATAATTAATTAATCATGATATACTTTATTTTATTTGACAGGTAGTAAATTAACTATTATCCCAATTTTAGAAAGCAAGTTCTTTTTTTATAAAAAAATTATATTTTCAATTCATTTTGAGTTCAGGTCGTTTCGGGTTCGGGTCATTTCGGGTTTCTTGGTCACTTCAAGTTTCGTGTCGTTCGAGGTTGGGTTGGGTTCGGATCATTTTGAATCCGGGTTATTTTGGGTTTCGGGTAACTCGGATTAGTGTCGGGTCTGGTTCGGATCATTTTATTTTGAAACATTTTCGAGTCGAGTTTGGACCGGATCGAGTCGGGTCAGATTTTGCCACCTCTATGAACCATAACCAATATGCATAGATAAAGTAGTGAAAAACAAAAATATAAAGTTCTCAATCTCAAAGTACTCTTGTATAATATTTTTATTGGCATTAATATTGAGTTTCCATTATTCTATCGTGATCCGAATGCGTGCATAAGGCACACCAAGTCTCACAGCTTTAAACCATGTTGTGTGAGTTGAGGTTGCAATCACTTATAAACAGCCGAGACACATCCGCTCTAGCCGATGTGGGATACCAAGACCTGACCCCATCTTGGGGAGACACAATCTTCCCTCTTTTTGGCACAACATACACACTGTGTGGTCCCACACTCAGCAACCCACCTCCGAGCTTTTGAGAGTCGGCTTTGATACCACTATAATGACCTGGCCTCTCACTTGGTATAATATTGTTGGCATTGGCACACCAGGCCTCACGACTTTAAAACGAGTTGTGCAAGTGAAGGTGGCAATCACTTATAAATAACCCGACCACATCCCCTCTAACTGATATGAGATACCAAGACTTGACCCCATCTTGGAGCATCACAATGGACACAAAAAATGAAGTTTCGAGAAAAACTTCCTCAAAACAACACTTTAATGGTGTTACTTAAAGAATGATAAGATTTATACTGCTTTAGAAGTGTTTAATACTAAATGTGAAAGATTCCGTTCGAGATGTCACAATTTAAAAATATTGCCTAGTTGTCACAGAAAGATGTTATGTATCTTCTAAACATTCCATATGGTGGAATTTTTTTAATCTTTCAATTTGGTGGAATGGAACTCTGGTATGTATGGGTATATACATAATTTTACTTTTTTTTTTAGCTAAATATCTATTTTCATCGGTGTGAGTTACACAACAGAAGGTAACCTCCTTGTCTTATCTCTAATCCTCGATGTGAGATGGATTCTATTGCAAATATCTTGTGTGACAATAAGTGACTTAATCAATTGACCAAGAACCACTAGTTGACACCCATTTTTTACCAGAGTAATATTTTTTCATTTTCACTTTTTTTATTTTAGTTTCTTGTTTGATCTCATTCTAACATTTTAAAATTCAAGAAATCTATTAAAAAGCTTAAAATTTTGAAAATAAAAAGATATTTTTATAGATTTAAAATATTTGGATTCGCTTTCCTTATACAACATAAAGAAACATGGCTACTTTTCTTACATGTCTACATCTTAAGTAAACACATCAATGCTTTACTCTATAAATAGTGAAATCTCCCATGCTAACTCAAACGTTATAATCCATTGAGAATACTTGTTGTCGTTTTTCTTATATTACATAAAGAGACGTGATACTTTCTTACATGTCTACATTTTAAGTAAACACGTGAATGATTTACTCTATAAATAGATAAATCTCATTCTAGCTAAAACATTAGAATCCATTGAAAATACTTGGATTCACTTTCCCTATACAGTATATAGAAATGTGGCAACTTTTTTTACACATTTGCATCCTAATTAGTAAATACATGAATGCTTTACCCTATAAATAAAGAAACATCATGCTAATTAAAACATTATAATCCATTGAAAATAGTTGGATTCACTTTCCTTATATAACATAAAGAGACATGGCTACTTTTCTCACATATCTACATCCTAAGTAAATACATGAACCCTGTACTCTATAAATAGAGAAGTCCCATGCTAACTAAAACATTATAATCCATTGAAAACACTTGTTGTCACTAGAACTTTTAAGTCATGGCTAAATTATGTTGCACTCAGTTCCTGGTTCTTCTCTTTGCTTGCTCAGGTTTGTTCAATCTCTTTTCATCCTTTTGATAACTTGTTACTGTTGACTTGATTCTTACCTTATATATGTAAAAAATTATTCTCGAGCCTTGTAAAATAGTGTACAACAGCCTTTACTTCAATGTTTTTTAGTTGGAAATCTATACTCAAGATTGAGGATGGTGTATACATAGACATATACAAGTGTAGAATTAGTAACATATGATCGAGGTTCTTTTTATACGGTGAAGTTATTAATTTTATTTTCTTTTTTGGCAAGTGTAGATGAATTGATTTGTTTAATATTCAAAATGTGGCAGTTTTGTTGACTGTGCCTGAAGTCGAGGGACAGAAAAGATGTCAAAAAGTGTTAAGTCCCAGCGGATGCCAACTTTCAGCTTGCAGAGAACAATGCTTAAAACAGCTCAATGGCAATGGAGCTTGCGTTGAAAAGCCACCTGGTTCTGAAAATTACTTTTGCAACTGTGTCTTCAATTGTGGCTTTATTTAACTATTCTTTGGGTGTACCTGCTATCAATAAAAAAGGGAAACAAATACATTGACTAGTTCTAATGTTATACTTTAATTTTGTGTTTTCCAATGATTCTGATGAACTATTTCACAATGAAAAAGTATATTCCATATATTTCCATAAGTTAAATAAACCATTAAAGGTGGCAAACGGGTCAGATCGGGTCAATTGGATTCGGGTCATATTGAGCCGCGGGTCGTTCGGGTCATTTCAATCTCGGGTCATGTTGGGTCGGGTCGGATCAACAAAATGGATTTTTAAGCTTAATTAAAAGAAATATTTTATTTGCATATAATAGGACTAAATGAGTTACATTGTCAAATCCGTAAAAGTTAATTAATAATAAATCAACACTTAATTTTTTAAATAATATATTTCATTTTTGAATGCAATATGCAATAATATTTAGTCTCAAAGTTCAGTCTTAAATGATCTCAGACAACCGGTCCACAAAGTTATTCTCACTAATAACGTCTTATATCAGATTTTGGAGATTAAATTTCATATAATCACTTCATTTCATTCAATTTTTTAGAGACAACTAAAAATAAAACTTTATTGTGACTTTAAGAACAATACAAAATTTACTAGTCTTCTTGATTTTTCATTTGAAGTTAATGAGATTATTCATATTAATAGAATGTTGAACCATACACATCAACTCATGTAAATTAATAATTAATTAATCATGATATACTTTATTTTATTTGACAGGTAGTAAATTAACTATTATCCCAGTTTTAGAAAGCAAGTTGTTTTTTTATAAAAAATTATATTTTCAATTCATTTCGAGTAGGGTCATTTCGGGTTCAGGTCGTTTCGGGTTCGAGTCATTTCGGGTTTCCGGATCACTTCAAGTTTCGTGTCGTTCAAGGTCGGATCGGGTTCGGGTCATTTTGAATCCGGATCATTTTGGGATTCGGGTAACTCGGATTAGTGTCGGGTCTGGTTCAGATCATTTTATTTGGAAGCATTTTTTAGTCGGGTTTGGACCGGATCAAGTCAGGTCAGATTTTGCCACCTCTTTGAACCATAACCAATATGCATAGATAAAGTAGTGAAAAACAAAAATATAAAGTTCTCAATCTCAACGTACTCTTGTATAATTTTTTTATTGGCATTAATATTGAGTTTCCATTACTCTATTGTGATCCGAATGCGTGCATAAGGCACACCAGTTCTCACGGCTTTAAACCACGTTGTGTGAGTGGAGGTTGCAATCACTTATAAACAGTCGAGACACATCCACTCTAGCCGATGTGGGATACCAAGACTTGACCCCATCTTGGGGCGACACAATCTTCCCTCTTTTTGGCACAACGTACACGTTGTGTGGTCCCACACTCAGCAATCCACCTCTGAGCTTTCGAGAGTCGGTTCTGATACCACTGTAATGACCTGATCGCTCACTTGGTATAATATTGTTGGCATTTGCACACCAGGCCTCACGACTTTAAAACGAGTTATGCAAGTGAAGGTGGCAATCACTTATAAACAACCCGACCACATCCTCTCTAATTGATATGATATACCAAGACTTGACCCCATCTTGGAGCATCACAATGGACACAAAAAATGAAGTTTCGAGAAAAACTTCCTCAAAACAACACTTTAATGGTGTTACTTAATGAATGATAAGATTCATACTGCTTTAGAAGTGTTTAATGCTAAATGTGAAAGATTCCTTTCGAGATGTCACAATTTAAAAATACTGCCTAGTTGTCACAGAAAGATGTTATGTATCTTCTAAACATTCCATATGGTGGAATTTTTTAAATCTTTCAATTTGGTGGATTTGAACTCTGGTATGTATGGGTATATTCATAAATTTACTTTTTTTTAGCTAAATATCTTTTTTCATCGGTGTGAGTTACACAACAAAAGGTAACCTTCTTGTCTTATCTCTAATCCTTGATGTGAGATGGATTCTATTGCAAATATCTTGTGTGACAATAAGTGACTTAATCAATTGAGCAAGAACCACTAGTTGACATCCATTTTTTACCAGATCAATATTTTTTCGTTTTCGCTTTTTTTATTTTAGTTTCTTGTTTGATCTCATTCTCACATTTTAAAATTCAAGAAATCTATTAAAAAGTTTAAAATTTTGAAAATGAAAAGATATTTTTATAGATTTTTTAACCTAATTCGAATATAGTATTTAAAAAAAGAAAAGTTTAAACTCATAGTTATCAGACTTGGACAAGGCTGATCGGTGACTCGAACCCTATACCATTATGAATCTTTCATCTTACCAGTTTTACAATCAGATCGATGAACCAATTGACTTAGCAGATTCGACTAGACCGACAGATGAACCAAAGATCAAATCAATTTGATTTTTTACTTACAAAAAGAAATTAAATATTTATTGTGTTTATAACGACCCAACCTCTCAATTGGTACAATATTGTCCGCTTTGGCATACCAGACCACCTCCCACTTGGCACAATATTGTCCGCTTTGGTATACCAAACCTCACGGCTTTAAAACAAGTGTTGCGGGTGAAGGAAAGAATCACTTAATTTTGAATCTTAAATTTTTAACTTCTGATCCATCATCAATATCCTTGCAACTTGAAACTAATTTTTTTACATTGACCTTACATAAAAATCAACATTTTAACTTTTGCTCTTTGGAATTAATGTTCTGCCACCCAATTTTTTTGCAAATATGATTATACCATCCCATTAATTTACCATTTTTTTTTCTCTCATTCTTAATTGTGTCCCCTCTCAATTTCCAAAAATTACTTGATGTCTAATCTACCGATACCTTTTTTATAATTTCAGTCCAAATCAATCTCTTGCAACTATCATTCCGTCTGAAATCAAGTGACCCTATAAGATATGATATCCAATTCTCCTCAAAAAGCTAAATGTTCAAAACTAACCACTCATTTTTTTATAAATCCTTCAAGATAGAATGGTAATTATATGCATATTTATAGTGGTTTCAAAGCCGACTGGGAGATTGTGATCTATAACAACCCAACCTCTCACTTGACACAATATTGCTCGCTTTGACACACCAAGCCTCACGACTTTAAAATACGTTGTGAAAACGGAGCTGACAATCACTTATAAATAGCCTAGTTACATCCTCTCTAGCCCAGTGTGATACCAAGACTTAACCCCATCTTGAGATATGGCAGTTTCCTCTCCTATTGGCACAACGTCCTTGTTGTGTGGTCTCACACTCGGCAACCCACCTCCGAGCTTTCAAGATTCGGCTCTGATACCAAAAGTGTCACAACCCATACCCGAGAGGAATAACCCTAGCGACTATATCATGAATTTAAAAATAAACAATCAATTTCGCTCTTCAAGTTTTTTTTTATGAAAATTCAACAAATAATGATAACAGTAAACGCTTTTAGTAAATTTTTTACTTTCAAGAAAATCTATATATTAAAACAATATATCCAACTTGTAGAAAAATTCTTGTTTGAATAATTCCCCATAATTCCAAGGTACATAGAGATCCTTGCTCTTTCAGAAATTCTTACAAAACCATAACCTGTTTGAAAACTATAAATGCTTTTTGAAAGTCACTTAAACTTAAGGAAAAGATAACAAAATTCAGGAGCCAAACGATAGACCAACAAAAACTCAAATATTTAGTTCAAAAATCCAAAAGCCGATAGAGAATGTCATAGTGCAAAGCCCCTACCAAATGTCAAAGCCTGTAAGCTAACATGAAGAAGATTAAGTCAACCAATGACAACCTATAAGATAAAAATTTGGGGGTAAGCTATATAGATTAGTGAGATAAAGGAACTTAAAATATATTTTTTAAGCAAAACAAAAGTTTGTTGAATCTTAAACAACTATAACGACCCAACCTCCCACTTGGATTACTAGGCATCAAGGCTTTAAAACATGTTGTGCAAATGGAGGTGACAATAATTTAAATACAGCCGAGTTACATCCTCTCTAGCCGATGTGGGATACCAAGCCTTGACCTCATCTTGAGGTGCCACAATTTCCCCTCCTTTTGGCACAACGTCCTCGATGTGTGGTCCCACACTCAGCAACCCACCTTCAAGCTTTCAAGAGTCCACTCTGATACCACTATAACGACCCAACCTCCCACATTGTACACCAGGCCTCACGACTTTAAAACATGTTATGTAAATAGAGGTGACAATCACTTATAAATAGCCCAGTCACATCCTCTCTAGCTGTAAATAGAGAAATCTCATGCAAACTAAAACATTATAATCCATTGAAAATATTTGGATTCACTTTCCTTATACAACATAAAGAAACATGGCTACTTTTCTTACATGTCTACATCTTAAGTAAATACATGAATGCTTTACTCTATAAATAGTGAAATCTGCCATGCTAACTCAAACATTATAATCCGTTGAGAATACTAGTTGTCGCTTTTCTTATATAACATAAAGAGATGTGATACTTTCTTACAAGTCAACATTTTAAGTAAACACGTGAATGATTTACTCTATAAATAGATAAATCTCATTCTAGCTAAAACATTAGAATCCAATGAAAATACTTGGATTCACTTTCCCTATACAACATACAGAAATGTGGCTACTTTTTTTATACATATATGCATCCTAATTAGTAAATACATGAATGCTTTACTCTATAAATAAAGAAATATCATGCTAATTAAAACATTATAATCCATTGAAAATAGTTGGATTCACTTTCCTTATATAACATAAAGAGACATGGCTACTTTTCTCACATATCTACATCCTAAGTAAATACATGAACCCTTTACTCTATAAATAGAGAAGTCCCATGCTAACTAAAACATTATAATCCATTGAGAATACTTGTTGTCACCTTTCTTATATAACATGAAGAGTCGTGATACTTTCTTACATGTCTACATTTTAAGTAAACACGTGAATGCTTTACTCTATAAATAGATAAATCTCAATCTAGCTAAAACATTAGAATCCATTGAAAATACTTGGATTCACTTTCCCTATACAACATACAGAAATGTGGCTACTTTTTTTTACATATTTTCATCCTAATTAGTACATACATGAATGCTTTACTCTATAAATAAAGAAATCTCATGCTAATTAAAACAATATAATCCATTGAAAATAGTTGGATTCACTTTCCTTATATAACATAAAGATACATGGCTAATTTTCTTATATATCTACATCCTAAGTAAATACATGAACCATTTACTCTATAAATAGAGAAATCTCATGCTAACTAAAACATTATAACCCATTGAGAATACTTTTTGTCACTAGAACTTTTAAGTCATGCCTTTACTACAACGTTTTTCACTTGTAAAATAGTGTACAACAGCCTTTACACATAGACATATACAAGTGTAGAATTAGTAACATATGATCGAGGTTCTTTTTATACGGTGAAGTTATTAATTTTATTTTCTTTTTTTTGCAAGTGTAGATTAATGGATTTGTTTAATTTTCATAATGTGGCAGTTTTGTTGACTGTGCCTGATGTCGAGGGACAGAAAAGATGTCAAAGCGGATGCCAACTTTCAGCTTGCAGAGAACAATGCTTAAAGCAGCTCAATGGCAATGGAGCTTGCGTTGAAAAGCCACCTGGTTCTGAAAATTACTTTTGCAACTGCGTCTTCAATTGTGGCTTTATTTAACTATTCTTTGGGTGTACCTGCTATCAATAAAACAGGGAAACAAATGCATTGACTAGTTCTAATGTTATACTTTAATTTTGTGTTTTCCAATGATTCTATTGAACTATTTCACAAATGAAAAAGTATATTCAATAAATTTCCATTAGTTAAGTAAACCATTAAAGGTGGCAAACGAGTCGAATCGGATCAATCGGATTCGGGTCATATTGAGCCGCGGGTCATTCGGGTCATTTCAATCTCGGGTCATGTTGGGTCGGGTCGGATCAACAAAATAGATGTTTAAGCGTAATTAAAAATATATTTTATTTGCATATAATAGGACTAAACGAGTTACATTGTCAAATCCGTAAAATTTAATTAATAATAAATCAATACTTAAGTTTTTTAAGCAATATATTTCATTTTTGAATGCAATATGCAATAATTTTTAGTTTCAAAGTTCAGTCTTAAATGATCTCAGACAACCGGTCCACAAAGTTATTCTCACTAATAGCGTTTTATGTTAGATTTTGGAGATTAAATTTCATATAATCACTTCATTCCATTCTATTTTTTTAGGGACAACTAAAAATAAAACTTTATTGTGACTTTAAGAACAATTCAAAATTTACTAGTCTTCTCGATTTTTCATTTGGAGTTAATGAGATTATTCATATTAATAGAATGTTGAACCATGCACATCAACTCATTTAAATTAATAATTAATTAATCATGATATACTTTATTTTATTTAACAGGTAGTAAATTAACTATTATCCCAGTTTTAGAAAGCAAGTTCTTTTTTTATAAAAAAATTATATTTTCAATTCATTTCGAGTAGGGTCATTTCGGGTTCAGGTCATTTCAGGTTCGAGTCGTTTCGGGTTTCTTGGTCACTTCAAGTTTCGTGTCGTTCAAGGTCAGGTCGGGTTCGGGTCATTTTGAATCCGGGTCATTTTGGGTTTCGGGTAACTCGGATTAGTGTCGGGTCTGGTTCGGATCATTTTATTTTGAAACATTTTCGAGTCAGGTTTGGACCGGATCGGGTCGAGTCAGATTTTGCCACCTCTATGAACCATAACCAATATGCATAGATAAAGTAGTGAAAAACAAAAATATAAAGTTCTCAATCTCAAAGTACTCTTGTATAATATTTTTATTGGCATTAATATTGAGTTTCTATTATTATATCCTGATCTGAATGCGTGCATAAGGCACACCAAGTCTCACGGCTTTAAACCGCGTTGTGTGAGTTGAGGTTGCAATCACTTATAAACAGCCGAGACACATCCAATCTAGCCGATGTGGGATACCAAGACTTGACCCCATATTGGGGCGATACAATATTCCCTCTTTTTGGCACAACGTACACACTGTGTGGTCCCACACTCAGCAACCCACCTCCGAGCTTTTGAGAGTCAGCTTTGATACCACTATAATGACCTGGCCTCTCACTTGGTATAATATTGTTGGCATTGGCACACCAGGCCTCACGACTTTAAAACGAGTTGTGCAAGTGAAGGTGGCAATCACTTATAAACAACCCGACCACATCATCTCTAACTTATATGAGATACCAAGACTTGACCCCATATTGGAGCATCACAATGGACACAAAAAATGAAGTTTCGAGAAAAACTTCCTCAAAACAACACTTTAATGGTGTTACTAAGATTCATACTGCTTTTGAAGTGTTTATTGCTAAATGTGAAAGATTCCGTTCGAGATGTCACAATTTAAAAATATTGCCTAGTTGTCACAGAAAGATGTTATGTATCTTCTAAACATTCCATATGGTGGAATTTTTTTAATCTTTCAATTTGGTGGAATGGAACTCTGGTATGTATGGGTATATTCATAATTTAACTTTTTTTTTTGCTAAATATCTTTTTTCATCGGTGTGAGTTACACAACAGAAGGTAACCTTCTTGTCTTATCTCTAATCCTCGATGTGAGATGGATTCTATTGCAAATATCTTGTGTGACAATAAGTGACTTAATCAATTGAGCAAGAACCACTAGTTGACACCCATTTTTTACCAGAGTAATATTTTTTCATTTTAACTTTTTTTATTTTAGTTTCTTGTTTGATCTCATTCCCACATTTAAAATTCAAGAAATCTATTAAAAAGCTTAAAATTTTGAAAATGAAAAGATATTTTTATAGATTTAAAATATTTGGATTCGCTTTCCTTATACAACATAAAGAAACATGGCTACTTTTCTTACATGTCTACATCTTAAGTAAACACATCAATGCTTTACTCTATAAATAGTGAAATCTCCCATGCTAACTCAAACGTTATAATCCATTGAGAATACTTGTTGTCGCTTTTCTTATATTACATAAAGAGACGTGATACTTTCTTACATGTCTACATTTTAAGTAAACACGTGAATGATTTACTCTATAAATAGATAAATCTCATTCTAGTTAAAACATTAGAATCCATTCTTATATAACATTTGATCTCATTCTCACATTTAAAATTCAAGAAATCTATTAAAAAGCTTAAAATTTTGAAAATGAAAAGATATTTTTATAGATTTAAAATATTTGGATTCGCTTTCCTTATAAAACATAAAGAAACATCGCTACTTTTCTTACATGTCTACATCTTAAGTAAACACATCAACGCTTTACTCTATAAATAGTGCAATCTCCCATGCTAACTCAAACGTTATAATCCATTGAGAATACTTGTTGTCGCTTTTCTTATATTACATAAAGAGACGTGATACTGTCTTACATGTCTACATTTTAAGTAAACACGTGAATGATTTACTCTATAAATAGATAAATCTCATTCTAGTTAAAACATTAGAATCCATTGAAAATACTTGGATTCACTTTCCCTATACAGTATATAGAAATGTGGCAACTTTTTTTACACATTTGCATCCTAATTAGTAAATACATGAATGCTTTACCCTATAAATAAAGAAACATCATGCTAATTAAAACATTATAATCCATTGAAAATGGTTGGATTCACTTTCCCTATATAACATAAAGAGACATGGCTACTTTTCTCACATATCTACATCCTAAGTAAATACATGAACCCTTTACTCTATAAATAGAGAAGTCCCATGCTAACTATAACATTATAATCCATTGAGAATACTTGTTGTCACGTTTCTTATATAACATAAAGAGATGTGATACTTTCTTAAATGTCTACATTTTAAGTAAACACGTGAATGCTTTACTCTATAAATAGATAAATCTCATTCTAGCTAAAACATAAGAATCCATTGAAAATACTTGGATTCACTTTCCCTATACAACATACAGAAATGTGTCTACTTTTTTTTTACATATTTGCATCCTAATTAGTAAATACATGAATGCTTTACTCTATAAATAAAGAAATCTCATGCTAATTAAAACAATATAATCCATTGAAAATAGTTAGATTCACTTTCCTTATATAGCATAAAGATACGTGGCTACGTTTCTTACATATCTACATCCTAAGCAAATACATGAACCATTTACTCTATAAATAGAGAAATCCCATGCTAACTAAAACATTATAACCCATTGAGAATACTTGTTGTCACTAGAACTTTAAGTCATGGCTAAATTATGTTGCACTCAGTTCCTGGTACTTCTCTTTGCTTGCTCAGGTTTGTTCAATCAGTTTTCATCCTTTTGATAACTTGTTACTGTTGACTTGATTCTTACCTTATATATGTAAAAAATTATTCTCCAGCCTTGTAAAATAGTGTACAACAGCCTTTACTACAATGTTTTTTAGTTGGAAATCTATACTCAAGATTGAGGATGGTGTACACATAGACATATACAAGTGTAGAATTAGTAACATATGATCGAGGTTCTTTTTATACGATGAAGTTATTAATTTTATTTTCTTTTTTGGCAAGTGTAGATTAATGTATTTGTTTAATTTTCATAATGTGGCAGTTTTGTTGACTGTGCCTGAAGTCGAGGGACAGAAAAGATGTCAAAAAGTGTTAAGTCCCAGCGGATGCCAACTTTCAGCTTGCAGAGAACAATGCTTAAAACAGCTCAATGGCAATGGAGCTTGCGTTGAAAAGCCACCTGGTTCTGAAAATTACTTTTGCAACTGTGTCTTCAATTGTGGCTTTATTTAACTATTCTTTGGGTGTACCTGCTATCAATAAAAAAGGGAAACAAATGCATTGACTAGTTCTAATGTTATACTTTAATTTTGTGTTTTCCAATGATTCTGATGAACTATTTCACAATGAAAAAGTATATTCCATATATTTCCATTAGTTAGGTAAACCATTAAAGGTGGCAAACGGGTCGGATCGGGTCAATCAGATTCGGGTCATATTGAGCCGCGGGTCGTTCGGGTCATTTCAATCTCGAGTCATGTTGGGTCGGGTCGGATCAACAAAATGAATGTTTAAGCTTAATCAAAAAAATATTTTATTTGCATGTAATAGGATTAAACGCGTTACATTGTCAAATTCGTAAAAGTTAATTAATAATAAATCAACATTTAATTTTTTAAATAATATATTTCATTTTTTAATGCAATATGCAATAATTTTTAGTCTCAAAGTTCTCTTAAATGATCTCAGACAACCGGTCCACAAAGCTATCCTCCCTAATAACGTCTTACGTCAGATTTTGGAGATTAAATTTCATATAATCACTTCATTCCATTCTATTTTTTTAGAGACAACTAAAAATAAAACTTTATTGTGACTTTAAGAATAATACAAAATTTACTAGTCTTCTCGATTTTTCATTTGAAGTTAATGAGATTATTCGTATTAATAGAATGTTGAACCATGCACATCAACTCGTGTAAATTAATAATTAATTAATCATGATATACTTTATTTTATTTGACAGGCAGTAAATTAACTATTATCCCAGTTTTAGAAAGCAAGTTGTTTTTTTATAAAAAATTATATTTTCAATTCAATTCGAGTAAGGTCATTTCGGGTTTAGGTCATTTCAGGTTCGGGTCATTTCGGGTTTTCGGGTGGCTTCAAGTTTCGTGTCGTTCAAGGTCGGGTCGGGTTCGGGTCATTATGAATCCGGGTCATTTTGGGTTTCGGGTAACTCGGATTAGTGTCGAGTCTGGTTCAGATTATTTTATTTCGAAGCATTTTCGAGTCAGGTTTGGACCGGATCAGGTAGGATCAGATTTTGCCACCTCTATGAACCATAGCCAATATGCATAGATAAAGTAGTGAAAAAAAAATATAAAGTTCTCAATCTCAAAGTACTCTTGTATAATATTTTTATTGGCATTAATATTGAGTTTCCATTATTCTATCGTGATCCTAATGCGTGCATAAGGGACACCAGGTCTCACGGCTTTAAACCGCATTGTTTGAGTGGAGATTGCAATCACTTATAAACAGCCGAGACACATCCACTCTAGCCGATGTAGGATACCAAGACTTGACCCCATCTTGGGGCGACACAATCTTCCCTCTTTTTGGCACAACGTACACGCTGTGTGGTCCCACACTCAGCAACCCACCTCCGAGCTTTCGAGAGTCAGTTCTGATACCACTATAATGACCTGACCTCTCACTTGGTATAATATTGTTGGCATTGGCACACCAAGCCTCACGACTTTAAAACGAGTTGTGCAAGTGAAGGTAGCAATCACTTATAAACAACCCGACCACATCCTCTCTAATTGATATGAGATACCAAGACTTAACCCCATCTTGGAGCATCACAATGGACACAAAAAATGAAGTTTCGAGAAAAACTTCCTCAAAACAACACTTTAATGGTGTTACTAAGATTCATACTGCTTTTGAAGTGTTTAATGTTAAATGTGAAAGATTTCTTTCGAGATGTCCCAATTTAAAAATAGTGCCTAGTTGTCAAAGAAAGATGTTATGTATCTTCTGGACATTCCATATGGTGGAATTTTTTTAAATCTTTCAATTTGGTGGATTTGAACTCTGGTATGTATGGGTATATTCATAATTTTACTTCTTTTTTAGCTAAATATCTTTTTTCATCGGTGTGAGTTACACAACAGAAGGTAACCTTCTTATCTTATCTCTAATCCACGAGGTGAGGTGGATTCAATCACAAATATCTTGTGTGACAATAAGTGACTGAATCAATTGAGCAAGAACCACTAGTTGACACCCATTTTTTACCAAAGCAACATTTTTTTCGTTTTCACTTTTTTATTTTAGTTTCTTGTTTGATCTCATTCTCACATTTTAAAATTCAAGAAATCTATTAAAAAGTTTAAAATTTTGAAAATGAAAAGATATTTTTATAGATTTTTTAACCTAATTCGAATTTAGTATTTAAAAAATAAAAGCCTAAACTCATAGTTATCATATTTGGACAAGACCGATCAGTGACTCGAACCCTTTACCATTTGAATCTTTCATCTTACCAGTTTTACAATCAGATCGATGAACCAAATGACTTAGTCGATTCGACTAGACCGACAGATGAACCAAAGATCAAATCAATTTGATTTTTTACTTTCAAAAAGAAATTAAATATTTATTGTAATTATAATGACCCAACCGCTCACTTGGCACAATATTTTCTGCTTTGGCATACCAGACCACCTCCCACTTGGCACAATATTGTCCGCTTTGGCATACCAGACCTCACGGCTTTAAAACACGTGTTGCGAGTGAAGGAAAGAATCACTTAATTTTAAATCTTAAATTTTTCACTTTTGATCCATCGTCAATATCCTTGCAACTTGAAACTAATTTTTTTTCATTGACCTTACCTAAAAATCAACATTTTAACTTTTGCTCTTTGGAATTAATGTTCTGCCACCCAATTTCTTAGCAAATATGATTATACCATCCCATTTTTTCCCTCATTCTTAATTGTTTCCCCTCTCAATTTCCAAAAATTACTTAATGTCTAACTACTGATACCTTTTTTTTAAATTTCAGTCCAAATCATTCTCTTGTAACTATCATTCCGTCCGAAATCAAGTGACCCTATAAGATATGATATGCAATTCTTCTCAAAAAGCTAAATGTTCAAAACTAACCACTCATTTTTTTATACATCCTTCAAGATAGAATGGTATTTATATACATATTTATAGTGGTATCAAAGCCGACTGGGAGATTGTGATCTATAACAACCCAACCTCCCACTTGACATAATATTGTCCGCTTTGACACACCAAGCCTCACAACCTTAAAATACGTTGTGAAAATGGATGTCACAATTACTTATAAATAGCCTAGCTACATCCTCTCTAGCCGAGTGGGATACCAAGACTTAACCCCATCTTGAGATGTCACAATCTCCCCTTCTATTGGCACAACATCCTTGCTGTGTGGTCTCGCACTCAGTAACCCACCTCCGAGCTTTCAAGATTCGGCTCTGATACCAAAAGTGTCACGACCAATACCCGAGAGGAATAATCCTAGCGGCTATATCATGAATTTAAAAATAAACAATCAATTTCGCTCTTCAAGTTTTTTTATGAAAATTTAACAAATAATGATAACAGTAAAAGCTTTTAGTAAATTTTTTACTTTCAAGAAAATCCACATATTAAAACAATGTATCCAACTTGTAGAAAAATTCTTGTTTGAATAATTCCCCATAACTCCAAGGTACATAGAGATCCTTGCTCTTTCAGAAATTCTCACAAAACCATAACCTGTTTGAAAACTATAAATGCTTTCTGGAAGTCACTTAAACTGAAGGAAAAGATAACAAAATTCAGGAACCAAAAATTAATCCAACAAAAACTCAAATATTTAGTTCAAAAACCCAAAAGCCGATAGAGAATGTCATAGTGCAAAGCTCCCACCAAATGTCAAAGCCTGTAAGCTAACATGAAGAAGATTAAGTCAACCAATGACAACCTATAAGATAAAAATTTTGGGGTAAGCTATATAGATTAGTGAGATAAAGGAACTTTAAATATATTTTTTAAGCAAAATAAAAGTTTGTTGAATCTTAAACAACTATAACGACCCAACCTCCCACTTGGATTACTAGGCATCAAGGCTTTAAAACATGTTGTGCAAATGGAGGTGACAATAATTTATATACAGCCGAGTTACATCCTCTCTAGCCGATGTGGGATACCAAGCCTTGACCTCATCTTGAGGTGCCACAATTTCCCCTCCTTTTGGCACAACGTCCTCGATGTGTGGTCCCACACTCAGCAACCCACCTTCAAGCTTTCAAGAGTCAACTCTGATACCATTATAATGATCCAACCTCCCACTTTGCACACAAGGCCTCATGACTTTAAAACGCGTTGTGTAAATACAGGTGGCATTCACTTATAAATAGCCCAGTCACATCCTCTCTAGCTGTAAATAGAGAAATCTCATGCAAACTAAAACATTATAATCCATTGAAAATATTTGAATTCACTTTCCTTATACAACATAAAGAAACATGGCTATTTTTCTTACATGTCTACATCTTAAATAAACACATGGATGCTTTACTCTATAAATAGTGAAAAGTCCCATGCTAACTAAAACATTATAATCCATTGAGAATACTTGTTGTCACGTTTCTTATATAACATAAAGAGACGTGATACTTTCTTAAATGTCTACATTTTAAGTAAACACGTGAATGCTTTACTCTATAAATAGATAAATCTCATTCTAGTAAAAACATTAGAATCCATTGAAAATACTTGGATTCACTTTCCGTATACAACATACAGAAATGTGGCTACTTTTTTTTACATATTTGCATCCTAATTAGTAAATACATGAATGCTTTACTCTATAAATAAAGAAATCTCATGCTAATTAAAACAATATAATCCATTGAAAATAGTTGGATTCACTTTTCTTATATAACATAAAGATACCTGGCTACTTTTCTTACATATCTACATCCTAAGTAAATACATGAACCATTTACTCTATAAATAGAGAAATCCCATGCTAACTAAAACATTATAACCCAATTGGAATACTTGTTGTCACTAGAACTTTAAGTCATGGCTAAATTATGTTGCACTCAGTTCCTGGTTCTTCTCTTTGCTTGCTCAGGTTTGTTCAATCACTTTTCATCCTTTTGATAACTTGTTACTGTTGACTTGATTCTTACCTTATATATGTAAAAAAATTATTCTCCAGCCTTGTAAAATAGTGTACAACAGCCTTTACTACAATGTTTTTTAGTTGGAAATCTATACTCAAGATTGAGGATGGTGTACACATAGACATATACAACTGTAGAATTAGTAACATATGATCGAGGTTCTTTTTATACGGTGAAGTTATTAATTTTATTTTCTTTTTTGGCAAGTGTAGATTAATGTATTTGTTTAATTTTCATAATGTGGCAGTTTTGTTGACTGTGCCTGAAGTCGAGGGACAGAAAAGATGTCAAAAAGTGTTAAGTCCCAGCGGATGCCAACTTTCAGCTTGCAGAGAACAATGCTTAAAACAGCTCAATGGCAATGGAGCTTGCGTTGAAAAGCCACCTGGTTCTGAAAATTACTTTTGCAACTGTGTCTTCAATTGTGGCTTTATTTAACTATTCTTTGGGTGTACCTGCTATCAATAAAAAAGGGAAACAAATGCATTGACTAGTTCTAATGTTATACTTTAATTTTGTGTTTTCCAATGATTCTGATTAACTATTTCACAATGAAAAAGTATATTCCATATATTTCCATAAGTTAAGTAAACCATTAAAGGTGGCAAACGGGTCGGATCAGGTCAATCGGATTCGGGTCATATTGAGCCGCGGGTCGTTCGGGTCATTTCAATCTCGGGTCATGTTGGGTCGGGTCGGATCAACAAAATGAATGTTTAAGCTTAATCAAAAAAATATTTTATTTGCATATAATAGGACTAAACGAGTTACATTGTCAAATTCGTAAAATTTAATTAATAATAAATCAACACTTAATTTTTTAAATAATATATTTCATTTTTGAATGCAATATGCAATAATTTTTAGTCTCAAAGTTCAGTCTTAAATGATCTCAGACAACCGGTCCACAAAGTTATCCTCCCTAATAACGTCTTACGTCAGATTTTGGAGATTAAATTTCATATAATCACTTCATTCCATTCTATTTTTTTAGAGACAACTAAATATAAAACCTTATTGTGACTTTAAGAATAACACAAAATTTACTAGTCTTCTTGATTTTTCATTTGAAGTTAATGAGATTATTCGTATTAATAGAATGTTGAACCATGCACATCAACTCATGTAAATTAATAATTAATTAATCATGATATACTTTATTTTATTTGACAGGTAGTAAATTAACTATTATCCCAGTTTTAGAAAGCATGTTGTTTTTTTTATAAAAAATTATATTTTCAATTCAATTCGAGTATGGTCATTTCGGGTTTAGGTCTTTCGGGTTCGAGTCATTTCGGGTTTTTGGGTCACTTCAAGTTTCGTGTCGTTCAAGGTCGGGTCGGGTTCGGGTCATTATGAATCCGGGTCATTTTGGGTTTCGGGTAACTCGGATTAGTGTCGAGTCTGGTTCAGATTATTTTATTTCGAAGCATTTTCGAGTCAGGTTTGGACCGGATCAGGTAGGATCAGATTTTGCCACCTCTATGAACCATAACTAATATGCATAGATAAAGTAGTGAAAAAAAAATATAAAGTTCTCAATCTCAAAGTACTCTTGTATAATATTTTTATTGGCATTAATATTGAGTTTCCATTATTCTATCGTGATCCTAATGCGTGCATAAGGGACGCCAGGTCTCACGGATTTATACCGCATTGTTTGAGTGGAGATTGCAATCACTTATAAACAGCCAAGACACATCCACTCTAGCCGATGTAGGATACTAAGACTTGACCCCATCTTGGGGAAACACAATCTTCCCTGTTTTTGGCACAACGTACAAGCTGTGTGGTCCCACACTCAGCGACCCACCTCCGAGCTTTCAAGAGTCGGTTCTGATACCACTATAATGACCTGACCTCTCACTTGGTATAATATTGTTGGCATTGGCACACCAGGCCTCACGACTTTAAAACGAGTTGTGCAACTGAAGGTGGCAATCACTTATAAACAACCCGACCACATCCTCTCTAATTGATATGAGATACAAAGACTTGATCCCATCTTGGAGCATCACAATGGACACAAAAAATGAAGTTTCGAGAAAAACTTCCTCAAAACAACACTTTAATGGTGTTACTAAGATTCATACTGCTTTTGAAGTGTTTAATGTTAAATGTGAAAGATTTCTTTCGAGATGTCCCAATTTAAAAATAGTGCCTAGTTGTCAAAGAATGATGTTATGTATCTTCTAGACATTCCATATGGTGGAATTTTTTTAAATCTTTCAATTTGGTGGATTTAAACTCTGGTATGTATGGGTATATTCATAATTTTACTTCTTTTTTAGCTAAATATCTTTTTTCATCGGTGTGAGTTACACAACAGAAGGTAACCTTCTTATCTTATCTCTAATCCTCGAGGTGAGGTGGATTCAATCACAAATATCTTGTGTGACGATAAGTGACTTAATCAATTGAGCAAGAACCACTAGTTAACACCCATTTTTTACCAAAGCAACATTTTTTTCGTTTTCACTTTTTTATTTTAGTTTCTTGTTTGATCTCATTCTCACATTTTAAAATTCAAGAAATCTATTAAGAAGTTTAAAATTTTGAAAATGAAAAGATATTTTTATAGATTTTTTAACCTAATTCGAATTTAGTATTTAAAAAATAAAAGCATAAACTCATAGTTATCAGACTTGGACAAGACCGATCAGTGACTCGAACCCTTTACCATTTGAATCTTTCATCTTACCAGTTTTACAATCAGATCGATGAACCAAATGACTTAGTCGATTCGACTAGACCGACAGATGAACCAAAGATCAAATCAATTTGATTTTTTACTTTCAAAAAGAAATTAAATATTTATAGTAATTATAATGACCCAACCGCTCACTTGACACAATATTTTCTGCTTTGGCATACCAGACCACCTCCCACTTGGCACAATATTGTCCGCTTTGGCATACCAGACCTCACGGCTTTAAAACACGTGTTGCGAGTGAAGGAAAGAATCATTTAATTTTGAATCTTAAATTTTTCACTTTTGATCCATCGTCAATATCCTTGCAACTTGAAACTAATTTTTTTTCATTGACCTTACCTAAAAATCAACATTTTAACTTTTGCTCTTTGGAATTAAAGTTCTGCCACCCAATTTCTTAGCAAATATGATTATACCATCCCATTTTTTCCCTCATTCTTAATTGTTTCCCCTCTCAATTTCCAAAAATTACTTAATGTCTAACTACTGATACCTTTTTTTTTTATTTCAGTCCAAATCATTCTCTTGTAACTATTATTCCGTCCGAAATCAAGTGACCCCATAAGATATGATATGCAATTCTTCTCAAAAAGCTAAATGTTCAAAACTAACCACTCATTTTTTTATACATCCTTCAAGATAGAATGGTATTTATATACATATTTATAGTGGTATCAAAGCCGACTGGGAGATTGTGATCTATAACAACCCAACCTCCCATTTGACATAATATTGTCCGCTTTGACACACCAAGCCTCACAACTTTAAAATACGTTGTGAAAATGGATGTCACAATTACTTATAAATAGCCTAGTTACATCCTCTCTAGCCGAGTGGGATACCAAGACTTAACCCCATCTTGAGATGTCACAATCTCCCCTTCTATTGGCACAACATCCTTGCTGTGTGGTCTCGCACTCGGTAACCTACCTCCGAGCTTTCAAGATTCGGCTCTGATACCAAAAGTGTCACGACCAATACCCGAGTGGAATAATCCTAGCGGCTATATCGTGAATTTAAAAATAAACAATCAATTTCGCTCTTCAAGGTTTTTTTATGAAAATTCAACAAATAATGATAACAGTAAAAGCTTTTAGTAAATTTTTTACTTTCAAGAAAATCCACATATTAAAACAATGTATCTAACTTGTAGAAAAATTCTTGTTTGAATAATTCCCCATAACTCCAAGGTACATAGAGATCCTTGCTCTTTCAGAAATTCTCACAAAACCATAACCTGTTTGAAAACTATAAATGCTTTCTGGAAGTCACTTAAACTTAAGGAAAAGATAACCAAATTCAAGAACCAAAAATTAATCCAACAAATACTCAAATATTTAGTTCAAAAACCCAAAAGCCGATAGAGAATGTCATAGTGCAAAGCCCCCACCAAATGTCAAAGCCTGTAAGCTAACATGAAGAAGATTAAGTCAACCAATGACAACCTATAAGATAAAAATTTGGGGGTAAGCTATACAGATTAGTGAGATAAAGGAACTTAAAATATATTTTTTAAGCAAAACAAAAGTTTGTTGAATCTTAAACAACTATAACGACCCAACCTCCCACTTGGATTACTAGGTATCAAGGCTTTAAAGCATGTTGTGCAAATGGAGGTGACAATAATTTATATACAGCCGAGTTACATCCTCTCTAGCCGATGTGGGATACCAAGCCTTGACCTCATCTTGAGGTGCCACAATTTCCCCTCCTTTTGGCACAACGTCCTGGATGTGTGGTCCCACACTCAGCAACCCACCTTCAAGCTTTCAAGAGTCAACTCTGATACCACTATAATGACCCAACCTCCCACTTTGCACACAAGGCCTCACGACTTTAAAACGCGTTGTGTAAATAGAGGTGACATTCACTTATAAATAGCCGAGTCACATCCTCTCTAGCTGTAAATAGAGAAATCTCATGCAAACTAAAACATTATAATCCATTGAAAATATTTGAATTCACTTTCCTTATACAACATAAAGAAACATGGCTACTTTTCTTACATGTCTACATCTTAAATAAACACATGGATGCTTTACTCTATAAATAGTGAAATTTCCCATGCTAACTCAAACGTTATAATCCGTTGAGAATACTTGTTGTCGCTTTTCTTATATTACATAAAGAGACGTGACACTTTCTTACATGTCTACATTTTAAGTAAACACGTGAATGATTTACTCTATAAATAGATAAATCTCATTCTAGCTAAAACATTAGAATCCATTGAAAATATTTGGATTCACTTTCCCTATACAGTATATAGAAATGTGGCTACTTTTTTTATACATTTGCATCCTAATTAGTAAATACATGAATGCTTTACCCTATAAATAAAGAAACATCATGCTAATTAAAACATTATAATCCATTGAAAATAGTTGGATTCACTTTCCTTATATAACATAAAGAGACATGGCTACTTTTCTCACATATCTACATCCTAAGTAAATACATGAACCCTTTACTCTATAAATAAAGAAGTCCCATGCTAACTAAAACATTATAATCCATTGAGAATACTTGTTGTCACGTTTCTTATATAACATAAAGAGACATGATACATTTTAACTAAACACGTGAATGCTTTACTCTATAAATAGATAAATCTCATTCTAGCTAAAACATTAGAATCCATTGAAAATACTTGGATTCACTTTCCCTATACAACATACAGAAATGTGGCTACTTTTTTTTACATATTTGCATCCTAATTAGTAAATACATGAATGCTTTACTCTATAAATAAAGAAATCTCATGCTAATTAAAACAATATAATCCATTGAAAATAGTTGGATTCACTTTCCTTATATAACATAAAGATACATGGCTACGTTTCTTACATATCTACATCCTAAGCAAATACATGAACCATTTACTCTATAAATAGAGAAATCCCATGCTAACTAAAATATTATAACCCATTGAGAATACTTGTTGCCACTAGAACTTTAAGTCATGGCCAAATTATGTTGCACTCAGTTCCTGGTTCTTCTCTTTGCTTGCTCAGGTTTGTTCAATCAGTTTTCATCCTTTTGATAACTTGTTACTGTTGACTTGATTCTTACCTTATATATGTAAAAAATTATTCTCCAGCCTTGTAAAATAGTGTACAACAGCCTTTACTACAATGTTTTTTAGTTGGAAATCTATACTCAAGATTGAGGATGGTGTACACATAGACATATACAAGTGTAGAATTAGTAACATATGATCAAGGTTCTTTTTATACGGTGAAGTTATTAATTTTATTTTCTTTTTTGGCAAGTGTAGATTATTGTATTTGTTTAATTTTCATAATGTGGCAGTTTTGTTGACTGTGCCTGAAGTCGAGGGACAGAAAAGATGTCAAAAAGTGTTAAGTCCCAGCGGATGCCAACTTTCAGCTTGCAGAGAACAATGCTTAAAACAGCTCAATGGCAATGGAGCTTGCGTTGAAAAGCCACCTGGTTCTGAAAATTACTTTTGCAACTGTGTCTTCAATTGTGGCTTTATTTAACTATTCTTTGGGTGTACCTGCTATCAATAAAAAAGGGAAACAAATGCATTGACTAGTTCTAATGTTATACTTTAATTTTGTGTTTTCCAATGATTCTGATGAACTATTTCACAATGAAAAAGTATATTCCATATATTTCCATAAGTTAAGTAAACCATTAAAGGTGGCAAACGGGTCGGATCGGGTCAATCAGATTCGGGTCATATTGAGCCGCGGGTTGTTCGGGTCATTTCAATCTCGGGTCATGATGGGTCGAGTCGGATCAACAAAATGGATGTTTAAGCTTAATCAAAAAAATATTTTATTTGCATATAAGAGGACTAAACGAGTTATATTGTCAAATTCGTAAAAGTTAATTAATAATAAATCAACATTTAATTTTTTAAATAATATATTTCATTTTTGAATGCAATATGCAATAATTTTTAGTCTCAAAGTTCAGTCTTAAATGATCTCAGACAACCGGTCCACAAAGTTATCCAGCCTAATAACGTCTTACGTCAGATTTTGGAGATTAAATTTCATATAATCACTTCATTCCATTCTATTTTTTTAAAGACAACTAAAAATAAAACTTTTTTGTGACTTTAAGAATAATACAAAATTTACTAGTCTTCTCGATTTTTCATTTGAAGTTAATGAGATTATTCGTATTAATAGAATGTTGAACCATGCACATCAACTCATGTAAATTAATAATTAATTAATCATGATATACTTTATTTTATTTGACAGGTAGTAAATTAACTATTATCCCAGTTTTAGAAAGCAAGTTGTTTTTTTTATAAAAAAATTATATTTTCAATTCAATTCGAGTAGGGTCATTTCGGGTTTAGGTCGTTTCGGGTTTTCCGGTCACTTCAAGTTTCGTGTCGTTCAAGGTCGGGTCGGGTTCGGGTCATTATGAATCCGGGTCATTTTGGGTTTCGGGTAACTCGGATTAGTGTCGAGTCTGGTTCAGATTATTTTATTTCGAAGCATTTTCGAGTCAAGTTTGGACCGGATCAGGTAGGATCAGATTTTGCCACCTCTATGAACCATAACCAATATGCATAGATAAAATAGTGAAAAAAAAAATATAAAGTTCTCAATCACAAAGTACTCTTGTATAATATTTTTATTGGCATTAATATTGAGTTTCCATTATTCTATCGTGATCCTAATGCGTGCATAAGGGACGCCAGGTCTCACTTCTTTAAACCGCATTGTTTGAGTGGAGATTGCAATCACTTATAAACAGCTGAGACACATCAACTCTAGCCGATGTAGGATACTAAGACTTGACCCCATCTTGTGGCGACACAATCTTCCCTCTTTTTGGCACAACGTACATGTTGTGTGGTCCCACACTCAGCAACCCACCTCCGAGCTTTCGAAAGTCGGTTCTGATACCACTATAATGACCTGACCTCTCACATGGTATAATATTGTTGGCATTGGCACACCAGGCCTCACGACTTTAAAATGAGTTGTGCAAGTGAAGGTGGCAATCACTTAAAAACAACCCGACCACATCCTCTCTAATTGATATGAGATACCAAGACTTGACCCCATCTTGGAGCATCACAATGGACACAAAAAATGAAGTTTCGAGAAAAACTTCCTCAAAACAACACTTTAATGGTGTTACTTAAAGAATGATAAGATTCATACTGCTTTTGAAGTGTTTAATGTTAAATGTGAAAGATTCCTTTCGAGATGTCCTAATTTAAAAATAGTGCCTAGTTGTCAAAGAAAGATGTTATGTATCTTCTAGACATTCCATATGATGGAATTTTTTTAAATCTTTCAATTTTATGGATTAGAACTCTGGTATGTATGGGATATTCATAATTTTACTTTTTTTTTAGCTAAATATCTTTTTTCATCGGTGTGAGTTACACAACAGAAGGTAACCTTCTTATCTTATCTCTAATCCTCGATGTGAGGTGGATTCAATCACAAATATCTTGTGTGACAATAAGTGACTTAATCAATTGAGCAAGAACCACTAGTTGACACCCATTTTTTACCAAAGCAACATTTTTTTCGTTTTCACTTTTTTATTTTAGTTTCTTGTTTGATCTCATTCTTACATTTTAAAATTCAAAAAATCTATTAAAAAGTTTAAAATTTTTAAAATGAAAAGATATTTTTATAGATTTTTTAACCTAATTCGAATTTAGTATTTAAAAAATAAAAGCCTAAACTCATAGTTATCAGACTTGGACAAGACCGATCAGTGACTCGAACCCTTTATCATTTGAATCTTTCATCTTACCAGTTTTACATTCAGATCAATGAACCAGATGACTTAGTCGATTCGACTAGACCGACAGATGAACCAAAGATCAAATCAATTTGATTTTTTAATTTCAAAAAGAAATTAAATATTTATTGTAATTATAATGACCCAACCGCTCACTTGGCACAATATTTTCTGCTTTGGCATACCAGACCACCTCCCACTTGGCACAATATTGTCCACTTTGGCATACCAGACCTCACGGCTTTAAAACACGTGTTGCGAGTGAAGGAAAGAATCACTTAATTTTGAATCTTAAATTTTTCACTTTTGATCCATCATCAATATCCTTGCAACTTGAAACTAATTTTTTTTCATTGACCTTACCTAAAAATCAACATTTTAACTTTTACTCTTTGGAATTAATGTTCTGCCACCCAATTTCTTAGCAAATATGATTATACCATCCCATTTTTTCCCTCATTCTTAATTGTTTCCCCTCTCAATTTCCAAAAATTACTTAATGTCTAACTACTGATACCTTTTTTTTTATTTCAGTCCAAATTATTCTCTTGTAACTATCATTCCGTCCGAAATCAAGTGACCCTATAAGATATGATATGCAATTCTTCTCAAAAAGCTAAATGTTCAAAACTAACCACTCATTTTTTTATACATCCTTCAAGATAGAATGGTATTTATATACATATTTATAGTTGTATCAAAGCCGACTGGGAGATTGTGATCTATAACAACCCAACCTCCCACTTGACATAATATTATCCGCTTTGACACACCAAGCCTCACAACTTAAAAATACGTTGTGAAAATGGATGTCACAATTACTTATTGTTGTTATTTGTCTAAGTTTCAAACATATCCAAACATGGTCTAAAGTTGGTTAAAGTCCAAATCAAAGGTGGAGTATGAAATTTCAGCAAGTTAAACGGTTGCACACAAGTGTGTGCTTAAGTTTTGAGCCTGGCAAAGTTAGGCACACTGCTGTGGAAGTTTTTGCCCACTGGCAGGAGGTGTGCGCACAACATCAGGAGGCTGCAGCATCAGGACACGCCGCAGCACACAGCACCACACCAAAACGCACAGCATCACTTGGAGAGTGATATAGGGCTGAGATTAAAGGAAGAACATGATCAAAGGGTCAAGAATGATTCACAAGATTGTCCAAGAATTAAGAGGCTATAAAAAGTGTTTCTTAGCCTCATTTCAAGTGGTGAAAAAGGTGTGTGAGAGAACCACACAGGTTGTGACATTGTGAGATCATTGTAAACACAAGAGAAAATTTTGTGAGAGATATAAACACAAGAGGGACTCTTGTAGTGAGGCTGGTTGTAAAGAAGAGAGGTTAGTAGAGAATTGATAGAAAGCATTGTAATAGGTCTATCACTTTCTCGTTCTCTTCTTGGTTCTTCAAGAACTTGGATTCTTGAAGGGGATTGCTGTAACTTTGTACGAACCATTGTGATAGTTCAGAGAGTTCGGAGGAACTCACGGGGACGTAGTCACATTGCCGAACCTCGACAACAAATTACTTGTCTTCTTTCTTTCTTTGATTTTCTGTTCTTGTGTTCGATTGCTGAAATTCTTTCTACAAGTCATTCAAGACTTGGGTGTTTGGAAGATCACCACCTGGGCATCTTGTCAAGGTGATTTCCAACAGTGGTATTAGAGCTTTGGTCAGTGGTATCAGAGCACAGCAGCTGGTTATCGGAACAAGAAGTAGAAGGTACGGAGCCAAGACTCCAAGAATCAAAGATCAACTTCTTGGGTGATTCAAGAACGGAGTTAAGATCTATATCTGATCGTGTTCTTGAGGTAAATCAAGAACGGTGTTAAGATCAATATCTGATCGTGTTCTTGAGGGTGATTCAAGAACGGTGAAAAGATCAAGATCGGGTCGTGTTCTTGAGAGTGATTCAAGAACGGTTAAGATCCATCTTCGATCTGTGTTCTTGAGGTTGAAGAAAGCAGTTGTGGTTAGTGCACAAATCTGGGATTTTGTCCGCAAAGATGGCTTCAAATTTCTGTGTGGAGAAGTTTGATGGAAAGGGAGACTTTACCCTATGGAAGCGGAAGATCAAAGCGGTTCTAATGCAGCAGAAAGTGGACTTAGCTATTGGAGAAGATGATGCTTTTCCAGCAAGTGTCACGGAGGACCAGCGGACCAAGATGAAGAAGATGGCTTACAGCACCATTTTCTTGCACATGTCGGATAATGTCACAAGGGAGTGCGGAGACTCGGAGGATCCGGCTGTCATATGGAAGAAACTAGATGAGTTGTTTCTTATCAAGACTCTCCCGGATAAGAGGTATCTTCGAAAATGAATCTTTGCTTTTAAATTTGATCCTAAGAAAGAGTTGCAAGATAATCTTGATGCCAAGAAAAGGAGTACATCAAGTGGTAACGGGCTGTTCTTTAAAAGAAGGCCAGCAACTTGGTATGGCAGCAACCATGGCTACTACCGGGACAGAGGTAGAGGAGAGAGCCATGGGAGAGTGCACAGCAGCATGTATGGCTACTACCGGGACAGAGGTAGAGGAGAGAACCATAGGAGAGTGCAAAACAGCATGCATGGCTACTACCGGGACAGATGTAGAGGAGAAAGCCATGGGAGAATGCATTCCAAACTGAGATTTGGAGGGAAGTGTTGCTACTACTGCCATAAGGAGGGTCATGTCAAGAAAGATTGCAAGAAGATGACAAGGGATAGAGGAGGAAGCCATACCAAGAATGGAGAGGCTTCGGTTGCCAAAACAGAACAACAAGATGATGATGTTCTTGTTGCGTGCTCAAGTGTGAGCAAGGGGCAAGAAGGCAGCGGGAAATGGATCTTGGATACCGGGTGCACTCATCATATGAGCCCTCATAAAGAATAGTTCAAGAATTTCAAGAAGATCAATGATGGAAGAGTCTTCTTGGGTAATGACAATTCTTGCCAAGTGAGAGGGATTGGAGACATCCAATTGAGGATGTTTGATGGAGTCACAAGGCTGCTGGAAAATGTGAGGTATGTTCCAGATTTGAAGAGGAACTTGATCTCATTAGGGCAGCTGGATTCCATGGGCTATACATGCAAGATAGAGGGAGGAAAGATCAAGGTGGCCAAGGGATCTTTGGTAGTGATCAAGGCAGCAGGAAACGATAGACTCTATGAGATGATCGGAAAAACAGAAACCAATGGTCAAGCAGCAAGCTTGATGGCTGAGCTGGACAAGGCAGCCCTTTGGCACACTCGCTTGGGACATATGAGCGAAAATGGCCTGCAAGTGCTTAGCAAGGAAGGTCTACTTGGTGGTGACAAAGTAGAAAAACTGGATTTCTGTAAGAGCTGTGTTTTTGGGCAGCAACATCGGGTCAGCTTCAACACCGGAGTGCACAAGTCTAAGGGCATTCTTGATTACATTCATTTGGACCTTTGGGGACCAGCAAGAACACCAACACAGGGAGGTAACTTTTACTTTCTGTCTTTAATTGATGATTATTCAAGAAGAGTGTGGATTTATTTACTTAGGAATAAATCGGATGCCTTGAAAAAATTTGTTGTGTGGAAGAAATTGTTGGAAACCCAAACTGGTAGGGTAGTTAAAGCTTTAAGAACCGATAATGGCTTAGAATTTTGCAACAAGGATTTTGATAAATTCTGTGAATTAAATGGCATTCTAAGACACAAAATGGTTGCAAAAACACCCCAGCAAAATGGAGTTGCTGAAAGAATGAATCGAACCCTTATGGAAAAAGTTAGGTGCATGCTAATAGGATCTGGGTTACCAAAATATTTTTGGGAAGAAGCTGTAGCTACAGCTGCATACTTGGTGAATAGATCACCCTCTAGAGCAATAGAGCTCAAGACTCCCATGGATATGTGGAGTGGAAAACCCCTTGAATTAAGCAACCTTAGGACTTTTGGGTGTGCAGCATATGCACATCAAAAGGAGGATAAACTTGGCCCTGGGTTTAGAAATGTGTTTTTCTAGGATATGGTGATGGGGTTAAGGGATATAGGTTGTGGTCCTTAGAAAAGAAGGGAATGAAACTGATTATAAGTAGGGATGTTGTCTTTAATGAATTATTATTTCCCTACTTGGAGAATACTAACCCTGCAGGGGCTAGTGAGCAAACCAATTCAGAAATTGTTGAGCATAGCATCAAGGGAGATTCTGTTCAGGTAGAGCAAAGGAGACAAGAGGGTTCAGACCAGGTAGATCCCTTGGATGATTGCCAAGCTCAAGAAACTCAAGAAGAGGCTGAACAAGAAGAGGATGCTACAGCAAGTCAGAAAGACTACCAGCTCATAAGAGACCGGGAAAGAAGAGTGGTTAGACCACCCTTGAGATATGGGTTTGCAAATACTGTAGATGCAGCAACTCCTTGGATAGAAGGAGGGATGGCTAAACCAGAAACTTACACGGATGCCATGGAGTGTAAGGATTCGTCAAAGTGGCAGCTAGCTATGGAGGAAGAAATGGATTCTTTGAGGAAGAACAACTTCTGGGAATTGGTGAAAATTCCAGGAAATCAGAAAGTTGTGGAATGTAAGTGCACTTACAAGATCAAAGAAGGGTGCCCTCCAAGAGATGAAGTCTGGAACAAGGCTAGGCTGGTGGCGAATGGGTTCACGAGAAGAGAAGACATAGGTTTCACAGAAATTTTCTCACCTGGACACAAGGTGGAGAAGATGGTGAGTATCCTCACCTATGTCATTGATGGGCTGTTAGTTTGGAACAGCAGGAAGAGGATGGAAAGGTTTACATCTCAACTCAGTGAGGAGTTCGAGAGGAAGGATCTCAGCCTTGCACAAAAGATCCTTGGGATGAGGAGAATCATCCGGGAAAGGAAGAGAAACAGGTCAAGTGTTTCTTGGGCAATGGATGTTTTCAGCAAATGTGTGAGTGATCCCGGAAAAGAGCGTTGTCTTGGGATGAAGTGGTTGCTAAGTTACATGGAAGCTCAGTGGCAGCCAGTGGTAGCACTCATAACAACCAGGGCAGAATGCATAGCGGCTACGGAAGCCATAAAGGAGGCTATGGGGTGCAAAGGGTTGTTGGACGAGTGGGAGGTCCTAAAAGAGCAGGTGGTGGTATCTTTGGATAGCCAAAGTTCGGGGCACTTGTGGAGGTATCCGGTGTTCCATGAGGGGATGGAGCATATGGATGTTCGGTATCATTACATTCTAGAAAATGGTACAGAAGGAAGCATTCATGTTGACAAGAAGACCACGGAGAAAAGTCCTGCAGATTTAGGCACCAAGTTTCTACCTCTATGTAAGTTCAATCATTGCCTTGAATTACTTAGGAATGGAGTTGGTTAATTGGTAACTCAATATGAGTTTGGATCCCGAAGCTTTCTGCACAATGGTTCAGATTTTTTGAACACTTAGACAAAGGTAGAGATTGTTGTTATTTGTCTAAGTTTCAAACATATCCAAACATGGTCTAAAGTTGGTTAAAGTCCAAATCAAAGGTGGAGTATGAAATTTCAGCAAGTTAAAAGGTTGCACACAAGTGTGTGCTTAAGTTTTGAGCGTGGCAAGGTCAGGCACACTGCTGTGGAAGTTTCTGCCCACAGGCAGGAGGTGTGCGCACAGCATCAGGAGGCTGCAGCATCAGGACACGCCGCAGCACACAGCACCACACCAAAACGTACAGCATCACTTGGAGAGTGATATAGGGCTGAGATTAAAGGAAGAACATGATCAAAGGGTCAAGAATGATTCACAAGATTGTCCAAGAATTAAGAGGCTATAAAAAGTGTTTCTTAGCCTCATTTCAAGTGGTGAAAAAGGTGTGTGAGAGAACCACACAGGTTGTGACATTGTGAGATCATTGTAAACACAGGAGAGAATTTTGTGAGAGACATAAACACAAGAAGGACTCTTGTAGTGAGGCTGGTTGTAAAGAAGAGAGGTTAGTAGAGAATTGATAGAAAACATTGTAATAGGTCTATCACTTTCTCGTTCTCTTCTTAGTTCTTCAAGAACTTGGATTCTTGAAGGGGATTGCTGTAACTTTGTAAGAACCATTGAGATAGTGCAGAGAGCTCGGAGGAACTCACGAGGACGTAGGCACATTGCCGAACCTCGACAACAAATTACTTGTCTTCTTTCTTTCTTTGATTTTCTGTTCTTGTGTTCGATTGCTGAAATTCTTTCTACAAGTCATTCAAGACTTGGGTGTTTGGAAGATCACCACCTGGCCATCTTGTCAAGGTGATTTCCAACACTTATAAATAGCCTAGTTACATCCTCTCTAGCCGAGTGGGATACCAAGACTTAACCTCATCTTGAGATGTCACAATCTCCCCTTCTATTGGCACAACATCCTTGCTGTGTGGTCCCGCACTCGGTAACCCACCTCCGAGCTTTCAAGATTCGGCTCTGATACCAAAAGTGTCACGACCAATACCCGAGAGGAATAATTCTAGCGGCTATATCGTGAATTTAAAAATAAACAATCAATTTCGCTCTTCAAGTTTTTTTATGAAAATTCAACAAATAATGATAACAGTAAAAGCTTTTAGTAAATTTTTTACTTTCAAGAAAATCCACATATTAAAACAATGCATCCAACTTGTAGAAAAATTCTTGTTTGAATAATTCCCCATAACTCCAAGGTACATAGAGATCCTTGCTCTTTCAGAAATTCTTACAAAACCATAACCTGTTTGAAAACTATAAATGCTTTCTGGAAGTCACTTAAACTTAAGGAAAAGATAACAAAATTCAGGAACCAAAAATTAATCCAACAAAAACTCAAATATTTAGTTCAAAAACCCAAAAGCCGATAGAGAATGTCATAGTGCAAAGCCCCTACCAAATGTCAAAGCCTGTAAGCTAACATGAAGAAGATTAAGTCAACCAATGACAACCTATAAGATAAAAATTTGGGGGTGAGCTATATAGATTAGTGAGATAAAGGAACTTAAAATATATTTTTTAAGCAAAACAAAAGTTTGTTGAATCTTAAACAACTATAACGACCCAACCTCCCACTTGGATTACTAGGCATCAAGGCTTTAAAACATGTTGTGCAAATGGAGGTGACAATAATTTAAATACAGCCGAGTTACATCCTCTCTAGCCGATGTGGGATACCAAGCCTTGACCTCATCTTGAGGTGCCACAATTTCTCCTCCTTTTGGCACAACGTCCTCGATGTGTGGTCCCACACTCAGCAACCCACCTTCAAGCTTTCAAGAGTCCACTCTGATACCACTATAACGACCCAACCTCCCACATTGTACACCAGGCCTCACGACTTTAAAACATGTTGTGTAAATAGAGGTGACAATCACTTATAAATAGCCCAGTCACATCCTCTCTAGCTGTAAATAGAGAAATCTCATGCAAACTAAAACATTATAATCCATTGAAAATATTTGGATTCACTTTCCTTATACAACATAAAGAAACATGGCTACTTTTCTTACATGTCTACATCATAAGTAAATACATGGATGCTTCACTCTATAAATAGTGAAATCTCCCATGCAAACTCAAACGTTATAATCCATTGAGAATACTAGTTGTCGCTTTTCTTATATAACATAAAGAGATGTGATACTTTCTTACATGTCTACATTTTAAGTAAACGCGTGAATGATTTACTCTATAAATAGATAAATCTCATCAGAGCTAAAACATTAGAATCCAATGAAAATACTCTGATTCACTTTCCCTATACAACATACAGAAATGTGACTACTTTTTTATACATATTTGCATCCTAATTAGTAAAGACATGAAAGCTTTACTCTATAAATAAAGAAATATCATCCAAATTAAAGCATTATAATCCATTGAAAATAGTTTGATTCACTTTCCTTATATAACATAAAGAGACAAGGCTACTTTTCTCACATATCTACATCCTAAGTAAATACATGAACCCTTTACTCTATAAATAGAGAAGTCCCATGCTAACTAAAACATTATAATCCATTGAGAATACTTGTTGTCACCTTGCTTATATAACATAAAGAGACGTGATACTTTCTTACATGTCTACATTTTAAGTAAACACGTGAATGCTTTACTCTATAAATAGATAAATCTCATTCTAGCTAAAACATTAGAATCCATTGAAAATACTTGGATTCACTTTCCCTATACAACATACAGAAATGTGGCTACTTGTTTTTACACATTTGCATCCTAATTAGTAAATACATAAATGCTTTACCCTATAAATAAAGAAACATCATGCTAATTAAAACATTATAATCCATTGAAAATGGTTGGATTCACTTTCCTTATATAACATAAAGAGACATGGCTACTTTTCTCACATATCTACATCCTAAGTAAATACATGAACCCTGTACTCTATAAATAGAGAAGTCCCATGCTAACTAAAACATTATAATCCATTGAAAATACTTGTTGTCACTAGAACTTTTAAGTCATGGCTAAATTATGTTGCACTCAGTTCCTGGTTCTTCTCCTTGCTTGCTCAGGTTTGTTCAATCTCTTTTCAATATTTTGATAACTTGTTACTGTTGACTTGATTCTTATCCTATATATGTAAAAAAATTATTCTCCAATCTTGTAAAATAGTGTGCAACAGCCTTTACTACAATGTTTTTTAGTTGGAAATCTATACTCAAGATTGAGGATGGTGTACACTTAGACATATACAAGTGTAGAATTAGTAACATATGATCGAGGTTCTTTTTATACGGTGAAGTTATTAATTTTATTTTCTTTTTTTGCAAGTGTAGATTAATGGATTTGTTTAATTTTCATAATGTGGCAGTTTTGTTGATTGTGCCTGAAGTTGAGGGACAGAAAAGATGTCAAAAGGTGTTAAGTCCCAGCGGATGCCAACTTTCAGCTTGCAGAGAACAATGCTTAAAACAGCTGAATGGCAATGGAGCTTGCGTTGAAAAGCCACCTGGTTCTGAAAATTACTTTTGCAACTGTGTCTTCAATTGTGGCTTCATTTAACTATTCTTTGGGTGTACGTGCTATCAATAAAAAAAAGGAAACAAATGTATTGACTAGTTCTAATGTTATACTTTAATTTTGTGTTTTCAAATGATTCTGATGAAGTATTTCACAAATGAAAAAGTATATTCCATAAATTTCCATAAGTTAAGTGAACCATTAAAGGTGGCAAACGGGTCGGATCAGGTCAATCGGATTCCGGTCATATTGAGCCGCGGGTCGTCCGGGTCATTTCAATCTCGGGTCTTGTTGGGTCGGGTCGGATCAACAAAATAGATGTTTAAGCTTAATCAAAAAAATATTTTATTTGCATATAATAGGACTAAACGAGTTACACTGTCAAATCCGTAAAAGTTAATTAATAATAAATCAACACTTAATTTTTTAAATAATATATTTCATTTTTGAATGCAATAAGCAATAATTTTTAGTCTCAAAGTTAGTCTTAAATGATTTCAGACAACCGGTCCACAAAGTTATCCTCCCTAATAACGTCTTATATCAGATTTTGGAGATTAAATTTCATATAATCACTTCATTCCATTCTATTTTTTTAGAGACAACTAAAAATAAAACTTTATTGTGACTTTAAGAATAATGCAAAATTTAGTAGTCTTCTTGATTTTTCATTTGAAGTTATTATTCATATTAATAGAATGTTGAACCATGCACATCAACTCATGTAAATTAATAATTACTTAATCATGATATACTTTATTTTATTTGACAGGTAGTAAATTAACTATTATCCCAGTTTTAGAAAGCAAGTTGTTTTTTTTATAAAAAATTATATTTTCAATTCATTTCGTGTAAGGTCATTTTGGGTTCAGGTCGTTTTGGGTTCGGGTCATTTCAGGTTTCTGAGTCACTTCAAGTTTCATGTCATTCGAGGTCGGGTCAGGTTCGGGTCATTTTGAATCCGGGTAATTTTGGGTTTCGGTTAATTCGGATTAGTGTCGAGTCTGGTTCAGATTATTTTATTTCGAAGCATTTTCAAGTCAGGTTTGGACCGGATCGGGTCGGATCAGATTTTGCCACCTCTATGAACCATAACCAATATGCATAGATAAAGTAGTGAAAAAAAAATATAAAGTTCTCAATCTCAAAGTACTCTTGTATAATATTTTTATTAGCATTAATATTGAGTTTCCATTATTCTATCGTGATCCTAATGCGTGCATAAGGGACGCCAGGTCTCACGGCTTTAAACGGCATTGTTTGAGTGGAGATTGCAATCACTTATAAACAGCCGAGACACATCCGCTCTAGCCGATGTGGGATACCAAGACTTGACCCCATCTTGGGGCGACACAATATTCCCTCTTTTTGGCACAACGTACACACTGTATGGTCCCACACTCAGCAACCCACCTCCGAGCTTTCGAGAGTCGGCTCTTATACCACTATAATGACCTGACCTCTCACTTGGTATAATATTGTTGGCATTGGCACACCAGGCCTCACGGCTTTAAAACGAGTTGTGCAAGTGAAGGTGGCAATCACTTATAAACAACCCAACCACATCCTCTCTAACTGATATGAGATACCAAGACTTGACCCCATCTTGGAGCATCACAATAGACACAAGAAATGAAGTTTCGAGAAAAACTTCCTCAAAACAACACTTTACTGGTCTTAAAGAATGATAAGATTCATACTGTTTTGAAGTGTTTAATGCTAAATGTGAAAGATTCCGTTCGAGAGGTCACAATTTAAAAATAGTGCCTAGTTGTCAAATAAAGATGTTATGTATCTTCTAGACATTCCATATGGTGGAATTTTTTTAAATCTTTCAATTTAGTGGATTTGAACTCTGGTATGTATGGGTATATTCATAATTTTACATCTTTTTTAGCTAAATATCTTTTTTCATCGGTGTGAGTTACACAACAGAAGGTAACCTTCTTATCTTATCTCTAATCCTTGATGTGAGATGGATTTTATCGCAAATATCTTGTGTGACAATAAGTGACTTTATCAATATAGCAAGAACCACTAGTTGACACCCATTTTTTACCAGGGCAATATTTTTTCGTTTTCACTTTTTTATTTTAGTTTCTTGTTTGATCTCATTCTCACATTTTAAAATTCAAGAAATCTATTAAAAAGTTTAAAATTTTGAAAATGAAAAGATATCTTTATAGATTTTTTAACCTAATTCAAATTTAGTATTTAAAAAATAAAAGCCTAAACTCATAGTTATCAAACTTAGACAAGACCAATCAGTGACTCGAACCCTATACCATTCTAAATCTTTCATCTTACCAGTTTTACAATCAGATCGATGACCCAATTGACTTAGCAGATTCGACTAGACCGATAGATGAACCAAAGATCAAATCAATTTGATTTTTTACTTACAAAAAGAAATTAAATATTTATTGTAATTATAATGACCCAACCTCTCACTTTGCACAATATTTTCCACTTTGGTATACCAGACCACTTCCTACTTGGCACAATATTGTCCGCTTTGGCATACCAGACCTCACGGCTTTAAAATGTGTGTTGCGAGTGAAGGAAAGAATCACTTAATTTTGAATCTTAAATTTTTCACTTTTGATCCATCGTCAATATCCTTGCAACTTGAAACTAATTTTTTTACATTGACCTTACCTAAAAATCAATATTTTAACTTTTGCTCTTTGGAATTAATGTTCTGCCACCCAGTTTCTTAGCAAATATGATTATACCATCCCATTTTTTCCCTCATTCTTAATTGTTTCCCCTCTCAATTCCCAAAAATTACATAATGTCTAATCTACCGATACCTTTTTTTTTTTCCTAATTTCAGTCCAAATCATTCTCTTGTAACTATCATTCCGTCTGAAATCAAGTGACCCTATAAGATACGATATTCAATTCTTCTCAAAAAGCTAAATGTTCAAAACTAACCACTCATTTTTTTTATACATCCATCAAGATAGAATGGTATTTATATACATATTTATAGTGGTATCAAAGCAGACTGGGAGATTGTGATCTATAACGACCCAACCTGCCACTTGATACAATATTGTCCGCTTTGATACACCAGGCCTCACGACTTTAAAATATGTTGTGAAAACTGATGTGACAATCACTTATAAATAGCCTAGTTACATCCTCTCTAACCGAGTGGGATACCAAGACTTAACTCCATCTTGAGATGTCACAATCTCCCCTCCTATTGGCACAACATCCTTGCTGTGTGGTCTCAAACTCGGCAACCCACCTCCGAGCTTTCAGGATTCGGCTCTGATACTAAAAGTGTCACGAACAATACCCGATTGGAATAACCCTAACGGCTGTATCGTGAATTTAAAAATAAACAATCAATTTTGCTCTTCATGTTTTTTTATGAAAATTCAACAAATAATGATAACAGTAAAAGTTTTTAGTCAATTTTTTACTTTCAAGAAAATCTACATATTAAAACAATGTATCCAACTTGTAGAAAAATTCTTGTTTGAATAATTCCCCATAATTCCAAGGTACATAGAGATCCTTGCTCTTTCAGAAATTCTCACAAAACCATAACCTGTTTGAAAACTTTAAATGCTTTCTGGAAGTCACTTAAACTTAAAGAAATGATAACAAAATTCAAGAACCAAAATTAATCCAACAAAAACTCAAATATTTAGTTCAAAAACCCAAAAGCCGATAGAGAATGTCATAGTGCTAAGCCCCCACCTAATGTCAAAGCGTGTAAGATAACATGAAGAAGATTAAGTCAACCTATGACAACCTGTAAGATAAAAATTTGGGAGTAAGCTATATAGATTAGTTAGATAAAGGAACTTAAAATATATTTTTTAATCAAAACAAAAGTTTGTTGAATCTTAAACAACTATAACGACCCAACCTCCCACTTGGATTACTAGGCATCATGGCTTTAAAACATGTTATGCAAATGGAAGTGACAATAATTTATATACAGCCGAGTTACATCCTCTCTAGCCGATATGGGATACCAAGACTTGACCCCGTCTTGAGGTGTCACAATTTCCCCTCCTTTTGGCACAACATCCTCGATGTGTTGTCCCACACTCGGCAACCCACCTTCAAGCTTCCAAGAGTCAACTCTGGTACCACTATAATGACCCAACCTCCCACTTTGCGCACTAGGGCTCACGACTTTAAAATATGTTGTGTAAATAGATGTGACAATCACTTATAAATATCCCAGTCACATCCTCTCTAGCTGTAAATAGAGAAATCTCATGCAAACGAAAACATTATAATCCATTGAAAATATTTGGATTCACTTTCATTATACAACATAAAGAAACATGGCTACTTTTCTTACATGCCTACATCTTAAGTAAACACATGAATGCTTTACTCTATAAATAGTGAAATCTCCCATGCTAACTCAAACGTTATAATCCATTGAGAATACTTGTTGTCGCTTTTCTTATATAACATAAAGGGACGTGATACTTTCTTACATGTCTACATTTTAAGTAAACACGTGAATGATTTACTCTATAAATAGAAAAATCTCAATCTAGCTAAAACATTAGAATCCATTGAAAATACTTGGATTCACTTTCCATAAACAGAATATAGAAATGTGGCTACTTTTTTTACACATTTGCATCCTAATTAGTAAATACACGAATGCTTTACTCTATAAATAAAGAAATATCATTCTAATTAAAACATTATAATCCAATGAAAATAGTTGGATTCACTTTCCTTATATAACATAAAGAGACATGGCTACTTTTCTCACATATCTACATCCTAAGTAAATGCATGAACCCTGTACTCTATAAATAGAGAAGTCCCATGCTAACTAAAACATTATAATCCATTGAGAATACTTCTTCTCACTTTTCTTATATAACATAAAGAGACGTGATACTTTCTTACATGTCTACATTTTAAGTAAACACATGAATGCTTTACTCTATAAATAGATAAATCTCATTCTAGCTAAAACATTAGAATCCAATGAAAATATTTGGATTCACTTTCCCTATACAACATACAGAAATGTGGCTACTTGTTTTTACACATTTGCATCCTAATTAGTAAATACATAAATGCTTTACCCTATAAATAAAGAAACATCATGCTAATTAAAACATTATAATCCATTGAAAATGGTTGGATTCACTTTCCTTATATAACATAAAGAGACATGGCTACTTTTCTCACATATCTACATCCTAAGTAAATACATGAACCCTGTACTCTATAAATAGAGAAGTCCCATGCTAACTAAAACATTATAATCCATTGAAAATACTTGTTGTCACTAGAACTTTTAAGTCATGGCTAAATTATGTTGCACTCAGTTCCTGGTTCTTCTCCTTGCTTGCTCAGGTTTGTTCAATCTCTTTTCAATATTTTGATAACTTGTTACTGTTGACTTGATTCTTATCCTATATATGTAAAAAAATTATTCTCCAATCTTGTAAAATAGTGTGCAACAGCCTTTACTACAATGTTTTTTAGTTGGAAATCTATACTCAAGATTGAGGATGGTGTACACTTAGACATATACAAGTGTAGAATTAGTAACATATGATCGAGGTTCTTTTTATACGGTGAAGTTATTAATTTTATTTTCTTTTTTTGCAAGTGTAGATTAATGGATTTGTTTAATTTTCATAATGTGGCAGTTTTGTTGATTGTGCCTGAAGTTGAGGGACAGAAAAGATGTCAAAAGGTGTTAAGTCCCAGCGGATGCCAACTTTCAGCTTGCAGAGAACAATGCTTAAAACAGCTGAATGGCAATGGAGCTTGCGTTGAAAAGCCACCTGGTTCTGAAAATTACTTTTGCAACTGTGTCTTCAATTGTGGCTTCATTTAACTATTCTTTGGGTGTACGTGCTATCAATAAAAAAAAGGAAACAAATGTATTGACTAGTTCTAATGTTATACTTTAATTTTGTGTTTTCAAATGATTCTGATGAAGTATTTCACAAATGAAAAAGTATATTCCATAAATTTCCATAAGTTAAGTGAACCATTAAAGGTGGCAAACGGGTCGGATCAGGTCAATCGGATTCCGGTCATATTGAGCCGCGGGTCGTCCGGGTCATTTCAATCTCGGGTCTTGTTGGGTCGGGTCGGATCAACAAAATAGATGTTTAAGCTTAATCAAAAAAAATATTTTATTTGCATATAATAGGACTAAACGAGTTACACTGTCAAATCCGTAAAAGTTAATTAATAATAAATCAACACTTAATTTTTTAAATAATATATTTCATTTTTGAATGCAATAAGCAATAATTTTTAGTCTCAAAGTTAGTCTTAAATGATTTCAGACAACCGGTCCACAAAGTTATCCTCCCTAATAACGTCTTATATCAGATTTTGGAGATTAAATTTCATATAATCACTTCATTCCATTCTATTTTTTTAGAGACAACTAAAAATAAAACTTTATTGTGACTTTAAGAATAATGCAAAATTTAGTAGTCTTCTTGATTTTTCATTTGAAGTTATTATTCATATTAATAGAATGTTGAACCATGCACATCAACTCATGTAAATTAATAATTACTTAATCATGATATACTTTATTTTATTTGACAGGTAGTAAATTAACTATTATCCCAGTTTTAGAAAGCAAGTTGTTTTTTTTATAAAAAATTATATTTTCAATTCATTTCGTGTAAGGTCATTTTGGGTTCAGGTCGTTTTGGGTTCGGGTCATTTCAGGTTTCTGAGTCACTTCAAGTTTCATGTCATTCGAGGTCGGGTCAGGTTCGGGTCATTTTGAATCCGGGTAATTTTGGGTTTCGGTTAATTCGGATTAGTGTCGAGTCTGGTTCAGATTATTTTATTTCGAAGCATTTTCAAGTCAGGTTTGGACCGGATCGGGTCGGATCAGATTTTGCCACCTCTATGAACCATAACCAATATGCATAGATAAAGTAGTGAAAAAAAAATATAAAGTTCTCAATCTCAAAGTACTCTTGTATAATATTTTTATTAGCATTAATATTGAGTTTCCATTATTCTATCGTGATCCTAATGCGTGCATAAGGGACGCCAGGTCTCACGGCTTTAAACGGCATTGTTTGAGTGGAGATTGCAATCACTTATAAACAGCCGAGACACATCCGCTCTAGCCGATGTGGGATACCAAGACTTGACCCCATCTTGGGGCGACACAATATTCCCTCTTTTTGGCACAACGTACACACTGTATGGTCCCACACTCAGCAACCCACCTCCGAGCTTTCGAGAGTCGGCTCTTATACCACTATAATGACCTGACCTCTCACTTGGTATAATATTGTTGGCATTGGCACACCAGGCCTCACGGCTTTAAAACGAGTTGTGCAAGTGAAGGTGGCAATCACTTATAAACAACCCAACCACATCCTCTCTAACTGATATGAGATACCAAGACTTGACCCCATCTTGGAGCATCACAATAGACACAAGAAATGAAGTTTCGAGAAAAACTTCCTCAAAACAACACTTTACTGGTCTTAAAGAATGATAAGATTCATACTGTTTTGAAGTGTTTAAATGCTAAATGTGAAAGATTCCGTTCGAGAGGTCACAATTTAAAAATAGTGCCTAGTTGTCAAATAAAGATGTTATGTATCTTCTAGACATTCCATATGGTGGAATTTTTTTAAATCTTTCAATTTAGTGGATTTGAACTCTGGTATGTATGGGTATATTCATAATTTTACATCTTTTTTAGCTAAATATCTTTTTTCATCGGTGTGAGTTACACAACAGAAGGTAACCTTCTTATCTTATCTCTAATCCTTGATGTGAGATGGATTTTATCGCAAATATCTTGTGTGACAATAAGTGACTTTATCAATATAGCAAGAACCACTAGTTGACACCCATTTTTTACCAGGGCAATATTTTTTCGTTTTCACTTTTTTATTTTAGTTTCTTGTTTGATCTCATTCTCACATTTAAAAATTCAAGAAATCTATTAAAAAGTTTAAAATTTTGAAAATGAAAAGATATCTTTATAGATTTTTTAACCTAATTCAAATTTAGTATTTAAAAAATAAAAGCCTAAACTCATAGTTATCAAACTTAGACAAGACCAATCAGTGACTCGAACCCTATACCATTCTAAATCTTTCATCTTACCAGTTTTACAACAGATCGATGACCCAATTGACTTAGCAGATTCGACTAGACCGATAGATGAACCAAAGATCAAATCAATTTGATTTTTTACTTACAAAAAGAAATTAAATATTTATTGTAATTATAATGACCCAACCTCTCACTTTGCACAATATTTTCCACTTTGGTATACCAGACCACTTCCTACTTGGCACAATATTGTCCGCTTTGGCATACCAGACCTCACGGCTTTAAAATGTGTGTTGCGAGTGAAGGAAAGAATCACTTAATTTTGAATCTTAAATTTTTCACTTTTGATCCATCGTCAATATCCTTGCAACTTGAAACTAATTTTTTTACATTGACCTTACCTAAAAATCAATATTTTAACTTTTGCTCTTTGGAATTAATGTTCTGCCACCCAGTTTCTTAGCAAATATGATTATACCATCCCATTTTTTCCCTCATTCTTAATTGTTTCCCCTCTCAATTCCCAAAAATTACATAATGTCTAATCTACCGATACCTTTTTTTTTTTCCTAATTTCAGTCCAAATCATTCTCTTGTAACTATCATTCCGTCTGAAATCAAGTGACCCTATAAGATACGATATTCAATTCTTCTCAAAAAGCTAAATGTTCAAAACTAACCACTCATTTTTTTTATACATCCATCAAGATAGAATGGTATTTATATACATATTTATAGTGGTATCAAAGCAGACTGGGAGATTGTGATCTATAACGACCCAACCTGCCACTTGATACAATATTGTCCGCTTTGATACACCAGGCCTCACGACTTTAAAATATGTTGTGAAAACTGATGTGACAATCACTTATAAATAGCCTAGTTACATCCTCTCTAACCGAGTGGGATACCAAGACTTAACTCCATCTTGAGATGTCACAATCTCCCCTCCTATTGGCACAACATCCTTGCTGTGTGGTCTCAAACTCGGCAACCCACCTCCGAGCTTTCAGGATTCGGCTCTGATACTAAAAGTGTCACGAACAATACCCGATTGGAATAACCCTAACGGCTGTATCGTGAATTTAAAAATAAACAATCAATTTTGCTCTTCATGTTTTTTTATGAAAATTCAACAAATAATGATAACAGTAAAAGTTTTTAGTCAATTTTTTACTTTCAAGAAAATCTACATATTAAAACAATGTATCCAACTTGTAGAAAAATTCTTGTTTGAATAATTCCCCATAATTCCAAGGTACATAGAGATCCTTGCTCTTTCAGAAATTCTCACAAAACCATAACCTGTTTGAAAACTTTAAATGCTTTCTGGAAGTCACTTAAACTTAAAGAAATGATAACAAAATTCAAGAACCAAAATTAATCCAACAAAAACTCAAATATTTAGTTCAAAAACCCAAAAGCCGATAGAGAATGTCATAGTGCTAAGCCCCCACCTAATGTCAAAGCGTGTAAGATAACATGAAGAAGATTAAGTCAACCTATGACAACCTGTAAGATAAAAATTTGGGAGTAAGCTATATAGATTAGTTAGATAAAGGAACTTAAAATATATTTTTTAATCAAAACAAAAGTTTGTTGAATCTTAAACAACTATAACGACCCAACCTCCCACTTGGATTACTAGGCATCATGGCTTTAAAACATGTTATGCAAATGGAAGTGACAATAATTTATATACAGCCGAGTTACATCCTCTCTAGCCGATATGGGATACCAAGACTTGACCCCGTCTTGAGGTGTCACAATTTCCCCTCCTTTTGGCACAACATCCTCGATGTGTTGTCCCACACTCGGCAACCCACCTTCAAGCTTCCAAGAGTCAACTCTGGTACCACTATAATGACCCAACCTCCCACTTTGCGCACTAGGGCTCACGACTTTAAAATATGTTGTGTAAATAGATGTGACAATCACTTATAAATATCCCAGTCACATCCTCTCTAGCTGTAAATAGAGAAATCTCATGCAAACGAAAACATTATAATCCATTGAAAATATTTGGATTCACTTTCATTATACAACATAAAGAAACATGGCTACTTTTCTTACATGCCTACATCTTAAGTAAACACATGAATGCTTTACTCTATAAATAGTGAAATCTCCCATGCTAACTCAAACGTTATAATCCATTGAGAATACTTGTTGTCGCTTTTCTTATATAACATAAAGGGACGTGATACTTTCTTACATGTCTACATTTTAAGTAAACACGTGAATGATTTACTCTATAAATAGAAAAATCTCAATCTAGCTAAAACATTAGAATCCATTGAAAATACTTGGATTCACTTTCCATAAACAGAATATAGAAATGTGGCTACTTTTTTTACACATTTGCATCCTAATTAGTAAATACACGAATGCTTTACTCTATAAATAAAGAAATATCATTCTAATTAAAACATTATAATCCAATGAAAATAGTTGGATTCACTTTCCTTATATAACATAAAGAGACATGGCTACTTTTCTCACATATCTACATCCTAAGTAAATGCATGAACCCTGTACTCTATAAATAGAGAAGTCCCATGCTAACTAAAACATTATAATCCATTGAGAATACTTCTTCTCACTTTTCTTATATAACATAAAGAGACGTGATACTTTCTTACATGTCTACATTTTAAGTAAACACATGAATGCTTTACTCTATAAATAGATAAATCTCATTCTAGCTAAAACATTAGAATCCAATGAAAATATTTGGATTCACTTTCCCTATACAACATACAGAAATGTGGCTACTTTTTTTTACATATTTGCATCCTAATTAATAAATACATGAATGCTTTACTCTATAAATAAAGAAATCTCATGCTAATTAAAACAATATAATTCATTGAAAATAGTTGGATTCACTTTCCTTATATAACAAAAAGAAACATGTCTACTTTTCTTACATATCTACATCCTAAGTAAATACATGAACCATTTACTCTATAAATAGAGAAATCCCATGCTAACTAAAACATTATAACCCATTAAGAATACTTGTTGTCACTAGAACTTTAAGTCATGGCTAAATTATGTTGCACTCAGTTCCTGGTTCTTCTCCTTGCTTGCTCAGGTTTGTTCAATCTCTTTTCATCCTTTTGATAACTTGTTACTGTTGACTTGATTCTTCTCCTATATATGTAAAAAAATTATTCTCCAGCCTTGTAAAATAGTGTACAATAGCCTTTACTACAACGTTTTTTAGTTGGAAAGCTATACTCTAGATTGAGGATGGTGTACACATAGACATATACAAGTGTAGAATTAGTAACATATGATCGAGGTTCTTTTTATACGGTGAAGTTTTTAATTTTATTTTCTTTTTTTGCAAGTGTAAATTAATGGATTTGTTTAATTTTCATAATGTGGCAGTTTTGTTGATTGTGCCTGAAGTCGAGGGACAGAAAAGATGTCAAAAGGTGTTAAGTCCCAGCGGATGCCAACTTTCAGCTTGCAGAGAACAATGCTTAAAACAGCTGAATGGCAATGGTGCTTGCGTTGAAAAGCCACCTGGTTCTGAAAATTACTTTTGCAACTGTGTCTTCAATTGTGGCTTCATTTAACTATTCTTTAGGTGTACGTGCTATCAATAAAATAAAAGGAAACAAATGCATTGACTAGTTCTAATGTTATACTTTAATTTTGTTTTTTCCAATGATTCTGATGAAGTATTTCACAAATGAAAAAGTATATTCCATAAATTTCCATAAGTTAAGTAAACCATTAAAGGTGGCAAACGGGTCGGATCGGGTCAATCGGATTCGAGTCTTATTGAGCCGCGAGTTGTTCGGGTCATTTCAATCTCGGGTCTTGTTGGGTCGGGTCGGATCAACAAAATAGATGTTTAAGCTTAATTAAAAAAATATTTTATTTACATATAATAGGACTAAACGAGTTGCATTGTCAAATCCGTAAAATTTAATTAATAATAAATCAATACTTAATTTTTTAAATAATATATTTCATTTTTGAATGCAATATGCAATAATTTCTAGTTTGAAAGTTCAGTCTTAAATGATCTCAGACAACTGGTCCACAAAGTTATTCTCCCTAATAATGTCTTATGTCAGATTTTGGGGATTAAATTTCATATAATCACTTCATTTCATTCTATTTTTTTAGAGACAACTAAAAATAAAACTTTATTGTGACTTTAAGAACAATGCAAAATTTACTAGTCTTCTCAATTTTTTATTTGAAGTAAATGAGATTATTCATATTAATAGAATGTTAAACCATACACATCAACTCATATAAATTAATAATTAATTAATCATGATATACTTTATTTTATTTGATATGTAGTAAATTAACTATTATCCCAGTTTTAGAAAACAAGTTGTTATTTTTATAAAAAATTATATTTTCAATTCATTTCGAGTAGAGTCATTTCGGGTTCAAGTCGTTTCGGGTTCGGGTCATTTCGGGTTTCTGGGTCACTTCAAGTTTTGTGTCGTTCGAGGTCGGGTCGGGTTCGGGTCAGTTTGAGTTTCGGTTAATTCGGATTAGTGTCGGGTCTGGTTTGGATCATTTTATTTTGAAGCATTTTCGAGTCAAGTTTGGACCGAATCGGGTCGAATCAGATTTTTCCACCTCTATGAACCATAACCAATATGCATAGATGAGGTAGTGAAAAAAAAATATATAAAGTTCTCAATCTCAAAGTACTCTTGTATAATATTTTTATTGGCATTAATATTGAGTTTCCATTATTCTATCGTGATCCTAATGCGTGCATAAGGGACGCCAGGTCTCACGGATTTAAACCGCATTGTTTGAGTGGAGATTGCAATCACTTATAAACAGCCAAGACACATCCACTCTAGCCGATGTGGGATACCAAGACTTGACCCCATCTTGGGGCGACACAATCTTTCCTCTTTTTGGCACAACGTACACACTGTGTGGTCTCACACTCAGCAACCCACCTCCGAGCTATCGAGAGTCGGCTCTGATACCACTATAATGACCTGACCTCTCACTTGGTATAATATTGTTGGCATTAGCACACCAGGCCTCACGGCTTTAAAATGAGTTGTGCAAGTGAAGGTGGCAATCACTTATAAACAACCCAACCACATCCTCTCTAACTGATATGAGATACCAAGACTTGACCTCATCTAGAGCATCACAATGGACACAATAAATGAAGTTTCGAGAAAAACTTCTTAAAAAAAACACTTTAATGGTCTTACTTAAAGAATGATAAGATTCATACTGTTTTGAAGTGTTTAATGCTAAATGTGAAGATTCTTCGAGATGTCACAATTTAAAAATAGTGCCTAGTTGTCAAAGAAAGATGTTATGTATCTTCTAGACATTCCATATGGTGGAATTTTTTTAAATCTTTCAATTTGGTGGGTTTGAAGTCTTGTATGTATAGGTATATTCATAATTTTACTTCTTTTTTAGCTAAATATCTTTTTTCATCGGTTTGAGTTACACAACAGAAGGTAACCTTCTTATCTTATCTCTAATCCTTGATGTGAGATGGATTCTATCGCAAATATCTTGTGTGACAATAAGTGACTTAATCAATTGAGCAAGAACCACTAGTTGACACCTATTTTTTACCGGTGCAATATTTTTTTCATTTTCACTTTTTTATTTTAGTTTCTTGTTTGATCTCATTCTCACATTTTAAAATTCAAGAAATCTACTAAAAAGTTTAAAATTTTGAAAATGAAAAGATATTTTTATAGATTTTTTAACCTAATTCGAATTTAGTATTTAAAAAATAAAAGCCTAAACTCATAGTTATCAGACTTGGACAAGACTGATCGGTGACTCGAACCCTATACCATTCTGAATCTTTCATCTTACCAGTTTTACAATCAGATCGATGAACAAATTGACTTAGCCGATTCGACTAGAACGACAGATGAACCAAATATCAAATCAATTTGATTTTTTACTTACAAACAGAAATTAAATATTTATTGTAATTATAACGACCAAACATCTCACTTGGGACAATATTTTTCGCTTTGGCATACCAGACCACCTCTCACTTGGCATAATATTGTCTGTTTTGACATACCAGACCTCACGGCTTTAAAACGTGTGTTGCAAGTGAAGGAAAGAATCACTTAATGTTGAATCTTAAATTTTTCACTTTTGATCCATCGTCAATATCCTTGCAACTTGAAACTAATTTTTTTACATTGACCTTACCTAAAAATCAACATTTTAACTTTTACTCTTTGGAACTAATGTTCTGCCACCCAATTTCTTAGCAAATATGATTATACCATCCCATTTTTTCCCTCATTCTTAATTGTTTCGCCTCTCGATTTCCAGAAATTACTTAATGTCTAACTACTGATACCTTTTTTTCTAATTTCAGTCCAAATCATTCTCTTGTAACTATCATTCCGTCTGAAATCAAGTGACCCTATAAGATACGATATTCAATTCTTCTCAAAAAGCTAAATGTTCAAAACTAACCACTCATTTTTTTATACATCCTTCAAGATAGAATGGTATTTATATACATATTTATAGTGGTATCAAAGCCGACTGGGAGATTGTGATCTATAATGACCCAACCTCCCACTTGACACAATATTGTCCACTTTGACACACCAAGCCTCACAACTTTAAAATACATTGTGAAAACGGATGTGACAATCACTTATAAATAGCCTACTTACATCTTCTCTAGCCGAGTGGAATACCAAGACTTAACCCCATCTTGAGATGTCACATTCTCCCCTTCTATTGGCACAACGTCCTTGTTTTGTGGTCTCACACTCGGCAACCCACCTCCGAGCTTTCAAGATTCGGCTCTGATACCAAAAGTGTCACGACCAATACCCGAAAGGAATAATCCTAGCGGCTATATCATGAATTTAAAAATAAACAATCAATTTCGCTCTTCAAAATTTTTTATGAAAATTCAACAAATAATGATAACAGTAAAAGCTTTTAGTAAATTTTTTACTTTCAAGAAAATCATATATTAAACCAATGTATCCAACTTGAAGAAAAATTATTGTTTGAATAATTCCCCATAATTCCAAGGTACATAGAGATCATTGCTCTTTCAGAAATCCTCACAAAACTATAACCTGTTTGAAAACTATAAATGCTTTCTGGAAGTCACTTAAACTTAAAGAAAAGATAACAAAATTCAAGAACCAAACAATAATCCAACAAAAACTCAAATATTTAGTTCAAAAACCAAAAAGCCGATAGAGAATGTCATAGTGCCAAGCCCCCACCTAATGTCAAAGCCCGTAAGCTAACATGAAGAAGATTAAGTCAACCTATGACAACCTGTAAATAAAAATTTGGGGGTAAGCTAAATAGATTAGTGAGATAAAGGAACTTAAAATATATTTTTTAATCAAAACAAAACTTTGTTGAATCTTAAACAACTATAACGACCCAACCTCCCACTTGTATTACTAGGCTTCACGGCTTTAAAACGTGCTGTGCAAATGGAGGTGACAATCATTTATATCCAGCCGAGTCACATCCCCTCTAGCCGATGTGGGATACCAACACTTGACCCCATCTTGGGGTGTCACAATTTCCCCTCCTTTTGGCACAACGCCCTCGATGTGTGGTCCCACACTCGGCAACTCACCTTCAGGCTTTCAAGAGTCGACTCTGATACCACTACAACGACCCAACCTCCCACTTTGCACACCAGGCCTCATGACTTTAAAACGCGTTGTGTAAATAGAGGTGACAATCACTTATAAATAGCCCAGTCACATCCTCTCTAGCTGTAAATAGAGAAATCTCAAGCAAACTAAAACATTATAATCCATTGAAAATATTTGGATTCACTTTCGTTATACAACATAAAGAAGCATGGCTACTTTGCTTACATGTCTACATCTTAAGTAAATACATGAATGCTTTACTCTATAAATAGTGAAATCTCCCATGCTAACTCAAACGTTATAATCCATTGAGAATACTTGTTGTCGCATTTCTTATATAACATAAAGAGACGTGATACTTTCTTACATGTCTACATTTTAATAAACACGTGAATGATTTACTTTATAAATAGATAAATCTCATTCTAGCTAAAACATTAGAATCCATTGAAAATACTTGGATTCACTTTCCCTATACTACATACAGAAATGTGGCTACTTTTTTTACATATTTGCATCCTAATTAGTAAATACATGAATGCTTTACACTATAAATCAAGAAATATCATGCTTATTAAAACATTATAATCCATTGAAAATAGTTGGATTCACTTTCAATATATAAACATAAAGAGACATGGCTACTTTTCTCACATATCAACATCCTAAGTAAATACATGAACCCTTTCCTCTATAAATAGAGAAGTCCCACGCTAACTAAATCGTTATAATCCCTTGGGAATACTTCTTGTCACTTTTCTTATATAACATAAAGAAACGTGATGCTTTCTTACATGTCTATATTTTAGGTAACCACGTGAATGCTTTACTTTATAAATAGATAAATCTCATTCTAGCTAAAACATTAGAATCCATTGAAAATACTTGGATTCACTTTCCCTATACAACATACCGAAACGTGGCTACCTTTTTTTACATATTTGCATCGTAATTAGTAAATACTTGAATGCTTTACTCTATAAATAAAGAAATCCCATGCTAATTAAAACAATATAATCCATTGAAAATAGTTGGATTCACTTTCCTTATATAACATAAAGATACATGGCTACTTTTCTTACATATCTACATCCTAAGTAAATACATGAACCATTTACTCTATAAATAGAGAAATCCCATGCTAACTAAAGCATTATAACCCATTGAGAATACTTGTTGTCACTAGAACTTTAAGTCATGGCTAAATTATGTTTAACTCAGTTCCTGGTTCTTCTCCTTGCTTGCTCAGGTTTGTTCAATCTCTTTTCATCCTTTTGATAACTTGTTACTGTTGACTTGATTCTTATCCTATATATGTAAAAAATTATTCCCCAGCCTTGTAAAATAGTGTACAACAGCCTTTACTACAATGTTTTTTAGTTGGAAATCTATACTCAAGATTGAGGATGGTGTACACATAGACATATAAAAGTGTAGAATTAGTAACATATGATCGAGGTTCTTTTATACGGTGAAGTCATTAATTTTATTTTCTTTTTTGGCAAGTGTAGATTAATGGATTTGTTTAATTTTCATAATGTGGCAGTTTTGTTAATTGTGACTGAAGTCGAGGGTCAGAAAAGATGTCAAAAAGTGTTAAGTCCCAGCGGATGCCAACTTTCAGCTTGCAGAGAACAATGCTTAAAACAGCTCAGTGGCAATGGAGCTTGCGTTGAAAAGCCACCTGGTTCTGAAAATTACTTTTGCAACTGTGTCTTCAATTGTGGCTTTATTTAACTATTCTTTGGGTGTACGTGCTATCAATAAAAAAAGGAAACAAATGCATTGACTAGTTCTAATGTTATACTTTAATTTTGTGTTTTCCAATGATTCTGATGAACTATTTCACAATGAAAAAGTATATTCCATATATTTCCATAAGTTAAATAAACCATTAAAGGTGGCAAACGAGTCGAATCGGATCAATCGGATTCGGGTCATATTGAGCCGTGGGTCATTCGGGTCATTTCAATCTCGGGTCATGTTGGGTCGGGTCGGATCAACAAAATAGATGTTTAAGCGTAATTAAAAATATATTTTATTTGCATATAATAGGACAAAACGAGTTACATTGTCAAATCCGTAAAAGTTAATTAATAATAAATCAATACTTAAGTTTTTTAAGCAATATATTTCATTTTTGAATGCAATATGCAATAATTTTTAGTCTCAAAGTTCAGTCTTAAATGATCTCAGACAACCGGTCCACAAAGTTATTCTCACTAATAACGTCTTATATCAGATTTTGGAGATTAAATTTCATATAATCACTTCATTTCATTCTATTTTTTAGAGACAACTAAAAATAAAACTTTATTGTGACTTTAAGAACAATACAAAATTTACTAGTCTTCCTGATTTTTCATTTGAAGTTAATGAGATTATTCATATTAATAGAATGTTGAACCATACACATCAACTCATGTAAATTAATAATTAATTAATCATGATATACTTTATTTTATTTGACAGGCAGTAAATTAACTATTATCCCAGTTTTAGAAAGCAAGTTATTTTTTTATAAAAAATTATATTTTCAATTCATTTCGAGTAGGGTCATTTCGGGTTCAGGTCGTTTCGGGTTCAGGTCGTTTCGGGTTTCCGGATCACTTCAAGTTTCGTGTCGTTCAAGGTCGGATCGGGTTCGGGTCATTTTGAATCCGGATCATTTTGGGTTTCGGGTAACTCGGATTAGTGTCGGGTCTGGTTCAGATCATTTTATTTGGAAGCATTTTTTAGTCAGGTTTGGACCGGATCAAGTCAGGTCAGATTTTGCCACCTCTTTGAACCATAACCAATATGCATAGATAAAGTAGTGAAAAACAAAAATATAAAGTTCTCAATCTCAACGTACTCTTGTATAATTTTTTTATTGGCATTAATATTGAGTTTCCATTACTCTATTGTGATCCGAATGCGTGCATAAGGCACACCAGTTCTCACGGCTTTAAACCACGTTGTGTGAGTGGAGGTTGCAATCACTTATAAACAGTCGAGACACATCCACTCTAGCCGATGTGGGATACCAAGACTTGACCCCATCTTGGGGCGACACAATCTTCCCTCTTTTTGGCACAACGTACACGTTGTGTGGTCCCACACTCAGCAATCCACCTCTGAGCTTTCGAGAGTCGGTTCTGATACCACTATAATGACCTGATCGCTCACTTGGTATAATATTGTTGGCATTTGCACACCAGGCCTCACGACTTTAAAACGAGTTATGCAAGTGAAGGTGGCAATCACTTATAAACAACCCGACCACATCCTCTCTAACTGATTTGATATACCAAGACTTGACCCCATCTTGGAGCATCACAATGGACACAAAAAATGAAGTTTCGAGAAAAACTTCCTCAAAAGAACACTTTAATGGTGTTACTTAATGAATGATAAGATTCATACTGCTTTAGAAGTGTTTAATGCTAAATGTGAAAGATTCCTTTCGAGATGTCACAATTTAAAAATACTGCCTAGTTGTCACAGAAAGATGTTATGTATCTTCTAAACATTCCATATAGTGGAATTTTTTAAATCTTTCAATTTGGTGGATTTTAACTCTGGTATGTATGGGTATATTCATAAATTTACTTTTTTTTAGCTAAATATCTTTTTTCATTGGTGTGAGTTACACAACAAAAGGTAACATTCTTGTCTTATCTCTAATCCTTGATGTGAGATGGATTCTATTGCAAATATCTTGTGTGACAATAAGTGACTTAATCAATTGAGCAAGAACCACTAGTTGGCATCCATTTTTTACCAGATCAATATTTTTTCGTTTTCATTTTTTTATTTTAGTTTCTTGTTTGATCTCATTCTCACATTTTAAAATTCAAGAAATCTATTAAAAAGTTTAAAATTTTGAAAATGAAAAGATATTTTTATAGATTTTTTAACCTAATTCGAATTTAGTATTTAAAAAAAGAAAAGTCTAAACTCATAGTTATCAGACTTGGACAAGACTGATCGGTGACTCGAACCCTATACCATTATGAATCTTTCATCTTACCAGTTTTACAATCAGATCGATGAACCAATTGACTTAGCAGATTCGACTAGACCGACAGATGAACCAAAGATCAAATCAATTTGATTTTTTACTTACAAAAAGAAATTAAATATTTATTGTGTTTATAACGACCCAACCTCTCAATTGGTACAATATTGTCCGCTTTGGCATACCAGACCACGTCCCACTTAGCACAATATTGTCCGCTTTGGTATACCAAACCTCACGGCTTTAAAACAACTGTTGCGGGTGAAGGAAAGAATCACTTAATTTTGAATCTTAAATTTTTAACTTCTGATCCATCATCAATATCCTTGCAACTTGAAACTAATTTTTTTACATTGATCTTACCTAAAAATCAACATTTTAACTTTTGCTCTTTGGAATTAATGTTCTGCCACCCAATTTTTTAGCAAATATGATTATACCATCCCATTAATTTACCATTTTTTTTCTCTCATTCTTAATTGTTTCCCCTCTCAATTTCCAAAAATTACTTGATGTCTAATCTACCGATACCTTTTTTTCTAATTTCAGTCCAAATCATTCTCTTGCAACTATCATTCCGTCTGAAATCAAGTGACCCTATAAGATATGATATTCAATTCTCCTCAAAAAGCTAAATGTTCAAAACTAACCACTCATTTTTTTATAAATCCTTCAAGATAGAATGGTAATTATATACATATTTATAGTGGTATCAAAGCCGACTGGAAGATTGTGATCTATAACAACCCAACCTCCCACTTGACACAATATTGCTCGCTTTGACACACCAAGCCTCACGACTTTAAAATACGTTGTGAAAACGGAGCTGACAATCACTTATAAATAGCCTAGTTACATCCTCTCTAGCCCAGTGTGATACCAAGACTTAACCCGATCTTGAGATATCGCAGTCTCCTCTCCTATTGGCACAACGTCCTTGTTGTGTGGTCTCACACTTGGCAACCCACCTCCGAGCTTTCAAGATTCGGCTCTGATACCAAAAGTGTCACAACCCATACCCGAGAGGAATAACCCTAGCGACTATATCATGAATTTAAAAATAAACAATCAATTTCGCTCTTCAAGTTTTTTTATGAAAATTCAACAAATAATGATAACAGTAAATGCTTTTAGTAAATTTTTTACTTTCAAGAAAATCTATATATTAAAACAATATATCCAACTTGTAGAAAAATTCTTGTTTGAATAATTCCCCATAATTCCAAGGTACATAGAGATCCTTGCTCTTTCAGAAATTCTTACAAAACCATAACTTGTTTGAAAACTATAAATGCTTTTTGAAAGTCACTTAAACTTAAGGAAAAGATAACAAAATTCAGGAGCCAAACGATAGACCAACAAAAACTCAAATATTTAGTTCAAAAACCCAAAATCTGATAGAGAATGTCATAGTGCCAAGCCCCCACCTAATGTCAAAGCCCATAAGCTAACATTAAGAAGATTAAGTCAACCTATGACAACCTGTAAGATAAAATTTTTGGGGTAAGCTATATAGATTAGTGAGATAAAGGAAATTAAAATATATTTTTAATCAAAACAAAATTTAGTTGAATCTTAAACAACTATAACGCCCCAACCTCCCACTTGGCATACTAGGCTTCACGGCTTTAAAACATGTTGTACAAATGGAGGTGACAATCATTTATATACAGCCGAGTCACATCCTCTCTAGCCGATGTGGGATACCAAGACTTGACCCCATCTTGGGGTGTCACAATTTCTCCTCCTTTTGACACAACGTCCTCGATGTGTGGTCCCACACTCAGCAACCCACCTTCAAGCTTTCAAAAGTCCACTCTGATATCACTATAATGACCCAACCTCCCATTTTGCACACCAGGCCTCACGACTTTAAAACGCGTTGTGTAAATAGAGGTGACGTTCACTTATAAATAGCCCAGTCACATCCTCTCTAGCTGTAAATAGAGAAATCTCATGCAAACTAAAACATTATAATCCATTGAAAATATTTGGATTCACTTTCCTTATACAACATAAAGAAACATGGCTACTTTTCTTACATGTCTACATCTTAAGTAAATACATGAATGCTTTACTCTATAAATAGTGAAATCTGCCATGCTAACTCAAACGTTATAATCCGTTGAGAATACTAGTTGTCGCTTTTCTTATATAACATAAAGAGATGTGATACTTTCTTACAAGTCAACATTTTAAGTAAACACGTGAATGATTTACTCTATAAATAGATAAATCTCATTCTAGCTAAAACATTAGAATCCAATGAAAATACTTGGATTCACTTTCCCTATACAACATACAGAAATGTGGCTACTTTTTTTATACATATATGCATCCTAATTAGTAAATACATGAATGCTTTACTCTATAAATAAAGAAATATCATGCTAATTAAAACATTATAATCCATTGAAAATAGTTGGATTCACTTTCCTTATATAACATAAAGAGACATGGCTACTTTTCTCACATATCTACATCCTAAGTAAATACATGAACCCTTTACTCTATAAATAGAGAAGTCCCATGCTAACTAAAACATTATAATCCATTGAGAATACTTGTTGTCACCTTTCTTATATAACATGAAGAGACGTGATACTTTCTTACATGTCTACATTTTAAGTAAACACGTGAATGCTTTACTCGATAAATAGATAAATCTCATTCTAGCTAAAACATTAGAATCCATTGAAAATACTTGGATTCACGTTCCCTATACAACATACAGAAATGTGGCTACTTTTTTTTACATATTTTCATCCTAATTAGTACATACATGAATGCTTTACTCTATAAATAAAGAAATCTCATGCTAATTAAAACAATATAATCCATTGAAAATAGTTGGATTCACTTTCCTTATATAACATAAAGATACATGGCTACTTTTCTTATATATCTACATCCTAAGTAAATATATGAACCATTTACTCTATAAATAGAGAAATCTCATGCTAACTAAAACATTATAACCCATTGAGAATACTTTTTGTCACTAGAACTTTTAAGTCATGCCTTTACTACAACGTTTTTCACTTGTAAAATAGTGTACAACAGCCTTTACACATAGACATATACAAGTGTAGAATTAGTAACATATGATCGAGGTTCTTTTTATATGGTGAAGTTATTAATTTTATTTTCTTTTTTTTGTAAGTGTAGATTAATGGATTTGTTTAATTTTCATAATGTGGCAGTTTTGTTGACTGTGCCTGATGTCGAGGGACAGAAAAGATGTCAAAAAGTGTTAAGTCCCAGCGGATGCCAACTTTCAGCTTGCAGAGAACAATGCTTAAAGCAGCTCAATGGCAATGGAGCTTGCGTTGAAAAGCCACCTGGTTCTGAAAATTACTTTTGCAACTGTGTCTTCAATTGTGGCTTTATTTAACTATTCTTTGGGTGTACCTGCTATCAATAAAACAGGGAAACAAATGCATTGACTAGTTCTAATGTTATACTTTAATTTTGTGTTTTCCAATGATTCTAATGAACTATTTCACAAATGAAAAAGTATATTTAATAAATTTCCATTAGTTAAGTAAACCATTAAAGGTGGCAAACGAGTCGAATCGGATCAATCGGATTCGGGTCATATTGAGCCGTGGGTCATTCGGGTCATTTCAATCTCGGGTCATGTTGGGTCGGGTCGGATCAACAAAATAGATGTTTAAGCGTAATTAAAAATATATTTTATTTGCATATAATAGGACAAAACGAGTTATATTGTCAAATCCGTAAAAGTTAATTAATAACAAATCAATACTAAAGTTTTTTAAGCAATATATTTCATTTTTGAATGCAATATGCAATAATTTTTAGTCTCAAAGTTCAGTATTAAATGATCTCAGACAACCGGTCCACAAAGTTATTCTCACTAATAACGTTTTATGTTAGATTTTGGAGATTAAATTTCATATAATCACTTCATTCCATTCTATTTTTTTAGGGACAACTAAAAATAAAACTTTATTGTGACTTTAAGAACAATTCAAAATTTACTAGTCTTCTCGATTTTTCATTTGAAGTTAATGAGATTATTCATATTAATAGAATGTTGAACCATGCACATCAACTCATTTAAATTAATAATTAATTAATCATGATATACTTTATTTTATTTAACATGTAGTAAATTAACTATTATCCCAGTTTTAGAAAGCAAGTTCTTTTTTTATAAAAAAATAATATTTTCAATTCATTTCGAGTAGGGTCATTTCGGGTTCAGGTCATTTCAGGTTCGAGTCGTTTCGGGTTTCTTGGTCACTTCAAGTTTCGTGTCGTTCAAGGTCAGGTCGGGTTCGGGTCATTTTGAATCCGGGTCATTTTGGGTTTCGGGTAACTCGGATTAGTGTCGGGTCTGGTTCGGATCATTTTATTTTGAAACATTTTCGAGTCAGGTTTGGACCGGATCGGGTCGAGTCAGATTTTGCCACCTCTATGAACCATAACCAATATGCATAGATAAAGTAGTGAAAAACAAAAATATAAAGTTCTCAATCTCAAAGTACTCTTGTATAATATTTTTATTGGCATTAATATTGAGTTTCTATTATTATATCATGATCTGAATGCGTGCATAAGGCACACCAAGTCTCACGGCTTTAAACCGCGTTGTGTGAGTTGAGGTTGCAATCACTTATAAACAGCCGAGACACATCCGCTCTAGCCGATGTAGGATACCAAGACTTGACCCCATATTGGGGCGATACAATATTCCCTCTTTTTGGCACAACGTACACACTGTGTGGTCCCACACTCAGCAACCCAGCTCCGAGCTTTTGAGAGTCGGCTTTGATACCACTATAATGACCTGGCCTCTCACTTGGTATAATATTGTTGGCATTGGCACACCAGGCCTCACGACTTTAAAACAAGTTGTGCAAGTGAAGGTGGCAATCACTTATAAACAACCCGACCACATCATCTCTAACTTATATGAGATACCAAGACTTGACCCCATATTAGAGCATCACAATGGACACAAAAAATGAAGTTTCGCGAAAAACTTCCTCAAAACAACACTTTAATGGTGTTACTAAGATTCATACTGCTTTTGAAGTGTTTAATGCTAAATGTGAAAGATTCCGTTCGAGATGTCACAATTTAAAAATATTGCCTAGTTGCCACAGAAAGATGTTATGTATCTTCTAAACATTCCATATGGTGGAATTTTTTTAATCTTTCAATTTGGTGGAATGGAACTCTGGTATGTACGGGTATATTCATAATTTTACTTTTTTTTTTGCTAAATATCTTTTTTCATCGGTGTGAGTTACACAACAGAAGGTAACCTTCTTGTCTTATCTCTAATCCTCGATGTGAGATGGATTCTATCGCAAATATCTTGTGTGACAATAAGTGACTTAATCAATTGAGCAAGAACCACTAGTTGACACCCATTTTTTACCAGAGTAATATTTTTTCATTTTAACTTTTTTTATTTTAGTTTCTTGTTTGATCTCATTCCCACATTTAAAATTCAAGAAATCTATTAAAAACTTAAAATTTTGAAAATGAAAAGATATTTTTATAGATTTAAAATATTTGGATTCGCTTTCCTTATACAACATAAAGAAACATGGCTAATTTTCTTACATGTCTACATCTTAAGTAAACACATCAATGCTTTACTCTATAAATAGTGAAATCTCCCATGCTAACTCAAACGTTATAATCCATTGAGAATACTTGTTGTCGCTTTTCTTATATTACAGAAAGAGACGTGATACTTTCTTACATGTCTACATTTTAAGTAAACACGTGAATGATTTACTCTATAAATAGATAAATCTCATTCTAGTTAAAACATTAGAATCCATTCTTATATAACGTTTGATCTCATTCTCACATTTAAAATTCAAGAAATCTATTAAAAAGCTTAAAATTTTGAAAATGAAAAGATATTTTTATAGATTTAAAATATTTGGATTCGCTTTCCTTATAAAACATAAAGAAACATGGCTACTTTTCTTACATGTCTACATCTTAAGTAAACACATCAATGCTTTACTCTATAAATAGTGCAATCTCCCATGTTAACTCAAACGTTATAATCCATTGAGAATACTTGTTATCGCTTTTCTTATATTACATAAAGAGACGTGATACTTTCTTACATGTCTACATTTTAAGTAAACACGTGAATGATTTACTCTATAAATAGATAAATCTCATTCTAGTTAAAACATTAGAATCCATTGAAAATACTTGGATTCACTTTCCCTATACAGTATATAGAAATGTGGCAACTTTTTTTACACATTTGCATCCTAATTAGTAAATACATGAATGCTTTACCCTATAAATAAAGAAACATCATGCTAATTAAAACATTATAATCCATTGAAAATGGTTGGATTCACTTTCCCTATATAACATAAAGAGACATGGCTACTTTTCTCACATATCTACATCCTAAGTAAATACATGAACCCTTTACTCTATAAATAGAGAAGTCCCATGCTAACTATAACATTATAATCCATTGAGAATACTTGTTGTCACGTTTCTTATATAACATAAAGAGACGTGATACTTTCTTAAATGTCTACATTTTAAGTAAACACGTGAATGCTTTACTCTATAAATAGATAAATCTCATTCTAGCTAAAACATAAGAATCCATTGAAAATACTTGGATTCACTTTCCCTATACAACATACAGAAATGTGGCTACTTTTTTTTACATATTTGCATCCTAATTAGTAAATACATGAATGCTTTACTCTATAAATAAAGAAATCTCATTCTAGCTAAAACACTAGAATCCATTGAAAATACTTGGATTCACTTTCCTTATAGAACATAAAGATACATGGCTACGTTTCTTACATATCTACATTCTAAGCAAATACATGAACCATTTACTCTATAAATAGAGAAATCCCATACTAACTAAAACATTATAACCCATTGAGAATACTTGTTGTCACTAGAACTTTAAGTCATGGCTAAATTATGTTGCACTCAGTTCCTGGTTCTTCTCTTTGCTTGCTCAGGTTTGTTCAATCACTTTTCATCCTTTTGATAACTTGTTACTGTTGACTTGATTCTTACCTTATATATGTAAAAAATTATTCTCCAGCCTTGTAAAATAGTGTACAACAGCCTTTACTACAATGTTTTTTAGTTGGAAATCTATACTCAAGATTGAGGATGGTGTACACATAGACATATACAAGTGTAGAATTAGTAACATATGATCGAGGTTCTTTTTATACGGTGAAGTTATTAATTTTATTTTCTTTTTTGGCAAGTGTAGATTAATGTATTTGTTTAATTTTCATAATGTGGCAGTTTTGTTGACTGTGCCTGAAGTCGAGGGACAGAAAAGATGTCAAAAAGTGTTAAGTCCCAGCGGATGCCAACTTTCAGCTTGCAGAGAACAATGCTTAAAACAGCTCAGTGGCAATGGAGCTTGCGTTGAAAAGCCACCTGGTTCTGAAAATTACTTTTGCAACTGTGTCTTCAATTGTGGCTTTATTTAACTATTCTTTGGGTGTACCTGCTATCAATAAAAAAGGGAAACAAATGCATTGACTAGTTCTAATGTTATACTTTAATTTTGTGTTTTCCAATGATTCTGATGAACTATTTCACAATGAAAAAGTTTATTCCATATATTTCCATTAGTTAAGTAAACCATTAAAGGTGGCAAACGGGTCGGATCGGGTCAAATGGATTCGGGTCATTTTGAGCCGCGGGTTGTTCGGGTCATTTCAATCTCGGGTCATGTTGGGTGGGGTCGGATCAACAAAATGAATGTTTAAGCTTAATCAAAAAAATATTTTATTTGCATGTAATAGGACTAAACGAGTTACATTGTCAAATTCGTAAAAGTTAATTAATAATAAATCCACACTTAATTTTTTAAATAATATATTTCATTTTTTAATGCAATATGAAATAATTTTTAGTCTCAAAGTTCAGTCTTAAATGATCTCAGACAACCGGTCCACAAAGTTATCCTCCCTAATAACGTCTTACGTCAGATTTTGGAGATTAAATTTCATATAATCACTTCATTCCATTCTATTTTTTTAGAGACCACTAAAAATAAAACTTTATTGTGACTTTAAGAATAATACAAAATTTACTAGTCTTCTCGATTTTTCTTTTGAAGTTAATGAGATTATTCGTATTAATAGAATGTTGAACCATGCACATCAACTCATGTAAATTAATAATTAATTAATCATGATATACTTTATTTTATTTGACAGGTAGTAAATTAACTATTATCCCAGTTTTAGAAAGCAAGTTGTTTTTTTATAAAAAATTATATTTTCAATTCAATTCGAGTAAGGTCATTTCGGGTTTAGGTCGTTTCGGGTTCGGGTCATTTCGGGTTTTTGGGTCACTTCAAGTTTCGTGTCGTTCAAGGTCGGGTCGGGTTTGGGTCATTATGAATCCGGGTCATTTTGGGTTTCGGGTAACTCGGATTAGTGTCGAGTCTGGTTCAGATTATTTTCTTTCGAAGCATTTTCGAGTCAGGTTTGGACCGGATCAGGTAGGATCAGATTTTGCCACCTCTATGAACCATAACTGATATGCATAGATAAAGTAGTGAAAAAAAAATATAAAGTTCTCAATCTCAAAGTACTCTTGTATAATATTTTTATTGGCATTAATATTGAGTTTCCATTATTCTATCGTGATCCTAATGCGTGCATAAGGGACGCCAGGTCTCACGGATTTAAACCGCATTGTTTGAGTGGAGATTGCAATCACTTATAAACAGCCAAGACACATCCACTCTAGCCGATGTAGGATGCCAAGACTTGACCCCATCTTGGGGCGACACAATCTTCCCTCTTTTTGGCACAACGTACACGCTGTGTGGTCCCACACTCAGCAACCCACCTCCGAGCTTTCGAGAGTCAGTTCTGATACCACTATAATGACCTGACCTCTCACTTGGTATAATATTGTTGGCATTGGCACACCAGGCCTCACGACTTTAAAACGAGTTGTGCAAGTGAAGGTGGCAATCACTTATAAACAACCCGACCACATCCTCTCTAATTGATATGAGATACCAAGACTTGATCCCATCTTGGAGCATCACAATGGACACAAAAAATGAAGTTTCGAGAAAAACTTCCTCAAAACAACACTTTAATGGTGTTACTAAGATTCATACTGCTTTTGAAGTGTTTAATGTTAAATGTGAAAGATTCCTTTCGAGATGTCCCAATTTAAAAATAGTGCCTAGTTGTCAAAGAAAGATGTTATGTATCTTCTAGACATTTCATATGGTGGAATTTTTTTAAATCTTTCAATTTTGTGGATTTGAACTCTGGTATGTATGGGTATATTCATCATTTTACTTTTTTTTTAGCTAAATATCTTTTTTCATCGGTGTGAGTTACACAACAGAAGGTAACCTTCTTATCTTATCTCTAATCTTCGATGTGAGGTGGATTCAATCACAAATATCTTGTGTGACAATAAGTGACTTAATCAATTGAGCAAGAACCACTAGTTGACACCCATTTTTTACCAAATCAACATTTTTTTCGTTTTCACTTTTTTATTTTAGTTTCTTGTTTGATCTCATTCTCACATTTTAAAATTCAAGAAATCTATTAAAAAGTTTAAAATTTTGAAAATAAAAAGATATTTTTATAGATTTTTTAACCTAATTCGAATTTAGTACTTAAAAAATAAAAGCCTAAACTCATAGTTATCAGACTTGGACAAGACCGATCAGTGACTCGAACCCTTTATCATTTGAATCTTTTATCTTACCAGTTTTACATTCAGATCGATGAACCAAATGACTTAGTCGATTCGACTAGACCGACAGATGAACCAAAGATCAAATCAATTTGATTTTTTAATTTCAAAAAGAAATTAAATATTTATTGTAATTATAATGACCCAACCGCTCACTTGGCACAATATTTTCTGCTTTGGCATACCAGACCACCTCCCACTTGGCACAATATTGTCCGCTTTGGCATACCAGACCTCACGGCTTTAAAACACGTGTTGCGAGTGAAGGAAAGAATCACTTAATTTTGAATCTTAAATTTTTCACTTTTGATCCATCGTCAATATCCTTGCAACTTGAAACTAATTTTTTTTCATTGACCTTACCTAAAAATCAACATTTTAACTTTTACTCTTTGGAATTAATGTTCTGCCACCCAATTTCTTAGCAAATATGATTATACCATCCCATTTTTTCCCTCATTCTTAATTGTTTCCCCTCTCAATTTCCAAAAATTACTTAATGTCTAACTACTGATACCTTTTTTTTTTATTTCAGTCCAAATCATTCTCTTGTAACTATCATTCCGTCCGAAATCAAGTGACCCTATAAGATATGATATGCAATTCTTCTCAAAAAGCTAAATGTTCAAAACTAACCACTCATTTTTTTATACATCCTTCAAGATAGAATGTTATTTATATACATATTTATTGTTGTATCAAAGCCGACTGGGAGATTGTGATCTATAACAACCCAACCTCCCACTTGACATAATATTGTCCGCTTTGACACACCAAGCCTCACAACTTTAAAATACATTGTGAAAATGGATGACACAATTACTTATTGTTGTTATTTGTCTAAGTTTCAAACATATCCAAACATGGTCTAAAGTTGGTTAAAGTCCAAATCAAAGGTGGAGTATGAAATTTCAGGAAGTTAAAAGGTTGCACACAAGTGTGTGTTTAAGTTTTGAGCGTGGCAAGGTCAGGCACACTGCTGTGGAAGTTTCTGCCCACAGGCAGGAGGTGTGCGCACAGCATCAAGAGGCTGCAGCATCAGGACACGCCGCAGCACACAGCACCACACCAAAATGCACAGCATCACTTGGAGAGTGATATAGGGCTGAGATTAAAGGAAGAACATGATCAAAGGGTCAAGAATGATTCACAAGATTGTCCAAGAATTAAGAGGCTATAAAAAGTGTTTCTTACCCTAGTTTCAAGTGGTGAAAAAGGTGTGTGAGAGAACCACACAGGTTGTGACATTGTGAGATCATTGTAAACACAAGAGAGAATTTTGTGAGAGACATAAACACAAGAGGGACTCTTGTAGTGAGGCTGGTTGTAAAGAAGAGAGGTTAGTAGAGAATTGATAGAAAGCATTGTAATAGGTCTATCACTTTCTCGTTCTCTTCTTGGTTCTTCAAGAACTTGGATTCTTGAAGGGGATTGCTGTAACTTTGTAAGAACCACTGAGATAGTGCAGAGAGTTCGGAGGAACTCACAGGGACGTAGGCACATTGCCGAACCTCGACAACAAATTACTTGTCTTCTTTCTTTCTTGGATTTTCTATTCTTGTGTTCGATTGCTGAAATTCTTTCTACAAGTCATTCAAGACGTGGGTGTTTGGAAGATCACCACCTGGGCATCTTGTCAAGGTGATTTCCAACAGTGGTATCAGAGCTTTGATCAGTGGTATCAGAGCACAGTAGCTGGTTATCGAAACAAGAAGTAGAAGGTACGGAGCCAAGACTCAAAGAATCAAATATCAACTTCTTGGGTGATTCAAGAACGGAGTTAAGATCTATATCTGATCGTGTTCTTGAGGTAAATCAAGAACGGTGTTAAGATCAATATCTGATCATGTTCTTGAGGGTGATTCAAGAACGGTGAAAAGATCAAGATCTTGTCGTGTTCTTGAGAGTGATTCAAGAACGGTTAAGATCCATCTTCGATCTGTGTTCTTGAGGTTGAAGAAAGCAGTTGTGGTTAGTGCACAAATCTGAGATTTTGTCCGCAAAGATGGCTTCAAATTTCTGTGTGGAGAAGTTTGATGGAAAGGGAGACTTTACCCTATGGAAGCGGAAGATCAAGGCGGTTCTAATGCAGCAGAAAGTGGACTTAGCTATTGGAGAAGATGATGCTTTTCCAGCAAGTGTCACGGAGGACCAGCGGACCAAGATGAAGAAGATGGCTTACAACACCATTTTCTTGCACATGTCGGATAATGTCACAAGGGAGTGCGGAGACTCGGAGGATCCAGCTGTCATATGAAAGAAACTAGATGAGTTGTTTCTTACCAAGACTCTCCCGGATAAGAGGTATCTTCGAAAACGAATCTTTGCTTTTAAATTTGATCCTAAGAAAGAGTTGCAAGATAATCTTGATGCCAAGAAAAGGAGTACATCAAGTGGTAACGGGCTGTTCTTTAAAAGAAGGCCAGCAACTTGGTATGGCAGCAACCATGGCTACTACCGAGACAGAGGTAGAGGAGAGAGCCATGGGAGAGTGCACAGCAGCATGTATGGCTACTACCGGGACAGAGATAGAGGAGAGAACCATAGGAGAGTGCAAAACAGCATGCATGGCTACTACCGGGACAGAGGTAGAGGAGAAAGCCATGGGAGAATGCATTCCAAACTGAGATTTGGAGGGAAGTGTTGCTACTACTGCCATAAGGAGGGTCATGTCAAGAAAGATTGCAAGAAGATGACAAGGGATAGAGGAGGAAGCCATACCAAGAATGGAGAGGCTTCGGTTGCCAAAACAGAACAGCAAGATGATGATGTTCTTATTGTGTGCTCAAGTGTGAGCAAGGGGCAAGAAGGCAGCGGGAAATGGATCTTGGATACCGGGTGCACTCATCATATGAGCCCTCACAAAGAATGGTTCAAGAATTTCAAGAAGATCAATGATGAAAGAGTCTTCTTGGGTAATGACAATTCTTGCCAAGTGAGAGGGATTGGAGACATCCAATTGAGGATGTTTGATGGAGTCACAAGGCTGCTGGAAAATGTGCGGTATGTTCCAAATTTGAAGAGGAACTTGATCTCATTAGGGCAGCTGGATTCCATGGGCTATACATGCAAGATAGAGGGAGGAAAGATCAAGGTGGCCAAGGGATCTTTGGTAGTGATCAAGGCAGCAAGAAACGATGGACTCTATGAGATGATCAGAAAAACAGAAACCAATGATCAAGCAGCAAGCTTGATGGCTGAGCTGGACAAGGCAGCCCTTTGGCACACTCGCTTGGGACACATGAGCGAAAAAGGCCTGCAAGTGCTTAGCAAGGAAGGTCTACTTGGTGGTGACAAAGTAGAAAAAATGGATTTCTGTAAGAGCTGTGTTTTTGGGCAGCAACATCGGGTCAGCTTCAACACCGGAGTGCACAAGTTTAAGGGCATTCTTGATTACATTCATTTGGACCTTTGGGGACCAGCAAGAACACCAACACAGGGAGGTAACTTTTACTTTCTGTCTTTAATTGATGATTATTCAAGAAGAGTGTGGATTTATTTGCTTAGGAATAAATCGGATGCCTTGAAAAAATTTGTTGTGTGGAAGAAATTGTTGGAAACCCAAACTGGTAGGGTAGTTAAAGCTTTAAGAACCGATAATGGCTTAGAATTTTGCAACAAGGATTTTGATAAATTCTGTGAATTAAATGGCATTCTAAGACATAGAACGGTTGCAAAAACACCCCAGCAAAATGGAGTTGCTGAAAGAATGAATCGAACCCTTATGGAAAAAGTTAGGTGCATGCTAATAGGATCCGGGTTACCAAAATATTTTTGGGGAGAAGCTGTAGCTACAGCTGCATACTTGGTGAATAGATCACCCTCTAGAGCAATAGAGCTCAAGACTCCCATGGAGATGTGGAGTGGAAAACCCCCTGAATTAAGCAACCTTAGGACTTTTGGGTGTGCAGCATATGCACATCAAAAGGAGGATAAACTTGGCCCTGGGTCTAGAAAATGTGTATTTCTAGGATATGGTGATGGGGTTAAGGGATATAGGTTGTGATCCTTAGAAAAGAAGGGAATGAAACTAATTATAAGCAGGGATGTTGTCTTTAATGAATTATTATTTCCCTACTTGGAGAATACTAACCCTGCAGGGGCTAGTGAGCAAACCAATTCAGAAATTGTTGAGCATAGCATCAAGGGAGATTCTGTTCAGGTAAAGCAAAGGAGGCAAGAGGGTTCGGACCAGGTAGATCCCTTGGATGATTGCCAAGCTCAAGAAACTCAAGAAGATGCTGAACAAGAAGAGGATACTACAACAAGTCAGAAAGACTACCAGCTCATAAGAGACCAGGAAAGAAGAGTGGTTAGACCACCCTTGAGATATGGGTTTGCAAATGCTGTAGATGCAGCAACTCCTTGGATAGAAGGAGGGATGGCTAAACCAGAAACTTACACGGATGCCATGGAGTGTAAGGATTCGTCAAAGTGGCAGCTAGCTATGGAGGAAGAAATGGATTCTTTGAGGAAGAACAACTTCTGGGAATTGGTGAAAATTCCAGGAAATCAGAAAGTTGTGGAATGTAAGTGCACTTACAAGATCAAAGAAGGGTGCCCTCCAAGAGATGAAGTCTGGAACAAGGCTAGGCTGGTGGCGAATGGGTTCACGAGAAGAGAATACATAGGTTTCACAGAAACTTTCTCACCTGGACACAAGGTGGAGAAGATGGTGAGTATCCTCACCTATGTCATTGATGGGCTGTTAGTTTGGAACAGTAGGAAGAGGATGGAAAGGTTTACATCTCAACTCAGTGAGGAGTTTGAGAGGAAGGATCTCAGCCTTGCACAAAAGATCCTTGGGATGAGGAGAATCATCCGAGAAAGGAAGAGAAACAGGTCAAGTGTTTCTTGGGCAATGGATGTTTTCAGCAAATGTGTGAGTAATCCCGGAAAAGAGCATTGTCTTGAGATGAAGTGGTTGCTGAGGTACATGGAGGCTCAGTGGCAGCCAGTGGTAGCACTCATAACAACCAGGGCAGAATGCATAGCGGCTACGGAAGCTATAAAGGAGGCTATGGGGTGCAAAGGGTTGTTAGACGAGTGGGAGGTCCTAAAAGAGCAGGTGGTGGTATCTTTGGATAGCCAAAGTGTGGGGCACTTGTGGAGGTATCCGGTGTTCCATGAGGGGATGGAGCATATGGATGTTCGGTATCATTACATTCTGGAAAATGGTACAGAAGGAAGCATTCATGTTGACAAGAAGACCACGGAGAAAAGTCCTGCAGATTTAGGCACCAAGTTTCTACCTCTAAGTAAGTTCAATCATTGCCATGAATTACTTAGGAATGGAGTTGGTTAATTGGTAACTTAATATGAGTTTGGATCCCAAAACTTTCTGCACAATGGTTCAGATTTTTTGAACACTTAGACAAAGGTAGAGATTGTTGTTATTTGTCTAAGTTTCAAACATATCCAAACATGGTCTAAAGTTGGTTAAAGTACAAATCAAAGGTGGAGTATGAAATTTCAGCAAGTTAAAAGGTTGCACACAAGTGTGTGCTTAAGTTTTGAGCGTGGCAAGGTCAGACACACTGCTGTGGAAGTTTCTGCCCACAGGCAGGAGGTGTGCGCACAGCATCAGGAGGCTGCAGCATCAGGACACGCCGCAGCACACAGCACCACACCAAAATGCACAGCATCACTTGGAGAGTGATATAGGGCTGAGATTAAAGGAAGAACATGATCAAAGGGTCAAGAATGATTCACAAGATTGTCCAAGAATTAAGAGGCTATAAAAAGTGTTTCTTAGCCTCATTTCAAGTGGTGAAAAAGGTGTGTGAGAGAACCACACAGGTTGTGACATTATGAGATCATTATAAACACAAGAGAGAATTTTGTGAGAGACATAAATACAAGAGGGACTCTTGTAGTGAGGCTGGTTGTAAAGAAGAGAGGTTAGTAGAGAATTGATAGAAAGCATTGAAATAGGTCTATCACTTTCTAGTTCTCTTCTTGGTTCTTCAAGAACTTGGATTCTTGAAGGGGATTGCTGTAACTTTGTAAGAACCATTGAGATAGTGCAGAGAGTTCGGAGGAACTCACGGGGACGTAGGCACATTGATGAACCTCGACAACAAATTACTTGTCTTCTTTCTTTCTTTGATTTTCTGTTCTTGTGTTCGATTGCTGAAATTCTTTCTACAAGTCATTCAAGACTTGGGTGTTTGGAAGATCACCACCTGGGCATCTTGTCAAGGTGATTTCCAACACTTATAAATAGCCTAGTTACATCCTCTCTAGCCGAGTGGGATACCAAGACTTAACCTCATCTTGAGATGTCACAATCTCCCCTTCTATTGGCACAACATCCTTGCTGTGTGGTCCCGCACTCGGTAACCCACCTCCGAGCTTTCAAGATTCGGCTTTGATACCAAAAGTGTCACGACCAATACCCGAGAGGAATAATCCTAGCGGCTATATCGTGAATTTAAAAATAAACAATCAATTTCGCTCTTCAAGTTTTTTTATGAAAATTCAACAAATAATGATAACAGTAAAAGCTTTTAGTAAATTTTTTACTTTCAAGAAAATCAACATATTAAAACAATGCATCCAACTTGTAGAAAAATTCTTGTTTGAATAATTCTCCATAACTCCAAAGTACATAGAGATCCTTGCTCTTTCAGAAATTCTCACAAAACCATAACCTGTTTGAAAACTATAAATGCTTTCTGGAAGTCACTTAAACTTAAGGAAAAGATAACAAAATTCAGGAACCAAAAATTAATCCAACAAAAACTCAAATATTTAGTTCAAAAACCCAAAAGCCGATAGAGAATGTCATAGTGCAAAGCCCCTACCAAATGTCAAAGTCTGTAAGCTAACATGAAGAAGATTAAGTCAACCAATGACAACGTATAAGATAAAAATTTGGGGGTAAGCTATATAGATTAGTGAGATAAAGGAACTTAAAATATATTTTTTAAGCAAAACAAAAGTTTGTTGAATCTTAAACAACTATAACGACCCAACCTCCCACTTGGATTACTAGGCATCAAGGCTTTAAAACATGTTGTGCAAATGGAGGTGACAATAATTTAAATACAGCCGAGTTACATCCTCTCTAGCCGATGTGGGATACCAAGCCTTGACCTCATCTTGAGGTGCCACAATTTCCCCTCCTTTTGGCACAACGTCCTCGATGTGTGGTCCCACACTCAGCAAACCACCTTCAAGCTTTCAAGAGTCAACTCTGATACCACTATAATGACCCAACCTCCCAATTTGCACACAAGGCCTCACGACTTTAAAACGCGTTGTGTAAATAGAGGTGACATTCACTTATAAATAGCCCAGTCACATCCTCTCTAGCTGTAAATAGAGAAATCTCATGCAAACTAAAACATTATAATCCATTGAAAATATTTGAATTCACTTTCCTTATACAACATAAAGAAACATGGCTACTTTTCTTACATGTCTACATCTTAAGTAAATACATGGATGCTTTACTCTATAAATAGTGAAATCTCCCATGCAAACTCAAACGTTATAATCCATTGAGAATACTAGTTGTCGCTTTTCTTATATAACATAAAGAGATGTGATACTTTCTTACATTTCTACATTTTAAGTAAACACGTGAATGATTTACTCTATAAATAGATAAATCTCATCAGAGCTAAAACATTAGAATCCAATGAAAATACTTGGATTCAATTTCCCTATACAACATACAGAAATGTGGCTACTTTTTTATACATATTTGCATCCTAATTAGTAAATACATGAAAGCTTTACTCTATAAATAAAGAAATATCATGCTAATTAAAACATTATAATCCATTGAAAATAGTTGGATTCACTTTCCTTATATAACATAAAGAGACATGGCTACTTTTCTCACATATCTACATCCTAAGTAAATACATGAACCCTTTACTCTATAAATAGAGAAGTCCCATGCTAACTAAAACATTATAATCCATTGAGAATACTTGTTGTCACCTTGCTTATATAACATAAAGAGACGTGATACTTTCTTACATGTCTACATTTTAAGTAAACACGTGAATGCTTTACTCTATAAATAGATAAATCTCATTCTAGCTAAAACATTAGAATCCATTGAAAATACTTGGATTCACTTTCCCTATACAACATACAGAAATGTGGCTACTTGTTTTTAAACATTTGCATCCTAATTAGTAAATACATAAATGCTTTACCCTATAAATAAAGAAACATCATGCTAATTAAAACATTATAATCCATTGAAAATGGTTGGATTCACTTTCCTTATATAACATAAAGAGACATGACTACTTTTCTCACATATCTACATCCTAAGTAAATACATGAAACCTGTACTCTATAAATAGAGAAGTCCCATGCTAACTAAAACATTATAATCCATTGAAAATACTTGTTGTCAGTAGAACTTTTAAGTCATGGCTAAATTATGTTGCACTCAGTTCCTGGTTCTTCTCCTTGCTTGCTCAGGTTTGTTCAATCTCTTTTCAACCTTTTGATAACTTGTTACTGTTGACTTGATTCTTATCCTATATATGTAAAAAAATTATTCTCCAACCTTGTAAAATAGTGTGCAACAGCCTTTACTACAATTTTTTTTAGTTGGAAATCTATACTCAAGATTGAGGATGGTGTACACATAGACATATACAAGTGTAGAATTAGTAACATATGATCGAGGTTCTTTTTATACGGTGAAGTTATTAATTTTATTTTCTTTTTTTGCAAGTGTAGATTAATGGATTTGTTTAATTTTCATAATGTGGCAGTTTTGTTGATTGTGCCTGAAGTTGAGGGACAGAAAAGATGTCAAAAGGTGTTAAGTCCCAGCGGATGCCAACTTTCAGCTTGCAGAGAACAATGCTTAAAACAGCTCAATGGCAATGGAGCTTGCGTTGAAAAGCCACCTGGTTCTGAAAATTACTTTTGCAACTGTGTCTTCAATTGTGGCTTCATTTAACTATTCTTTGGGTGTACGTGCTATCAATAAAAAAAAGGAAACAAATGTATTGACTAGTTCTAATGTTATACTTTAATTTTGTGTTTTCAAATGATTCTGATGAAGTATTTCACAAATGAAAAAGTATATTCCATAAATTTCCATAAGTTAAGTGAACCATTAAAGGTGGCGAACGGGTCGGATCGGGTCAATCGGATTCCGGTCATATTGAGTCCCGGGTTGTCCGGGTCATTTCAATCTCGGGTCTTGTTGGGTCGGGTCGGATCAACAAAATAGATGTTTAAGCTTAATCAAAAAAATATTTTATTTGCATATAATAGGACTAAACGAGTTACACTGTCAAATCCGTAAAAGTTAATTAATAATAAATCAACACTTAAGTTTTTAAATAATATATTTCATTTTTGAATGCAATAAGCAATAATTTTTAGTCTCAAAGTTAGTCTTAAATGATCTCAGACAACCGGTCCACAAAGTTATCCGCCCTAATAACGTCTTATATCAGATTTTGGAGATTAAATTTCATATAATCACTTCATTCCATTCTATTTTTTTAGAGACAACTAAAAATAAAACTTTATTGTGACTTTAAGAATAATGCAAAATTTAGTAGTCTTCTTGATTTTTCATTTGAAGTTATTATTCATATTAATAGAATGTTGAACCGTGCACATCAACTCATGTAAATTAATAATTACTTAATCATGATATACTTTATTTTATTTGACAGGTAGTAAATTAACTATTATCCCAGTTTTAGAAAGCAAGTTGTTTTTTTATAAAAAATTATATTTTCAATTCATTTCGTGTAAGGTCATTTTGGGTTCAGGTCGTTTTGGGTTCGGGTCGTTTCAGGTTTCTGAGTCACTTCAAGTTTCATGTCATTCGAGGTCGGGTCAGGTTCGGGTCATTTTGAATCCGGGTCATTTTGGGTTTCGGTTAATTCGGATTAGTGTCGAGTCTGGTTCAGATTATTTTATTTCAAAGCATTTTCAAGTCAGGTTTGGACCAGATCGGGTCAGATCAGATTTTGCCACCTCTATGAACCATAACCAATATGCATAGATAAAGTAGTGAAAAAAAAATATAAAGTTCTCAATCTCAAAGTACTCTTGTATAATATTTTTATTAGCATTAATATTGAGTTTCCATTATTCTATCGTGATCTTAATGCGTGCATAAGGGACGCCAGGTCTCACGGCTTTAAACCGCATTGTTTGAGTGGAGATTGCAATCACTTATAAACAGCCGAGACACATCCGCTCTAGCCGATGTGGGATACCAAGACTTGACCCCATCTTGGGGCGACACAATATTCCCTCTTTTTGGCACAACGTACACACTGTGTGGTCCCACACTCAGCAACCCACCTCCGAGCTTTCGAGAGTCGGCTCTTATACCACTATAATGACCTGACCTCTCACTTGGTATAATATTGTTGGCATTGGCACACCAGGCCTCACGGCTTTAAAACAAGTTGTGCAAGTGAAGGTGGCAATCACTTATAAACAACCCAACCACATCCTCTCTAACTGATATGAGATACCAAGATTTGACCCCATCTTGGAGCATCACAATAGACACAAGAAATGAAGTTTCGAGAAAAACTTCCTCAAAACAACACTTTACTGGTCTTACTTAAAGAATGATAAGATTCATACTGTTTTGAAGTGTTTAATGCTAAATGTGAAAGATTCCGTTCGAGAGGTCACAATTTAAAAATAGTGCCTAGTTGTCAAATAAAGATGTTATGTATCTTCTAGACATTCCATATGGTGGAATTTTTTTAAATCTTTCAATTTAGTGGATTTGAACTCTGGTATGTATGGGTATATTCATAATTTTACATCTTTTTTAGCTAAATATCTTTTTTCATCGGTGTGAGTTACACAACAGAAGGTAACCTTCTTATCTTATCTCTAATCCTTGATGTGAGATCGATTTTATCGCAAATATCTTGTGTGACAATAAGTGACTTTATCAATTTAGCAAGAACCACTAGTTGACACCCATTTTTTACCAGGGCAATATTTTTTCGTTTTCACCTTTTTATTTTAGTTTCTTGTTTGATCTCATTCTCACATTTTAAAATTCAAGAAATCTATTAAAAAGTTTAAAATTTTGAAAATGAAAAGATATCTTTATAGATTTTTTAACCTAATTCGAATTTAGTATTTAAAAAATAAAAGCCTAAACTCATAGTTATCAAACTTGGACAAGACCAATCAGTGACTTGAACCCTATACCATTCTGAATCTTTCATCTTACCAGTTTTACAATCAGATCGATGACACAATTGACTTAGCAGATTCGACTAGACCGATAGATGAACCAAAGATCAAATCAATTTGATTTTTTACTTACAAAAAGAAATTAAATATTTATTGTAATTATAATGACCTAACCTCTCACTTTGCACAATATTTTCCGTTTTGGTATACCAGACCACTTCCTACTTGCCACAATATTGTCCGCTTTGGCACACCAGACCTCACGGCTTTAAAATGTGTGTTGCGAGTGAAGGAAAGAATCACTTAATTTTGAATCTTAAATTTTTCACTTTTGATCCATCGTCAATATCCTTGCAACTTGAAACTAATTTTTTTTCATTGACCTTACCTAAAAATCAACATTTTAACTTTTACTCTTTGGAATTAATGTTCTGCCACCCAATTTCTTAGCAAATATGATTATACCATCCCATTTTTTCCCTCATTCTTAATCGTTTCCCCTCTCAATTTCCAAAAATTACTTAATGTCTGACTACTGATACCTTTTTTTTTTATTTCAGTCCAAATCATTCTCTTGTAACTATCATTCCGTCCGAAATCAAGTGACCCTATAAGATATGATATGCAATTCTTCTCAAAAAGCTAAATGTTCAAAACTAACCACTCATTTTTTTATACATCCTTCAAGATATAATGGTATTTATATACATATTTATAGTGGTATCAAAGCCGACTGGGAGATTGTGATCTATAACAACCCAACCTCCCATTTGACATAATATTGTCCGCTTTGACACACCAAGCCTCACAACTTTAAAATACGTTGTGAAAATGGATGTCACAATTACTTATAAATAGCCTAGTTACATCCTCTCTAGCCGAGTGGGATACCAAGACTTAACCCCATCTTGAGATGTCACAATCTCCCCTTCTATTGGCACAACATCCTTGCTGTGTGGTCTCGCACTCGGTAACCTACCTCCGAGCTCTCAAGATTCGGCTCTGATACCAAAAGTGTCACGACCAATACCCGAGAGGAATAATCCTAGCGGCTATATCGTGAATTTAAAAATAAACAATCAATTTCGCTCTTCAAGTTTTTTTATGAAAATTCAACAAATAATGATAACAGTAAAAGCTTTTAGTAAATTTTTTACTTTCAAGAAAATCCACATATTAAAACAATGTATCCAACTTGTAGAAAAATTCTTGTTTGAATAATTCCCCATAACTCCAAGGTACATAGAGATCCTTGCTCTTTCCGAAATTCTCACAAAACCATAACCTGTTTGAAAACTAAAAATGCTTTCTGGAAGTCACTTAAACTTAAGGAAAAGATAACAAAATTCAAGAACCAAAAATTAATCCAACAAAAACTCAAATATTTAGTTCAAAAACCCAAAAGCCGATAGAGAATGTCATAGTGCAAAGCCCCCACCAAATGTCAAAGCCTGTAAGCTAACATGAAGAAGATTAAATCAACCAATGACAACCTATAAGATAAAAATTTGGGGCTAAGCTATACAGATTAGTGAGATAAAGGAACTTAAAATATATTTTTTAAGCAAAACAAAAGTTTGTTGAATCTTAAACAACTATAACGACCCAACCTCCCACTTGGATTACTAGGCATCAAGGCTTTAAAGCATGTTGTGCAAATGGAGGTTACAATAATTTATATACAGCCGAGTTACATCCTCTCTAGCCGATGTGGGATACCAAGCCTTGACCTCATCTTGAGGTGCCACAATTTCCCCTCCTTTTGGCACAACGTCCTCGATGTGTGGTCCCACACTCAGTAACCCACCTTCAAGCTTTCAAGAGTCAACTCTGATACCACTATAATGACCCAACCTCCCACTTTGCACACAAGGCCTCACGACTTTAAAACGCGTTGTGTAAATAGAGGTGACATTCACTTATAAATAGCCGAGTCACATCCTCTCTAGCTGTAAATAGAGAAATCTCATGCAAACTAAAACATTATAATCCATTGAAAATATTTGAATTCACTTTCCTTATACAACATAAAGAAACATGGCTACTTTTCTTACATGTCTACATCTTAAATAAATACATGGATGCTTTACTCTATAAATAGTGAAATCTCCCATGCTAACTCAAACGTTATAATCCGTTGAGAATACTTGTTGTCGCTTTTCTTATATTACATAAAGAGACGTGACACTTTCTTACATGTCTACATTTTAAGTAAACACGTGAATGATTTACTCTATAAATAGATAAATCTCATTCTAGCTAAAACATTAGAATCCATTGAAAATATTTGGATTCACTTTCCCTATACAGTATATAGAAATGTGGCTGCTTTTTTTACACATTTGCATCCTAATTAGTAAATACATGAATGCTTTACCCTATAAATAAAGAAACATCATGCTAATTAAAACATTATAATCCATTGAAAATATTTGAATTCACTTTCCTTATACAACATAAAGAAACATGGCTACTTTTCTTACATGTCTACATCTTAAATAAACACATGGATGCTTTACTCTATAAATAGTGAAATCTCCCATGCTAACTCAAACGTTATAATCCGTTGAGAATACTTGTTGTCGCTTTTCTTATATTACATAAAGAGACGTGATACTTTCTTACATGTCTACATTTTAAGTAAACACTTGAATGATTTACTCTATAAATAGATAAATCTCATTCTAGCTAAAACATTAGAATCCATTGAAAATACTTGGATTCACTTTCCCTATACAGTATATAGAAATGTGGCAACTTTTTTTACACATTTGCATCCTAATTAGTAAATACATGAATGCTTTACCCTATAAATAAAGAAACATCATGCTAATTAAAACATTATAATCCATTGAAAATGGTTGGATTCACTTTCCTTATATAACATAAAGAGACATGGCTACTTTTCTCACATATCTACATCCTAAGTAAATACATGAACCCTTTACTCTATAGATAGAGAAGTCCCATGCTAACTAAAACATTATAATCCATTGAGAATACTTGTTGTCACGTTTCTTATATAACATAAAGAGACGTGATACTTTCTTAAATGTCTACATTTTAAGTAAACATGTGAATGCTTTACTCTATAAATAGATAAATCTCATTCTAGCTAAAACATTAGAATCCATTGAAAATACTTGGATTCACTTTCCGTATACAACATACAGAAATGTGGCTACTTTTTTTACATATTTGCATCCTAATTAGTAAATACATGAATGCTTTACTCTATAAATAAAGAAATCTCATACTAATTAAAACAATATAATCCATTGAAAATAGTTGGATTCACTTTTCTTATATAACATAAAGATACCTGGCTACTTTTCTTACATATCTACATCCTAAGTAAATATATGAACCATTTACTCTATAAATAGAGAAATCCCATGCTAACTAAAACATTATAACCCAATTAGAATACTTGTTGTCACTAGAACTTTAAGTCATGGCTAAATTATGTTGCACTCAGTTCCTGGTTCTTCTCTTTGCTTGCTCAGGTTTGTTCAATCACTTTTCATCCTTTTGATAACTTGTTACTGTTGACTCGATTCTTACCTTATATATGTAAAAAAATTATTCTCCAGCCTTGTAAAATAGTGTACAACAGCCTTTACTACAATGTTTTTTAGTTGGAAATCTATACTCAAGATTGAGGATGGTGTACACATAGACATATACAAGTGTAGAATTAGTAACATATGATCGAGGTTCTTTTTATACGGTGAAGTTATTAATTTTATTTTCTTTTTTGGCAAGTGTAGATTAATGTATTTGTTTAATTTTCATAATGTGGCAGTTTTGTTGACTGTGCCTGAAGTCGAGGGACAGAAAAGATGTCAAAAAGTGTTAAGTCCCAGCGGATGCCAACTTTCAGCTTGCAGAGAACAATGCTTAAAACAGCTCAATGGCAATGGAGCTTGCGTTGAAAAGCCACCTGGTTCTGAAAATTACTTTTGCAACTGTGTCTTCAATTGTGGCTTTATTTAACTATTCTTTGGGTGTACCTGCTATCAATAAAAAAGGGAAACAAATGCATTGACTAGTTCTAATGTTATACTTTAATTTTGTGTTTTCCAATGATTCTGATTAACTATTTCACAATGAAAAAGTATATTCCATATATTTCCATAACTTAAGTAAACCATTAAAGGTGGCAAACGGGTCGGATCGGGTCAATCGGATTCGGGTCATATTGAGCCGCGGGTCGTTCGGGTCATTTCAATCTCGGGTCATGTTGGGTCGGGTCGGATCAACAAAATGAATGTTTAAGCTTAATCAAAAAAATATTTTATTTGCATATAATAGGACTAAACGAGTTACATTGTCAAATTCGTAAAATTTAATTAATAATAAATCAACACTTAATTTTTTAAATAATATATTTCATTTTTGAATGCAATATGCAATAATTTTTAGTCTCAAAGTTCAGTCTTAAATGATCTCAGACAACCGGTCCACAAAGTTATCCTCCCTAATAACGTCTTACGTCAGATTTTGGAGATTAAATTTCATATAATCACTTCATTCCATTCTATTTTTTTAGAGACCACTAAAAATAAAACTTTATTGTGACTTTAAGAATAATACAAAATTTACTAGTCTTCTCGATTTTTCATTTGAAGTTAATGAGATTATTCGTATTAATAGAATGTTGAACCATGCACATCAACTCATGTAAATTAATAATTAATTAATCATGATATACTTTATTTTATTTGACAGGTAGTAAATTAACTATTATCCCAGTTTTAGAAAGCAAGTTGTTTTTTTATAAAAAATTATATTTTCAATTCAATTCGAGTATGGTCATTTCGGGTTTAGGTCTTTCGGGTTCGGGTCATTTCGGGTTTTTGGGTCACTTCAAGTTTCGTGTCGTTCAAGGTCGGGTCGGGTTCGGGTCATTATGAATCCGGGTCATTTTGGGTTTCGGGTAACTCGGATTAGTGTCGAGTCTAGTTCAGATTATTTTATTTCGAAGCATTTTCGAGTCTGGTTTGGACCGGATCAGGTAGGATCAGATTTTGCCACCTCTATGAACCATAACTAATATGCATAGATAAAGTAGTGAAAAAAAAATATAAAGTTCTCAATCTCAAAGTACTCTTGTATAATATTTTTATTGGCATTAATATTGAGTTTCCATTATTCTATCGTGATCCTAATGCGTGCATAAGGGACGCCAGGTCTCACGGATTTATACCGCATTGTTTGAGTGGAGATTGCAATCACTTATAAACAGCCAAGACACATCCACTCTAGCCGATGTAGGATACTAAGACTTGACCCCATCTTGGGGCAACACAATCTTCCCTGTTTTTGGCACAACGTACACGCTGTGAGGTCCCACACTCAGCAACCCACCTCCGAGCTTTCAAGAGTCGGTTCTGATACCACTATAATGACCTGACCTCTCACTTGGTATAATATTGTTGGCATTGGCACACCAGGCCTCACGACTTTAAAACGAGTTGTGCAAGTGAAGGTGGCAATCACTTATAAACGACCCGACCACATCCTCTCTAATTGATATGAGATACAAAGACTTGATCCCATCTTGGAGCATCACAATGGACACAAAAAATGAAGTTTCGAGAAAAACTTCCTCAAAACAACACTTTAATGGTGTTACTACGATTCATACTGCTTTTGAAGTGTTTAATGTTAAATGTGAAAGATTCCTTTCAAGCTGTCCCAATTTAAAAATAGTGCCTAGTTGTCAAAGAAAGATGTTATGTATCTTCTAGACATTTTGTATGGTGGAATTTTTTTAAATCTTTCAATTTGGTGGATTTGAACTCTGGTATGTATGGGTATATTCATCATTTTACTTTTTTTTAGCTAAATATCTTTTTTCATCGGTGTGAGTTACACAACAGAAGGTAACCTTCTTATCTTATCTCTAATCCTCGATGTGAGGTGGATTCAATCACAAATATCTTGTGTGACAATAAGTGACTTAATCAATTGAGCAAGAACCACTAGTTGACACCCATTGTTTACCAAAGCAACATTTTTTTCGTTTTCACTTTTTTATTTTAGTTTCTTGTTTGATCTCATTCTCACATTTTAAAATGCAAGAAATCTGTTAAAAAGTTTAAAATTTTGAAAATGAAAAGATATTTTTATAGATTTTTTAACCTAATTCGAATTTAGTACTTAAAAAATAAAAGCCTAAACTCATAGTTATCAGACTTGGACAAGACCAATCAGTGACTCGAACCCTTTACCATTTGAATCTTTCATCTTACCAGTTTTACAATCAGATCGATGAACCAAATGACTTAGTCGATTTGACTAGACCGACAGATGAACCAAAGATCAAATCAATTTGATTTTTTACTTTCAAAAAGAAATTAAATATTTATTGTAATTATAATGACCCAACCGCTCACTTGGCACAATATTTTCTGCTTTGGCATACCAAACCACCTCCCACTTGGCACAATATTGTCCGCTTTGGCATACCAGACCTCACGGCTTTAAAACACGTGTTGCGAGTGAAGGAAAGAATCACTTAATTTTGAATCTTAAATTTTTCACTTTTGATCCATCGTCAATATCCTTGCAACTTGAAACTAATTTTTTTTCATTGACCTTACCTAAAAATCAACATTTTAACTTTTGCTCTTTGGAATTAAAGTTCTGCCACCCAATTTCTTAGCAAATATGATTATACCATCCCATTTTTTCCCTCATTCTTAATTGTTTCCCCTCTCAATTTCCAAAAATTACTTAATGTCTAACTACTGATACCTTTTTTTTTTATTTCAGTCCAAATCATTCTCTTGTAACTATCATTCCGTCCGAAATCAAGTGACCCTATAAGATATGATATGCAATTCTTCTCAAAAAGCTAAATGTTCAAAACTAGCCACTCATTTTTTTATACATCCTTCAAGATAGAATGGTATTTATATACATATTTATAGTGGTATCAAAGCCGACTGGGAGATTGTGATCTATAACAACCCAACCTCCCATTTGACATAATATTGTCCGCTTTGACACACCAAGCCTCACAACTTTAAAATACGTTGTGAAAATGGATGTCACAATTACTTATAAATAGCCTAGTTACATCCTCTCTAGCCGAGTGGGATACCAAGACTTAACCCCATCTTGAGATGTCACAATCTCCCCTTCTATTGGCACAACATCCTTGCTGTGTGGTCTCGCACTCGGTAACCTACCTCCGAGCTTTCAAGATTCGGCTCTGATACCAAAAGTGTCACGACCAATACCCGAGAGGAATAATCCTAGCGGCTATATCGTGAATTTAAAAATAAACAATCAATTTCACTCTTCAAGTTTTTTTATGAAAATTCAACAAATAATGATAACAGTAAAAGCTTTTAGTAAATTTTTTACTTTCAAGAAAATCCACATATTAAAACAATGTATCTAACTTGTAGAAAAATTCTTGTTTGAATAATTCCCCATAACTCCAAGGTACATAGAGATCCTTGCTCTTTCAGAAATTCTCACAAAACCATAACCTGTTTGAAAACTATAAATGCTTTCTGGAAGTCACTTAAACTTAAGGAAAAGATAACCAAATTCAAGAACCAAAAATTAATCCAACAAATACTCAAATATTTAGTTCAAAAACCCAAAAGCCGATAGAGAATGTCATAGTGCAAAGCCCCCACCAAATGTCAAAGCCTGTAAGCTAACATGAAGAAGATTAAGTCAACCAATGACAACCTATAAGATAAAAATTTGGGGGTAAGCTATACAGATTAGTGAGATAAAGGAACTTAAAATATATTTTTTAAGCAAAACAAAAGTTTGTTGAATCTTAAACAACTATAACGACCCAACCTCCCACTTGGATTACTAGGCATCAAGGCTTTAAAGCATGTTGTGCAAATGGAGGTGACAATAATTTATATACAGCCGAGTTACATCCTCTCTAGCCGATGTGGGATACCAAGCCTTGACCTCATCTTGAGGTGCCACAATTTCCCCTCTTTTTGGCACAACGTCCTCGATGTGTGGTCCCACACTCAGCAACCCACCTTCAAGCTTTCAAGAGTCAACTCTGATACCACTATAATGACCCAACCTCCCACTTTGCACACAAGGCCTCACGACTTTAAAACGAGCTGTGTAAATAGAGGTGACATTCACTTATAAATAGCCGAGTCACATCCTCTCTAGCTGTAAATAGAGAAATCTCATGCAAACTAAAACATTATAATCCATTGAAAATATTTGAATTCACTTTCCTTATACAACATAAAGAAACATGGCTACTTTTCTTACATGTCTACATCTTAAATAAACACATGGATGCTTTACTCTATAAATAGTGAAATCTCCCATGCTAACTCAAACGTTATAATCCGTTGAGAATACTTGTTGTCGCTTTTCTTATATTACATAAAGAGACGTGACACTTTCTTACATGTCTACATTTTAAGTAAACACGTGAATGATTTACTCTATAAATAGATAAATCTCATTCTAGCTAAAACATTAGAATCCATTGAAAATATTTGGATTCACTTTCCCTATACAGTATATAGAAATGTGGCTACTTTTTTTACACATTTGCATCCTAATTAGTAAATACATGAATGCTTTACCCTATAAATAAAGAAACATCATGCTAATTAAAACATTATAATCCATTGAAAATAGTTGGATTCACTTTCCTTATATAACATAAAGAGACATGGCTACTTTTCTCACATATCTACATCCTAAGTAAATACATGAACCCTTTACTCTATAAATAAAGAAGTCCCATGCTAACTAAAACATTATAATCCATTGAGAATACTTGTTGTCACGTTTCTTATATAACATAAAGAGACGTGATACATTTTAACTAAACACGTGAATGCTTTACTCTATAAATAGATAAATCTCATTCTAGCTAAAACATTAGAATCCATTGAAAATACTTGGATTCACTTTCCCTATACAACATACAGAAATGTGGCTACTTTTTTTTACATATTTGCATCCTAATTAGTAAATACATGAATGCTTTACTCTATAAATAAAGAAATCTCATGCTAATTAAAACAATATAATCCATTGAAAATAGTTGGATTCACTTTCCTTATATAACATAAAGATACATGGCTACGTTTCTTACATATCTACATCCTAAGCAAATACATGAACCATTTACTCTATAAATAGAGAAATCCCATGCTAACTAAAACATTATAACCCATTGAGAATACTTGTTGCCACTAGAACTTTAAGTCATGGCCAAATTATGTTGCACTCAGTTCCTGGTTCTTCTCTTTGCTTGCTCAGGTTTGTTCAATCACTTTTCATCCTTTTGATAACTTGTTACTGTTGACTTGATTCTTACCTTATATATGTAAAAAATTATTCTCCAGCCTTGTAAAATAGTGTACAACAGCCTTTACTACAATGTTTTTTAGTTGGAAATCTATACTCAAGATTGAGGATGGTGTACACATAGACATATACAAGTGTAGAATTAGTAACATATGATCAAGGTTCTTTTTATACGGTGAAGTTATTAATTTTATTTTCTTTTTTGGCAAGTGTAGATTATTGTATTTGTTTAATTTTCATAATGTGGCAGTTTTGTTGACTGTGCCTGAAGTCGAGGGACAGAAAAGATGTCAAAAAGTGTTAAGTCCCAGCGGATGCCAACTTTCAGCTTGCAGAGAACAATGCTTAAAACAGCTCAATGGCAATGGAGCTTGCGTTGAAAAGCCACCTGGTTCTGAAAATTACTTTTGCAACTGTGTCTTCAATTGTGGCTTTATTTAACTATTCTTTGGGTGTACCTGCTATCAATAAAAAAGGTAAACAAATGCATTGACTAGTTCTAATGTTATACTTTAATTTTGTGTTTTCCAATGATTCTGATTAACTATTTCACAATGAAAAAGTATATTCCATATATTTCCATAAGTTAAGTAAACCAATAAAGGTGGCAAACGGGTCGGATCGGGTCAATCGGATTCGGGTCATATTGAGCCGCGGGTCGTTCGGGTCATTTCAATCTCGGGTCATGTTGGGTCGAGTCGGATCAACAAAATGGATGTTTAAGCTTACTCAAAAAAATATTTTATTTGCATATAATAGGACTAAACGAGTTATATTGTCAAATTCGTAAAAGTTAATTAATAATAAATCAACATTTAATTTTTTAAATAATATATTTCATTTTTGAATGCAATATGCAATAATTTTTAGTCTCAAAGTTCAGTCTTAAATAATCTCAGACAACCGGTCCACAAAGTTATCCAGCCTAATAACGTCTTACGTCAGATTTTGGAGATTAAATTTCATATAATCACTTCATTCCATTCTATTTTTTTAAAGACAACTAAAAATAAAACTTTTTTGTGACTTTAAGAATAATACAAAATTTACTAGTCTTCTAGATTTTTCATTTGAAGTTAATGAGATTATTTGTATTAATAGAATGTTGAACCATGAACATCAACTCATGTAAATTAATAATTAATTAATCATGATATACTTTATTTTATTTGACAGGTAGTAAATTAACTATTATCCCAGTTTTAGAAAGCAAGTTGTTTTTTTATAAAAAATTATATTTTCAATTCAATTCGAGTAGGGTCATTTCGGGTTTAGGTCGTTTCGGGTTCAGGTCATTTCGGGTTTTCCGGTCACTTCAAGTTTCGTGTCGTTCAAGGTCGGGTCGGGTTCGGGTCATTATGAATCCGGGTCATTTTGGGTTTCGAGTAACTCGGATTAGTGTCGAGTCTGGTTCAGATTATTTTATTTTGAAGCATTTTCGAGTCAAGTTTGGACCGGATCAGGTAGGATCAGATTTTGCCACCTCTATGAACCATAACCAATATGCATAGATAAAATAGTGAAAAAAAAAATATAAAGTTCTCAATCACAAAGTACTCTTGTATAATATTTTTATTGGCATTAATATTGAGTTTCCATTATTCTATCGTGATCCTAATGCGTGCATAAGGGACGCCAGGTCTCACTGCTTTAAACCGCATTGTTTGAGTGGAGATTGCAATCACTTATAAACAGCTGAGACACATCAACTCTAGCCGATGTAGGATACCAAGACTTGACCCTATCTTGTGGCGACACAATCTTCCCTCTTTTTGGCACAACGTACATGTTGTGTGGTCCCACACTCAGCAACCCACCTCCGAGCTTTCGAAAGTCGGTTTTGATACCACTATAATGATCTGACCTCTCACATGGTATAATATTGTTGGCATTGGCACACCAGGCCTCACGACTTTAAAATGAGTTGTGCAAGTGAAGGTGGCAATCACTTAAAAACAACCCGACCACATCCTCTCTAATTGATATGAGATACCAAGACTTGACCCCATCTTGGAGCATCACAATGGACACAAAAAATGAAGTTTCGAGAAAAACTTCCTCAAAACAACACTTTAATGGTGTTACTTAAAGAATGATAAGATTCATACTGCTTTTGAAGTGTTTAATGTTAAATGTGAAAGATTCCTTTCGAGATGTCCTAATTTAAAAATAGTGCCTAGTTGTCAAAGAAAGATGTTATGTATCTTCTAGACATTCCATATGATGGAATTTTTTTAAATCTTTCAATTTTGTGGATTAGAACTCTGGTATGTATGGGATATTCATAATTTTACTTTTTTTTTAGCTAAATATCTTTTTTCATCGGTGTGAGTTACACAACAGAAGGTAACCTTCTTATCTTATCTCTAATCCTCGATGTGAGGTGGATTCAATCACAAATATCTTGTGTGACAATAAGTGACTTAATCAATTGAGCAAGAACCACTAGTTGACACCCATTTTTTACCAAAGCAACATTTTTTTCGTTTTCACTTTTTTATTTTAGTTTCTTGTTTGATCTCATTCTTACATTTTAAAATTCAAGAAATCTATTAAAAAGTTTAAAATTTTGAAAATGAAAAGATATTTTTATAGATTTTTTAACCTAATTCGAATTTAGTATTTAAAAAATAAAAGCCTAAACTCATAGTTATCAGACTTGGACAAGACCGATCAGTGACTCGAACCCTTTATCATTTGAATCTTTCATCTTACCAGTTTTACATTCAGATCAATGAACCCGATGACTTAGTCGATTCGACTAGACCGACAGATGAACCAAAGATCAAATCAATTTGATTTTTTAATTTCAAAAAGAAATTAAATATTTATTGTAATTATAATGACCCAACCGCTCACTTGGCACAATATTTTCTGCTTTGGCATACCAGACCACCTCCCACTTGGCACAATATTGTCCACTTTGGCATACCAGACCTCACGGCTTTAAAACACGTGTTGCGAGTGAAGGAAAGAATCACTTAATTTTGAATCTTAAATTTTTCACTTTTGATCCATCGTCAATATCCTTGCAACTTGAAACTAATTTTTTTTCATTGACCTTACCTAAAAATCAACATTTTAACTTTTACTCTTTGGAATTAATGTTCTGCCACCCAATTTCTTAGCAAATATGATTATACCATCCCATTTTTTCCCTCATTCTTAATTGTTTCCCCTCTCAATTTCCAAAAATTACTTAATGTCTAACTACTGATACCTTTTTTTTTATTTCAGTCCAAATTATTCTCTTGTAACTATCATTCCGTCCGAAATCAAGTGACCCTATAAGATATGATATGCAATTCTTCTCAAAAAGCTAAATGTTCAAAACTAACCACTCATTTTTTTATACATCCTTCAAGATAGAATGGTATTTATATACATATTTATAGTGGTATCAAAGCCGACTGGGAGATTGTGATCTATAACAACCCAACCTCCCACTTGACATAATATTGTCCGCTTTGACACACCAAGCCTCACAACTTAAAAATACGTTGTGAAAATGGATGTCACAATTACTTATTGTTGTTATTTGTCTAAGTTTCAAACATATCCAAACATGGTCTAAATTTGGTTAAAGTCCAAATCAAAGGTGGAGTATGAAATTTCAGCAAGTTAAAAGGTTGCACACAGGTGTGTGCTTAAGTTTTGAGCCTGGCAAAGTCAGGCACACTGCTGTGGAAGTTTTTGCCCACTGGCAGGAGGTGTGCGCACAACATCAGGAGGCTGCAGCATCAGGACACGCCGCAGCACACAGCACCACACCAAAACGCACAGCATCACTTGGAGAGTGATATAGGGCTAAGATTAAAGGAAGAACATGATCAAAGGGTCAAGAATGATTCACAAGATTGTCCAAGAATTAAGAGGCTATAAAAAGTGTTTCTTAGCCTCATTTCAAGTGGTGAAAAAGGTGTGTGAGAGAACCACACAGGTTGTGACATTGTGAGATCATTGTAAACACAAGAGAAAATTTTGTGAGAGATATAAACACAAGAGGGACTCTTGTAGTGAGGCTGGTTGTAAAGAAGAGAGGTTAGTAGAGAATTGATAGAAAGCATTGTAATAGGTCTATCACTTTCTCGTTCTCTTCTTGGTTCTTCAAGAACTTGGATTCTTGAAGGGGATTGCTGTAACTTTGTAAGAACCATTGAGATAGTGCAGAGAGTTCGGAGGAACTCACGGGGACGTAGTCACATTGCCGAACCTCGACAACAAATTACTTGTCTTCTTTCTTTCTTTGATTTTCTGTTCTTGTGTTCGATTGCTGAAATTCTTTCTACAAGTCATTCAAGACTTGGGTGTTTGGAAGATCACCACCTGGGCATCTTGTCAAGGTGATTTCCAACAGTGGTATTAGAGCTTTGGTCAGTGGTATCAGAGCACAGCAGCTGGTTATCGGAACAAGAAGTAGAAGGTACGGAGCCAAGACTCCAAGAATCAAAGATCAACTTCTTGGGTGATTCAAGAACGGAGTTAAGATCTATATCTGATCGTGTTCTTGAGGTAAATCAAGAACGGTGTTAAGATCAATATCTGATCATGTTCTTGAGGGTGATTCAAGAACGGTGAAAAGATCAAGATCGGGTCGTGTTCTTGAGAGTGATTCAAGAATGGTTAAGATCCATCTTCGATCTGTGTTCTTGAGGTTGAAGAAAGCAGTTGTGGTTAGTGCACAAATCTGGGATTTTGTCCGCAAAGATGGCTTCAAATTTCTGTGTGGAGAAGTTTGATGGAAAGGGAGACTTTACCCTATGGAAGCGGAAGATCAAAGCGGTTCTAATGCAGCAGAAAGTGGACATAGCTATTGGAGAAGATGATGCTTTTCCAGCAAGTGTCACGGAGGACCAGCGGACCAAGATGAAGAAGATGGCTTACAGCACCATTTTCTTGCACATGTCGGATAATGTCACAAGGGAGTGCGGAGACTCTGAGGATCCGGCTGTCATATGGAAGAAACTAGATGAGTTGTTTCTTACCAAGACTCTCCCGGATAAGAGGTATCTTCGAAAATGAATCTTTGCTTTTAAATTTGATCCTAAGAAAGAGTTGCAAGATAATCTTGATGCCAAGAAAAGGAGTACATCAAGTGGTAACGGGCTGTTCTTTAAAAGAAGGCCAGCAACTTGGTATGGCAGCAACCATGGCTACTACCGGGACAGAGGTAGAGGAGAGAGCCATGGGAGAGTGCACAGCAGCATGTATGGCTACTACCGGGACAGAGGTAGAGGAGAGAACCATAGGAGAGTGCAAAACAGCATGCATGGCTACTACCGGGACAGATGTAGAGGAGAAAGCCATGGGAGAATGCATTCCAAACTGAGATTTGGAGGGAAGTGTTGCTACTACTGCCATAAGGAGGGTCATGTCAAGAAAGATTGCAAGAAGATGACAAGGGATAGAGGAGGAAGCCATACCAAGAATGGAGAGGCTTCGGTTGCCAAAACAGAACAGCAAGATGATGATGTTCTTGTTGCGTGCTCAAGTGTGAGCAAGGGGCAAGAAGGCAGCGGGAAATGGATCTTGGATACCGGGTGCACTCATCATATGAGCCCTCACAAAGAATGGTTCAAGAATTTCAAGAAGATCAATGATGGAAGAGTCTTCTTGGGTAATGACAATTCTTGCCAAGTGAGAGGGATTGGAGACATCCAATTGAGGATGTTTGATGGAGTCACAAGGCTGCTGGAAAATGTGAGGTATGTTCCAGATTTGAAGAGGAACTTGATCTCATTAGGGCAGCTGGATTCCATGGGCTATACATGCAAGATAGAGGGAGGAAAGATCAAGGTGGCCAAGGGATCTTTGGTAGTGATCAAGGCAGCAGGAAACGATAGACTCTATGAGATGATCGGAAAAACAGAAACCAATGGTCAAGCAGCAAGCTCGATGGCTGAGCTGGACAAGGCAGCCCTTTGGCACACTCGCTTGGGACATATGAGCGAAAAAGGCCTGCAAGTGCTTAGCAAGGAAGGTCTACTTGGTGGTGACAAAGTAGAAAAACTGGATTTCTGTAAGAGCTGTGTTTTTGGGCAGCAACATCGGGTCAGCTTCAACACCGGATTGCACAAGTCTAAGGGCATTCTTGATTACATTCATTTGGACCTTTGGGGACCAGCAAGAACACCAACACAGGGAGGTAACTTTTACTTTCTGTCTTTAATTGATGATTATTTAAGAAGAGTGTGGATTTATTTACTTAGGAATAAATCGGATGCCTTGAAAAAATTTGTTGTGCGGAAGAAATTGTTGGAAACCCAAACTGGTAGGGTAGTTAAAGCTTTAAGAACCGATAATGGCTTAGAATTTTGCAACAAGGATTTTGATAAATTCTGTGAATTAAATGGCATTCTAAGACACAAAACGGTTGCAAAAACACCCCAGCAAAATGGAGTTGCTGAAAGAATGAATCGAACCCTTATGGAAAAAGTTAGGTGCATGCTAATAGGATCTGGGTTACCAAAATATTTTTGGGGAGAAGCTGTAGCTACAGCTGCATACTTGGTGAATAGATCACCCTCTAGAGCAACAGAGCTCAAGACTCCCATGGATATGTGGAGTGGAAAACCCCTTGAATTAAGCAACCTTAGGACTTTTGGGTGTGCAGCATATGCACATCAAAAGGAGGATAAACTTGGCCCTGGGTTTAGAAATGTGTATTTCTAGGATATGGTGATGGGGTTAAGGGATATAGGTTGTGGTCCTTAGAAAAGAAGGGAATGAAACTGATTATAAGTAGGGATGTTGTCTTTAATGAATTATTATTTCCCTACTTGGAGAATACTAACCCTGCAGGGGCTAGTGAGCAAACCAATTCAGAAATTGTTGAGCATAGCATCAAGGGAGATTCTGTTCAGGTAGAGCAAAGGAGATAAGAGGGTTCAGACCAGGTAGATCCCTTGGATGATTGCCAAGCTCAAGAAACTCAAGAAGAGGCTGAACAAGAAGAGGATGCTACAGCAAGTCAGAAAGACTGCCAGCTCATAAGAGACCGGGAAAGAAGAGTGGTTAGACCACCCTTGAGATATGGGTTTGCAAATGCTGTAGATGTAGCAACTCCTTGGATAGAAGGAGGGATGGCTAAACCAGAAACTTACATGGATGCCATGGTGTGTAAGGATTCGTCAAAGTGGCAGCTAGCTATGGAGGAAGAAATAGATTCTTTGAGGAAGAACAACTTCTGGGAATTGGTGAAAATTCCAGGAAATCAGAAAGTTGTGGAATGTAAGTGCACTTACATGATCAAAGAAGGGTGCCCTCCAAGAGATGAAGTCTGGAACAAGGCTAGGCTGGTGGCGAATGGGTTCACGAGAAGAGAAGACATAGGTTTCACAGAAACTTTCTCACCTGGACACAAGGTGGAGAAGATGGTGAGTATCCTCACCTATGTCATTGATGGGCTGTTAGTTTGGAACAGCAGGAAGAGAATGGAAAGGTTTACATCTCAACTCAGTGAGGAGTTCGAGAGGAAGGATCTCAGCCTTGCACAAAAGATCCTTGGGATGAGGAGAATCATCCGGGAAAGGAAGAGAAACAGGTCAAGTGTTTCTTGGGCAATGGATGTTTTCAGCAAATGTGTGAGTAATCCCGGAAAAGAGCGTTGTCTTGGGATGAAGTGGTTGCTAAGTTACATGGAAGCTCAGTGGCAGCCAGTGGTAGCACTCATAACAACCAGGGCAGAATGCATAGCGGCTACGGAAGCCATAAAGGAGGCTATGGGGTGCAAAGGGTTGTTGGACGAGTGGGAGGTCCTAAAAGAGCAGGTGGTGGTATCTTTGGATAGCCAAAGTTCGGGGCACTTGTGGAGGTATCCGGTGTTCCATGAGGGGATGGAGCATATGGATGTTCGGTATAATTACATTCTAGAAAATGGTACAGAAGGAAGCATTCATGTTGACAAGAAGACCACGGAGAAAAGTCCTGCAGATTTAGGCACCAAGTTTCTACCTCTAAGTAAGTTCAATCATTGCCTTGAATTACTTAGGAATGGAGTTGGTTAATTGGTAACTCAATATGAGTTTGGATCCCGAAGCTTTCTGCACAATGGTTCAGATTTTTTGAACACTTAGACAAAGGTAGAGATTGTTGTTATTTGTCTAAGTTTCAAACATATCCAAACATGGTCTAAAGTTGGTTAAAGTCCAAATCAAAGGTGGAGTATGAAATTTCAGCAAGTTAAAAGGTTGCACACAAGTGTGTGCTTAAGTTTTGAGCATGGCAAGGTCAGGCACACTGCTGTGGAAGTTTCTGCCCACAGGTAGGAGGTGTGCGCACAGCATCAGGAGGCTGCAGCATCAGGACATGCCGCAGCACACAGCACCACACCAACACGCACAGCATCACTTGGAGAGTGATATAGGGCTGAGATTAAAGGAATAACATGATCAAAGGGTCAAGAATGATTCACAAGATTGTCCAAGAATTAAGAGGCTATAAAAAGTGTTTCTTAGCCTCATTTCAAGTGGTGAAAAAGGTGTGTGAGAGAACCACACAGGTTGTGACATTGTGAGATCATTGTAAACACAAGAGAGAATTTTGTGAGAGACATAAACACAAGAAGGACTCTTGTAGTGAGGCTAGTTGTAAAGAAGAGAGGTTAGTAGAGAATTGATAGAAAGCATTGTAATAGGTCTATCACTTTCTCGTTCTCTTCTTGGTTCTTCAAGAACTTGGATTCTTGAAGGGGATTGCTGTAACTTTGTAAGAACCATTGAGATAGTGCAGAGAGTTCGGAGGAACTCACGAGGACGTAGGCACATTGCCGAACCTCGACAACAAATTACTTGTCTTCTTTCTTTCTTTGATTTTCTGTTCTTGTGTTCGATTGCTGAAATTCTTTCTACAAGTCATTCAAGACTTGGGTGTTTGGAAGATCACCACCTGGGCATCTTGTCAAGGTGATTTCCAACACTTATAAATAGCCTAGTTACATCCTCTCTAGCCGAGTGGGATACCAAGACTTAACCTCATCTTGAGATGTCACAATCTCCCCTTCTATTGGCACAACATCCTTGCTGTGTGGTCCCGCACTCGATAACCCACCTCCGAGCTTTCAAGATTCGGCTCTGATACCAAAAGTGTCACGACCAATACCCGAGAGGAATAATTCTAGCGGCTATATCGTGAATTTAAAAATAAACAATAAATTTCGCTCTTCAAGTTTTTTTATGAAAATTCAACAAATAATGATAACAGTAAAAGCTTTTAGTAAATTTTTTACTTTCAAGAAAATCCACATATTAAAACAATGCATCCAACTTGTAGAAAAATTATTGTTTGAATAATTCCCCATAACTCCAAGGTACATAGAGATCCTTGCTCTTTCAGAAATTCTTACAAAACCATAACCTGTTTGAAAACTATAAATGCTTTCTGGAAGTCACTTAAACTTAAGGAAAAGATAACAAAATTCAGGAACCAAAAATTAATCCAACAAAAACTCAAATATTTAGTTCAAAAACCCAAAAGCCGATAGAGAATGTCATAGTGCAAAGCCCCTACCAAATGTCAAAGCCTGTAAGCTAACATGAAGAAGATTAAGTCAACCAATGACAACCTATAAGATAAAAATTTGGGGGTAAGCTATATAGATTAGTGAGATAAAGGAACTTAAAATATATTTTTTAAGCAAAACAAAAGTTTGTTGAATCTTAAACAACTATAACGACCCAACCTCCCACTTGGATTACTAGGCATCAAGGCTTTAAAACATGTTGTGCAAATGGAGGTGACAATAATTTAAATACAGCCGAGTTACATCCTCTCTAGCCGATGTGGGATACCAAGCCTTGACCTCATCTTGAGGTGCCACAATTTCCCCTCCTTTTGGCACAACGTCCTCGATGTGTGGTCCCACACTCAGCAACCCACCTTCAAGCTTTCAAGAGTCCACTCTGATACCACTATAACGACCCAACCTCCCACATTGTACACCAGGCCTCACGACTTTAAAACATGTTGTGTAAATAGAGGTGACAATCACTTATAAATAGCCCAGTTACATCCTCTCTAGCTGAAAATAGAGAAATCTCATGCAAACTAAAACATTATAATCCATTGAAAATATTTGGATTCACTTTCCTTATACAACATAAAGAAACATGGCTACTTTTCTTACATGTCTACATCTTAAGTAAATACATGGATGCTTCACTCTATAAATAGTGAAATCTCCCATGCAAACTCAAACGTTATAATCCATTGAGAATACTAGTTGTCGCTTTTCTTATATAACATAAAGAGATGTGATACTTTCTTACATGTCTACATTTTAAGTAAACGCGTGAATGATTTACTCTATAAATAGATAAATCTCATCAGAGCTAAAACATTAGAATCCAATGAAAATACTTGGATTCACTTTCCCTATACAACATACAGAAATGTGGCTACTTTTTTATACATGTTTGCATCCTAATTAGTAAATACATGAAAGCTTTACTCTATAAATAAAGAAATATCATGCAAATTAAAGCATTATAATCCATTGAAAATAGTTGGATTCACTTTCCTTATATAACATAAAGAGACATGGCTACTTTTCTCACATATCTACATCCTAAGTAAATACATGAACCCTTTACTCTATAAATAGAGAAGTCCCATGCTAACTAAAACATTATAATCCATTGAGAATACTTGTTGTCACCTTGCTTATATAACATAAAGAGACGTGATACTTTCTTACATGTCTACATTTTAAGTAAACACGTGAATGCTTTACTCTATAAATAGATAAATCTCATTCTAGCTAAAACATTAGAATCCATTGAAAATACTTGGATTCACTTTCCCTATACAACATACAGAAATGTGGCTACTTGTTTTTACACATTTGCATCCTAATTAGTAAATACATAAATGCTTTACCCTATAAATAAAGAAACATCATGCTAATTAAAACATTATAATCCATTGAAAATGGTTGGATTCACTTTCCTTATATAACATAAAGAGACATGGCTACTTTTCTCACATATCTACATCCTAAGTAAATACATTAACCCTGTACTCTATAAATAGAGAAGTCCCATGCTAACGAAAACATTATAATCCATTGAAAATACTTGTTGTCACTAGAACTTTTAAGTCATGGCTAAATTATGTTGCACTCAGTTCCTGGTTCTTCTCCTTGCTTGCTCAGGTTTGTTCAATCTCTTTTCAATCTTTTGATAACTTGTTACTGTTGACTTGATTCTTATCCTATATATGTAAAAAAATTATTCTCCAACCTTGTAAAATAGTGTGCAACAGCCTTTACTACAATGTTTTTTAGTTGGAAATCTATACTCAAGATTGAGGATGGTGTACACTTAGACATATACAAGTGTAGAATTAGTAACATATGATCGAGGTTCTTTTTATACGGTGAAGTTATTAATTTTATTTTCTTTTTTTGCAAGTGTAGATTAATGGATTTGTTTAATTTTCATAATGTGGCAGTTTTGTTGATTGTGCCTGATGTTGAGGGACAGAAAAGATGTCAAAAGGTGTTAAGTCCCAGCGGATGCCAACTTTCAGCTTGCAGAGAACAATGCTTAAAACAGCTGAATGGCAATGGAGCTTGCGTTGAAAAGCCACCTGGTTCTGAAAATTACTTTTGCAACTGTGTCTTCAATTGTGGCTTTATTTAACTATTCTTTGGGTGTACCTGCTATCAATAAAAAAGGGAAACAAATGCATTGACTAGTTCTAATGTTATACTTTAATTTTGTGTTTTCCAATGATTCTGATGAACTATTTCGCAATGAAAAAGTTTATTCCATATATTTCCATTAGTTAAGTAAACCATTAAAGGTGGCAAACGGGTCGGATCGGGTCAATCGGATTCGGGTCATATTGAGCCGCGGGTCGTTCGGGTCATTTCAATCTCGGGTCATGTTGGGTCAGGTCAGATCAACAAAATGAATGTTTAAGCTTAATCAAAAAAATATTTTATTTGCATGTAATAGGACTAAACGAGTTACATTGTCAAATTCGTAAAAGTTAATTAATAATAAATCAATACTTAATTTTTAAATAATATATTTCATTTTTGAATGCAATATGAAATAATTTTTAGTCTCAAAGTTCAGTCTTAAATGATCTCAGACAACCGGTCCACAAAGTTATCCTCCCTAATAACGTCTTACGTCAGATTTTGGAGATTAAATTTCATATAATCACTTCATTCCATTCTATTTTTTTTAGAGACAACTAAAAATAAAACTTTATTGTGACTTTAAGAATAATACAAAATTTACTAGTCTTCTCAATTTTTCATTTGAAGTTAATGAGATTATTCGTATTAATAGAATGTTGAACCATGCACATCAACTCATGTAAATTAATAATTAATTAATCATGATATACTTTATTTTATTTGACAGGTAGTAAATTAACTATTATCCCAGTTTTAGAAAGCAAGTTGTTTTTTTATAAAAAATTATATTTTCAATTCAATTCGAGTAAGGTTATTTCGGGTTTAGGTCGTTTCGGGTTCGGGTCATTTCGGGTTTTCGGGTCACTTCAAGTTTCATGTCGTTCAAGGTCGGGTCGGGTTCGGGTCATTATGAATCCGGGTCATTTTGGGTTTCGGGTAACTCGGATTAGTGTCGAGTCTGGTTCAGATTATTTTATTTCGAAGCATTTTCGAGTCAGGTTTGGACCGGATCAGGTAGGATCAGATTTTGCCACCTCTATGAACCATAGCCAATATGCATAGATAAAGTAGTGAAAAAAAAATATAAAGTTCTCAATCTCAAAGTACTCTTGTATAATATTTTTATTGGCATTAATATTGAGTTTCCATTATTCTATCGTGATCCTAATGCGTGCATAAAGGACCCCAGGTCTCACGGCTTTAAACCGCATTGTTTGAGTGGAGATTGCAATCACTTATAAACAGCCGAGACACATCCGCTCTAGCCGATGTGGGATACCAAGACTTGACCCCATCTTGGGGCGACACAATATTCCCTCTTTTTGGCACAACATACACACTGTATGGTCCCACACTCAGCAACCCACCTCCGAGCTTTCTAGAGTCGGCTCTTATACCACTATAATGACCTGACCTCTCACTTGGTATAATATTGTTGGCATTGGCACACCAGGCCTCACGGCTTTAAAACGAGTTGTGCAAGTGAAGGTGGCAATCACTTATAAACAACTCAACCACATCCTCTCTAACTGATATGAGATACCAAGACTTGACCCCATCTTGGAGCATCACAATAGACACAAGAAATGAAGTTTCGAGAAAAACTTCCTCAAAACAACATTTTACTGGTCTTACTTAAAGAATGATAAGATTCATACTGTTTTGAAGTGTTTAATGCTAAATGTGAAAGATTCTGTTCGAGAGGTCACAATTTAAAAATAGTGCCTAGTTGTCAAATAAAGATGTTATGTATCTTCTAGACATTCCATATGGTGGAATTTTTTTAAATCTTTCAATTTAGTGGATTTGAACTCTGGTATGTATGGGTATATTCATAATTTTACATCTTTTTTAGCTAAATATCTTTTTTCATCGGTGTGAGTTACACAACAGAAGGTAACCTTCTTATCTTATCTCTAATCCTTGATGTGAGATGGATTTTATCGCAAATATCTTGTGTGACAATAAGTGACTTTATCAATATAGCAAGAACCACTAGTTGACACCCATTTTTTACCAGGGCAATATTTTTTCGTTTTCACGTTTTTATTTTAGTTTCTTGTTTGATCTCATTCTCACATTTTAAAATTCAAGAAATCTATTAAAAAGTTTAAAATTTTGAAAATGAAAAGATATCTTTATAGATTTTTTAACCTAATTCAAATTTAGTATTTAAAAAATAAAAGCCTAAACTCATAGTTATCAAACTTAGACAAGACCAATCAGTGACTCGAACCCTATACCATTCTAAATCTTTCATCTTACCAGTTTTACAATCAGATCGATGACCCAATTGACTTAGCAGATTCGACTAGACCGATAGATGAACCAAAGATCAAATCAATTTGATTTTTTACTTACAAAAAGAAATTAAATATTTATTGTAATTATAATGACCCAACCTCTCACTTTGCACAATATTTTCCGCTTTGGTATACCAGACCACTTCCTACTTGGCACAATATTGTCCGCTTTGGCATACCAGACCTCACGGCTTTAAAATGTGTGTTGCGAGTGAAGGAAAGAATCACTTAATTTTGAATCTTAAATTTTTCACTTTTGATCCATCGTCAATATCCTTGCAACTTGAAACTAATTTTTTTACATTGACCTTACCTAAAAATCAATATTTTAACTTTTGCTCTTTGGAATTAATGTTCTGCCACCCAGTTTCTTAGCAAATATGATTATACCATCCCATTTTTTCCCTCATTCTTAATTGTTTCCCCTCTCAATTCCCAAAAATTACATAATGTCTAATCTACCGATACCTTTTTTTTTCCCTAATTTCAGTCAAAATCATTCTCTTGTAACTATCATTCCGTCTGAAATCAAGTGACCCTATAAGATACGATATTCAATTCTTCTCAAAAAGCTAAATGTTCAAAACTAACCACTCATTTTTTTTATACATCCTTCAAGATAGAATGGTATTTATATACATATTTATAGTGGTATCAAAGCAGACTGGGAGATTGTGATCTATAACGACCCAACCTGCCACTTGATACAATATTGTCCGCTTTGATACACCAGGCCTCACGACTTTAAAATATGTTGTGAAAACGGATGTGACAATCACTTATAAATAGCCTAGTTACATCCTCTCTAACCGAGTGGGATACCAAGACTTAACTCCATCTTGAGATGTCACAATCTCCCCTCCTATTGGCACAACATCCTTGCTGTGTGGTCTCAAACTCGGCAACCCACCTCCGAGCTTTCAGGATTCGGCTCTGATACTAAAAGTGTCACGAACAATACCCGATTGGAATAACCCTAACGGCTGTATCGTGAATTTAAAAATAAACAATCAATTTTGCTCTTCATGTTTTTTTATGAAAATTCAACAAATAATGATAACAGTAAAAGTTTTTAGTCAATTTTTTACTTTCAAGAAAATCTACATATTAAAACAATGTATCCAACTTGTAGAAAAATTCTTGTTTGAATAATTCCCCATAATTCCAAGGTACATAGAGATCCTTGCTCTTTCAGAAATTCTCACAAAACCATAACCTGTTTGAAAACTTTAAATGCTTTCTGGAAGTCACTTAAACTTAAAGAAATGATAACAAAATTCAAGAACCAAAATTAATCCAACAAAAACTCAAATATTTAGTTCAAAAACCCAAAAGCCGATAGAGAATGTCATAGTGCTAAGCCCCCACCTAATGTCAAAGCGTGTAAGATAACATGAAGAAGATTAAGTCAACCTATGACAACCTGTAAGATAAAAATTTGGGAGTAAGCTATATAGATTAGTTAGATAAAGGAACTTAAAATATATTTTTTAATCAAAACAAAAGTTTGTTGAATCTTAAACAACTATAACGACCCAACCTCCCACTTGGATTACTAGGCATCATGGCTTTAAAACATGTTATGCAAATGGAAGTGACAATAATTTATATACAGCCGAGTTACATCCTCTCTAGCCGATATGGGATACCAAGACTTGACCCCGTCTTGAGGTGTCACAATTTCCCCTCCTTTTGGCACAACATCCTCGATGTGTTGTCCCACACTCGGCAACCCACCTTCAAGCTTCCAAGAGTCAACTCTGGTACCACTATAATGACCCAACCTCCCACTTTGCGCACTAGGGCTCACGACTTTAAAATATGTTGTGTAAATAGATGTGACAATCACTTATAAATATCCCAGTCACATCCTCTCTAGCTGTAAATAGAGAAATCTCATGCAAACGAAAACATTATAATCCATTGAAAATATTTGGATTCACTTTCCTTATACAACATAAAGAAACATGGCTACTTTTCTTACATGCCTACATCTTAAGTAAACACATGAATGCTTTACTCTATAAATAGTGAAATCTCCCATGCTAACTCAAACGTTATAATCCATTGAGAATACTTGTTGTCGCTTTTCTTATATAACATAAAGGGACGTGATACTTTCTTACATGTCTACATTTTAAGTAAACACGTGAATGATTTACTCTATAAATAGAAAAATCTCAGTCTAGCTAAAACATTAGAATCCATTGAAAATACTTGGATTCACTTTCCATAAACAGAATATAGAAATGTGGCTACTTTTTTTACACATTTGCATCCTAATTAGTAAATACACGATTGCTTTACTCTATAAATAAAGAAATATCATTCTAATTAAAACATTATAATCCAATGAAAATAGTTGGATTCACTTTCCTTATATAACATAAAGAGACATGGCTACTTTTCTCACATATCTACATCCTAAGTAAATGCATGAACCCTGTACTCTATAAATAGAGAAGTCCCATGCTAACTAAAACATTATAATCCATTGAGAATACTTCTTCTCACTTTTCTTATATAACATAAAGAGACGTGATACTTTCTTACATGTCTACATTTTAAGTAAACACATGAATGCTTTACTCTATAAATAGATAAATCTCATTCTAGCTAAAACATTAGAATCCAATGAAAATATTTGGATTCACTTTCCCTATACAACATACAGAAATGTGGCTACTTTTTTTACATATTTGCATCCTAATTAGTAAATACATGAATGCTTTACTCTATAAATAAAGAAATCTCATGCTAATTAAAACAATATAATCCATTGAAAATAGTTGGATTCACTTTCCTTATATAACAAAAAGAAACATGTCTACTTTTCTTACATATCTACATCCTAAGTAAATACATGAACCATTTACTCTATAAATAGAGAAATCCCATGCTAACTAAAACATTATAACCCATTAAGAATACTTGTTGTCACTAGAACTTTAAGTCATGGCTAAATTATGTTGCACTCAGTTCCTGGTTCTTCTCCTTGCTTGCTCAGGTTTGTTCAATCTCTTTTCATCCTTTTGATAACTTGTTACTGTTGACTTGATTCTTCTCCTATATATGTAAAAAAATTATTCTCCAGCCTTGTAAAATAGTGTACAATAGCCTTTACTACAACGTTTTTTAGTTGGAAAGCTATACTCTAGATTGAGGATGGTGTACACATAGACATATACAAGTGTAGAATTAGTAACATATGATCGAGGTTCTTTTTATACGGTGAAGTTTTTAATTTTCTTTTCTTTTTTTGCAAGTGTAAATTAATGGATTTGTTTAATTTTCATAATGTGGCAGTTTTGTTGATTGTGCCTGAAGTCGAGGGACAGAAAAGATGTCAAAAGGTGTTAAGTCCCAGCGGATGCCAACTTTCAGCTTGCAGAGAACAATGCTTAAAACAGCTGAATGGCAATGGTGCTTGCGTTGAAAAGCCACCTGGTTCTGAAAATTACTTTTGCAACTGTGTCTTCAATTGTGGCTTCATTTAACTATTCTTTAGGTGTACGTGCTATCAATAAAATAAAAGGAAACAAATGCATTGACTAGTTCTAATGTTATACTTTAATTTTGTTTTTTCCAATGATTCTGATGAAGTATTTCACAAATGAAAAAGTATATTCCATAAATTTCCATAAGTTAAGTAAACCATTAAAGGTGGCAAACGGGTCGGATCGGGTCAATCGGATTCGAGTCGTATTGAGCCGCGAGTTGTTCGGGTCATTTCAATCTCGGGTCTTGTTGGGTCGGGTCGGATCAACAAAATAGATGTTTAAGCTTAATTAAAAAAAAAATTTTTTTGCATATAATAGGACTAAACGAGTTGCATTGTCAAATCCGTAAAATTTAATTAATAATAAATCAATACTTAATTTTTTAAATAATATATTTCATTTTTGAATGCAATATGCAATAATTTCTAGTTTAAAAGTTCAGTCTTAAATGATCTCAGACAACTGGTCCACAAAGTTATTCTCCCTAATAATGTCTTATGTCAGATTTTGGAGATTAAATTTCATATAATCACTTCATTTCATTCTATTTTTTTAGAGACAACTAAAAATAAAACTTTATTGTGACTTTAAGAACAATGCAAAATTTACTAGTCTTCTCAATTTTTTATTTGAAGTAAATGTGATTATTCATATTAATAGAATGTTAAACCATACACATCAACTCATATAAATTAATAATTAATTAATCATGATATACTTTATTTTATTTGATATGTAGTAAATTAACTATTATCCCAGTTTTAGAAAACAAGTTGTTATTTTTATAAAAAATTATATTTTCAATTCATTTCGAGTAGGGTCATTTCGGGTTCAAGTCGTTTCGGGTTCGAGTCATTTCGGTTTTCCGGGTCACTTCAAGTTTCGTGTCGTTCGAGGTCGGGTCGGGTTCGGGTCAGTTTGAGTTTCGGTTAATTCGGATTAGTGTCGGGTCTGGTTTGGATCATTTTATTTTCAAGCATTTTCGAGTCAAGTTTGGACCAAATCGAGTCGAATCAGATTTTTCCACCTCTATGAACCATAACCAATATGCATAGATGAGGTAGTGAAAAAAAATATAAAGTTCTCAATCTCAAAGTACTCTTGTATAATATTTTTATTGGCATTAATATTGAGTTTCCATTATTCTATCGTGATCTGAATGCGTGCATAAGGGACACTAGGTCTCACGGCTTTAAACCGCATTGTGTGAGTGGAGGTTGCAATCACTTATAAACAGCCGAGATACATCCGCTCTAGCCGATGTGGGATACCAAGACTTGACCCCATCTTGGGGCGACACAATCTTTCCTCTTTTTGGCACAACGTACACACTGTGTGGTCCCACACTCAGCAACCCACCTCCGAGCTATCGAGAGTCGGCTCTGATACCACTATAATGACCTGACCTCTCACTTGGTATAATATTGTTGGCATTAGCACACCAGGCCTCACGGCTTTAAAATGAGTTGTGCAAGTGAAGGTGGCAATCACTTATAAACAACCCAACCACATCCTCTCTAACTGATATGAGATACCAAGACTTGACCTCATCTAGAGCATCACAATGGACACAATAAATGAAGTTTCGAGAAAAACTTCCTCAAAAAAACACTTTAATGGTCTTACTTAAAGAATGATAAGATTCATACTGTTTTGAAGTGTTTAATGCTAAATGTGAAGATTCTTCGAGATGTCACAATTTAAAAATAGTGCCTAGTTGTCAAAGAAAGATGTTATGTATCTTCTAGACATTCCATATGGTGGAATTTTTTTAAATCTTTCAATTTGGTGGGTTTGAAGTCTTGTATGTATAGGTATATTCATAATTTTACTTCTTTTTTAGCTAAATATCTTTTTTCATCGGTTTGAGTTACACAACAGAAGGTAACCTTCTTATCTTATCTCTAATCCTTGATGTGAGATGGATTCTATCGCAAATATCTTGTGTGACAATAAGTGACTTAATCAATTGAGCAAGAACCACTAGTTGACACCTATTTTTTACCGGTGCAATATTTTTTTCATTTTCACTTTTTTATTTTAGTTTCTTGTTTGATCTCATTCTCACATTTTAAAATTCAAGAAATCTACTAAAAAGTTTAAAATTTTGAAAATGAAAAGATATTTTTATAGATTTTTTAACCTAATTCGAATTTAGTATTTAAAAAATAAAAGCCTAAACTCATAGTTATCAGACTTGGACAAGACTGATCGGTGACTCGAACCCTATACCATTCTGAATCTTTCATCTTACCAGTTTTACAATCAGATCGATGAACAAATTGACTTAGCCGATTCGACTAGAACGACAGATGAACCAAATATCAAATCAATTTGATTTTTTACTTACAAACAGAAATTAAATATTTATTGTAATTATAACGACCAAACATCTCACTTGGGACAATATTTTTCGCTTTGGCATACCAGACCACCTCTCACTTGGCATAATATTGTCTGTTTTGACATACCAGACCTCACGGCTTTAAAACGTGTGTTGCAAGTGAAGGAAAGAATCACTTAATGTTGAATCTTAAATTTTTCACTTTTGATCCATCGTCAATATCCTTGCAACTTGAAACTAATTTTTTTACATTGACCTTACCTAAAAATCAACATTTTAACTTTTACTCTTTGGAACTAATGTTCTGCCACCCAATTTCTTAGCAAATATGATTATACCATCCCATTTTTTCCCTCATTCTTAATTGTTTCGCCTCTCGATTTCCAGAAATTACTTAATGTCTAACTACTGATACCTTTTTTTCTAATTTCAGTCCAAATCATTCTCTTGTAACTATCATTCCGTCTGAAATCAAGTGACCCTATAAGATACGATATTCAATTCTTCTCAAAAAGCTAAATGTTCAAAACTAACCACTCATTTTTTTATACATCCTTCAAGATAGAATGGTATTTATATACATATTTATAGTGGTATCAAAGCCGACTGGGAGATTGTGATCTATAATGACCCAACCTCCCACTTGACACAATATTGTCCACTTTGACACACCAAGGCTCACAACTTTAAAATACATTGTGAAAACGGATGTGACAATCACTTATAAATAGCCTACTTACATCTTCTCTAGCCGAGTGGAATACCAAGACTTAACCCCATCTTGAGATGTCACAATCTCCCCTTCTATTGGCACAATGTCCTTGTTGTGTGGTCTCACACTCGGCAACCCACCTCCGAGCTTTCAAGATTCGGCTCTGATACCAAAAGTGTCACGACCAATACCCGAAAGGAATAATCCTAGCGGCTATATCATGAATTTAAAAATAAACAATCAATTTCGCTCTTCAAATTTTTTTATGAAAATTCAACAAATAATGATAACAGTAAAAGCTTTTAGTAAATTTTTTACTTTCAAGAAAATCATATATTAAACCAATGTATCCAACTTGTAGAAAAATTATTGTTTGAATAATTCCCCATAATTCCAAGGTACATAGAGATCATTGCTCTTTAAGAAATCCTCACAAAACTATAACCTGTTTGAAAACTATAAATGCTTTCTGGAAGTCACTTAAACTTAAAGAAAAGATAACAAAATTCAAGAACCAAACAATAATCCAACAAAAACTCAAATATTTAGTTCAAAAACCAAAAAGCCGATAGAGAATGTCATAGTGCCAAGCCCCCACCTAATGTCAAAGCCCGTAAGCTAACATGAAGAAGATTAAGTCAACCTATGACAACCTGTAAATAAAAATTTGGGGGTAAGCTAAATAGATTAGTGAGATAAAGGAACTTAAAATATATTTTTTAATCAAAACAAAACTTTGTTCAATCTTAAACAACTATAACGACCCAACCTCCCACTTGTATTACTAGGCTTCACGGCTTTAAAACGTGCTGTGCAAATGGAGGTGACAATCATTTATATCCAGCCGAGTCACATCCCCTCTAGCCGATGTGGGATACCAAGACTTGACCCCATCTTGGGGTGTCACAATTTCCCCTCCTTTTGGCACAACGCCCTCGATGTGTGGTCCCACACTCGGCAACTCACCTTCAGGCTTTCAAGAGTCGACTCTGATACCACTACAACGACCCAACCTCCCACTTTGCACACCAGGCCTCATGACTTTAAAACGCGTTGTGTAAATAGAGGTGACAATCACTTATAAATAGCCCAGTCACATCCTCTCTAGCTGTAAATAGAGAAATCTCAAGCAAACTAAAACATTATAATCTATTGAAAATATTTGGATTCACTTTCGTTATACAACATAAAGAAGCATGGCTACTTTGCTTACATGTCTACATCTTAAGTAAATACATGAATGCTTTACTCTATAAATAGTGAAATCTCCCATGCTAACTCAAACGTTATAATCCATTGAGAATACTTGTTGTCGCATTTCTTATATAACATAAAGAGACGTGATACTTTCTTACATGTCTACATTTTAATAAACACGTGAATGATTTACTCTATAAATAGATAAATCTCATTCTAGCTAAAACATTAGAATCCATTGAAAATACTTGGATTCACTTTCCCTATACGACATACAGAAATGTGGCTACTTTTTTTACATATTTGCATCCTAATTAGTAAATACATGAATGCTTTACACTATAAATCAAGAAATATCATGCTTATTAAAACATTATAATCCATTGAAAATAGTTGGATTCACTTTCAATATGTAAACATAAAGAGACATGGCTACTTTTCTCACATATCAACATCCTAAGTAAATACATGAACCCTTTCCTCTATAAATAGAGAAGTCCCACGCTAACTAAATCGTTATAATCCCTTGGGAATACTTCTTGTCACTTTTCTTATATAACATAAAGAAACGTGATGCTTTCTTACATGTCTATATTTTAGGTAACCACGTGAATGCTTTACTCTATAAATAGATAAATCTCATTCTAGCTAAAACATTAGAATCCATTGAAAATACTTGGATTCACTTTCCCTATACAACATACCGAAACGTGGCTACTTTTTTTTACATATTTGCATCCTAATTAGTAAATACTTGAATGCTTTACTCTATAAATAAAGAAATCCCATGCTAATTAAAACAATATAATCCATTGAAAATAGTTGGATTCACTTTCCTTATATAACATAAAGATACATGGCTACTTTTCTTACATTTCTACATCCTAAGTAAATACATGAACCATTTACTCTATAAATAGAGAAATCCCATGCTAACTAAAGCATTATAACCCATTGAGAATACTTGTTGTCACTAGAACTTTAAGTCATGGCTAAATTATGTTGCACTCAGTTCCTGGTTCTTCTCCTTGCTTGCTCAGGTTTGTTCAATCTCTTTTCATCCTTTTGATAACTTGTTACTGTTGACTTGATTCTTACCCTATATATGTAAAAAATTATTCCCCAGCCTTGTAAAATAGTGTACAACAGCCTTTACTACAATGTTTTTTAGTTGGAAATCTATACTCAAGATTGAGGATGGTGTACACATAGACATATAAAAGTGTAGAATTAGTAACATATGATCGAGGTTCTTTTATACGGTGAAGTCATTAATTTTATTTTCTTTTTTGGCAAGTGTAGATTAATGGATTTGTTTAATTTTCATAATGTGGCAGTTTTGTTGATTGTGACTGAAGTCGAGGGTCAGAAAAGATGTCAAAAAGTGTTAAGTCCCAGCGGATGCCAACTTTCAGCTTGCAGAGAACAATGCTTAAAACAGCTCAGTGGCAATGGAGCTTGCGTTGAAAAGCCACCTGGTTCTGAAAATTACTTTTGCAACTGTGTCTTCAATTGTGGCTTTATTTAACTATTCTTTGGGTGTACGTGCTATCAATAAAAAAAGGAAACAAATGCATTGACTAGTTCTAATGTTATACTTTAATTTTGTGTTTTCCAATGATTCTGATGAACTATTTCACAATGAAAAAGTATATTCCATATATTTCCATAAGTTAAATAAACCATTAAAGGTGGCAAACGAGTCGAATCGGATCAATCGGATTCGGGTCATATTGAGCCGTGGGTCATTCGGGTCATTTCAATCTCGGGTCATGTTGGGTCGGGTCGGATCAACAAAATAGATGTTTAAGCGTAATTAAAAATATATTTTATTTGCATATAATAGGACAAAACGAGTTACATTGTCAAATCCGTAAAAGTTAATTAATAATAAATCAATACTTAAGTTTTTTAAGCAATATATTTCATTTTTGAATGCAATATGCAATAATTTTTAGTCTCAAAGTTCAGTCTTAAATGATCTCAGACAACCGGTCCACAAAGTTATTCTCACTAATAACGTCTTATATCAGATTTTGGAGATTAAATTTCATATAATCACTTCATTTCATTCTATTTTTTAGAGACAACTAAAAATAAAACTTTATTGTGACTTTAAGAACAATACAAAATTTACTAGTCTTCCTGATTTTTCATTTGAAGTTAATGAGATTATTCATATTAATAGAATGTTGAACCATACACATCAACTCATGTAAATTAATAATTAATTAATCATGATATACATTATTTTATTTGACAGGCAGTAAATTAACTATTATCCCAGTTTTAGAAAGCAAGTTATTTTTTTATAAAAAATTATATTTTCAATTCATTTCGAGTAGGGTCATTTCGGGTTCAGGTCGTTTCGGGTTCGAGTCATTTCGGGTTTCCGGATCACTTCAAGTTTCGTGTCGTTCAAGGTCGGATCGGGTTCGGGTCATTTTGAATCCGGATCATTTTGGGTTTCGGGTAACTCGGATTAGTGTCGGATTTGGTTCAGATCATTTTATTTGGAAGCATTTTTTAGTCAGGTTTGGACCGGATCAAGTCAGGTCAGATTTTGCCACCTCTTTGAACCATAACCAATATGCATAGATAAAGTAGTGAAAAACAAAAATATAAAGTTCTCAATCTCAACGTACTCTTGTATAATTTTTTTATTGGCATTAATATTGAGTTTCCATTACTCTATTGTGATCCGAATGCGTGCATAAGGCACACCAGTTCTCACGGCTTTAAACCACGTTGTGTGAGTGGAGGTTGCAATCACTTATAAATAGTCGAGACACATCCACTCTAGCCGATGTGGGATACCAAGACTTGACCCCATCTTGGGGCGACACAATCTTCCCTCTTTTTGGCACAACGTACACGTTGTGTGGTCCCACACTCAGCAATCCACCTCTGAGCTTTCGAGAGTCGGTTCTGATACCACTATAATGACCTGATCGCTCACTTGGTATAATATTGTTGGCATTTGCACACCAGGCCTCACGACTTTAAAACGAGTTATGCAAGTGAAGGTGGCAATCACTTATAAACAACCCGACCACATCCTCTCTAACTGATTTGATATACCAAGACTTGACCCCATCTTGGAGCATCACAATGGACACAAAAAATGAAGTTTCGAGAAAAACTTCCTCAAAACAACACTTTAATGGTGTTACTTAATGAATGATAATATTCATACTGCTTTAGAAGTGTTTAATGCTAAATGTGAAAGATTCCTTTCGAGATGTCACAATTTAAAAATACTGCCTAGTTGTCACAGAAAGATGTTATGTATCTTCTAAACATTCCATATAGTGGAATTTTTTAAATCTTTCAATTTGGTGGATTTGAACTCTGGTATGTATGGGTATATTCATAAATTTACTTTTTTTTAGCTAAATATCTTTTTTCATTGGTGTGAGTTACACAACAAAAGGTAACATTCTTGTCTTATCTCTAATCCTTGATGTGAGATGGATTCTATTGCAAATATCTTGTGTGACAATAAGTGACTTAATCAATTGAGCAAGAACCACTAGTTGACATCCATTTTTTACCAGATCAATATTTTTTCGTTTTCACTTTTTTTATTTTAGTTTCTTGTTTGATCTCATTCTCACATTTTAAAATTCAAGAAATCTATTAAAAAGTTTAAAATTTTGAAAATGAAAAGATATTTTTATAGATTTTTTAACCTAATTCGAATTTAGTATTTAAAAAAAGAAAAGTCTAAACTCATAGTTATCAGACTTGGACAAGACTGATCGGTGACTCGAACCCTATACCATTATGAATCTTTCATCTTACCAGTTTTACAATCAGATCGATGAACCAATTGACTTAGCAGATTCGACTAGACCGACAGATGAACCAAAGATCAAATCAATTTGATTTTTTACTTACAAAAAGAAATTAAATATTTATTGTGTTTATAACGACCCAACCTCTCAATTGGTACAATATTGTCCGCTTTGGCATACCAGACCACGTCCCACTTAGCACAATATTGTCCGCTTTGGTATACCAAACCTCACGGCTTTAAAACAAGTGTTGCGGGTGAAGGAAAGAATCACTTAATTTTGAATCTTAAATTTTTAACTTCTGATCCATCATCAATATCCTTGCAACTTGAAACTAATTTTTTTACATTGATCTTACCTAAAAATCAACATTTTAACTTTTGCTCTTTGGAATTAATGTTCTGCCACCCAATTTTTTAGCAAATATGATTATACCATCCCATTAATTTACCATTTTTTTTCTCTCATTCTTAATTGTTTCCCCTCTCAATTTCCAAAAATTACTTGATGTCTAATCTACCGATACCTTTTTTTCTAATTTCAGTCCAAATCATTCTCTTGCAACTATCATTCCGTCTGAAATCAAGTGACCCTATAAGATATGATATTCAATTCTCCTCAAAAAGCTAAATGTTCAAAACTAACCACTCATTTTTTTATAAATCCTTCAAGATAGAATGGTAATTATATACATATTTATAGTGGTATCAAAGCCGACTGGGAGATTGTGATCTATAACAACCCAACCTCCCACTTGACACAATATTGCTCGCTTTGACACACCAAGCCTCACGACTTTAAAATACGTTGTGAAAACGGAGCTGACAATCACTTATAAATAGCCTAGTTACATCCTCTCTAGCCCAGTGTGATACCAAGACTTAACCCCATCTTGAGATATCGCAGTCTCCTCTCCTATTGGCACAACGTCCTTGTTGTGTGGTCTCACACTTGGCAACCCACCTCCGAGCTTTCAAGATTCGGCTCTGATACCAAAAGTGTCACAACCCATACCCGAGAGGAATAACCCTAGCGACTATATCATGAATTTAAAAATAAACAATCAATTTCGCTCTTCAAGTTTTTTTATGAAAATTCAACAAATAATGATAACAGTAAACGCTTTTAGTAAATTTTTTACTTTCAAGAAAATCTATATATTAAAACAATATATCCAACTTGTAGAAAAATTCTTGTTTGAATAATTCCAAGGTACATAGAGATCCTTGCTCTTTCAGAAATTCTTACAAAACCATAACTTGTTTGAAAACTATAAATGCTTTTTGAAAGTCACTTAAACTTAAGGAAAAGATAACAAAATTCAGGAGCCAAACGATAGACCAACAAAAACTCAAATATTTAGTTCAAAAACCCAAAATCTGATAGAGAATGTCATAGTGCCAAGCCCCCACCTAATGTCAAAGCCCATAAGCTAACATTAAGAAGATTAAGTCAACCTATGACAACCTGTAAGATAAAATTTTTGGGGTAAGCTATATAGATTAGTGAGATAAAGGAAATTAAAATATATTTTTAATCAAAACAAAATTTAGTTGAATCTTAAAAAACTATAACGCCCCAACCTCCCACTTGGCATACTAGGCTTCACGGCTTTAAAACATGTTGTACAAATGGAGGTGACAATCATTTATATACAACCGAGTCACATCCTCTCTAGCCGATGTGGGATACCAAGACTTGATCCCATCTTGGGGTGTCACAATTTCTCCTCCTTTTGACACAACGTCCTCGATGTGTGGTCCCACACTCAGCAACCCACCTTCAAGCTTTCAAAAGTCCACTCTGATATCACTATAACGACCCAACCTCCCATTTTGCACACCAGGCCTCACGACTTTAAAACGCGTTGTGTAAATAGAGGTGACGTTCACTTATAAATAGCCCAGTCACATCCTCTCTAGCTGTAAATAGAGAAATCTCATGCAAACTAAAACATTATAATCCATTGAAAATATTTGGATTCACTTTCCTTATACAACATAAAGAAACATGGCTACTTTTCTTACATGTCTACATCTTAAGTAAACACATGGATGCTTTAATCTATAAATAGTGAAATCTCCCATGCTAACTCAAACGTTATAATCCATTGAGAATACTTGTTGTCGCTTTTCTTATATTACATAAAGAGACGTGATACTTTCTTACATGTCTACATTTTAAGTAAACACGTGAATGATTTACTCTATAAATAGATAAATCTCATTCTAGTTAAAACATTAGAATCCATTCTTATATAACGTTTGATCTCATTCTCACATTTAAAATTCAAGAAATCTATTAAAAAGCTTAAAATTTTGAAAATGAAAAGATATTTTTATAGATTTAAAATATTTGGATTCGCTTTCCTTATAAAACATAAAGAAATATGGCTACTTTTCTTACATGTCTACATCTTAAGTAAACACATCAATGCTTTACTCTATAAATAGTGCAATCTCCCATGTTAACTCAAACGTTATAATCCATTGAGAATACTTGTTATCGCTTTTCTTATATTACATAAAGAGACGTGATACTTTCTTACATGTCTACATTTTAAGTAAACACGTGAATGATTTACTCTATAAATAGATAAATCTCATTCTAGTTAAAACATTAGAATCCATTGAAAATACTTGGATTCACTTTCCCTATACAGTATATAGAAATGTGGCAACTTTTTTTACACATTTGCATCCTAATTAGTAAATACATGAATGCTTTACCCTATAAATAAAGAAACATCATGCTAATTAAAACATTATAATCCATTGAAAATGGTTGGATTCACTTTCCCTATATAACATAAAGAGACATGGCTACTTTTCTCACATATCTACATCCTAAGTAAATACATGAACCCTTTACTCTATAAATAGAGAAGTCCCATGCTAACTATAACATTATAATCCATTGAGAATACTTGTTGTCACGTTTCTTATATAACATAAAGAGACGTGATACTTTCTTAAATGTCTACATTTTAAGTAAACACGTGAATGCTTTACTCTATAAATAGATAAATCTCATTCTAGCTAAAACATAAGAATCCATTGAAAATACTTGGATTCACTTTCCCTATACAACATACAGAAATGTGGCTACTTTTTTTTACATATTTGCATCCTAATTAGTAAATACATGAATGCTTTACTCTATAAATAAAGAAATCTCATTCTAGCTAAAACACTAGAATCCATTGAAAATACTTGGATTCACTTTCCTTATAGAACATAAAGATACATGGCTACGTTTCTTACATATCTACATCCTAAGCAAATACATGAACCATTTACTCTATAAATAGAGAAATCCCATACTAACTAAAACATTATAACCCATTGAGAATACTTGTTGTCACTAGAACTTTAAGTCATGGCTAAATTATGTTGCACTCAGTTCCTGGTTCTTCTCTTTGCTTGCTCAGGTTTGTTCAATCACTTTTCATCCTTTTGATAACTTGTTACTGTTGACTTGATTCTTACCTTATATATGTAAAAAATTATTCTCCAGCCTTGTAAAATAGTGTACAACAGCCTTTACTACAATGTTTTTTAGTTGGAAATCTATACTCAAGATTGAGGATGGTGTACACATAGACATATACAAGTGTAGAATTAGTAACATATGATCGAGGTTCTTTTTATACGGTGAAGTTATTAATTTTATTTTCTTTTTTGGCAAGTGTAGATTAATGTATTTCTTTAATTTTCATAATGTGGCAGTTTTGTTGACTGTGCCTGAAGTCGAGGGACAGAAAAGATGTCAAAAAGTGTTAAGTCCCAGCGGATGCCAACTTTCAGCTTGCAGAGAACAATGCTTAAAACAGCTCAATGGCAATGGAGCTTGCGTTGAAAAGCCACCTGGTTCTGAAAATTACTTTTGCAACTGTGTCTTCAATTGTGGCTTTATTTAACTATTCTTTGGGTGTACCTGCTATCAATAAAAAAGGGAAACAAATGCATTGACTAGTTCTAATGTTATACTTTAATTTTGTGTTTTCCAATGATTCTGATGAACTATTTCACAATGAAAAAGTTTATTCCATATATTTCCATTAGTTAAGTAAACCATTAAAGGTGGCAAACGGGTCGGATCGGGTCAATCGGATTTGGGTCATATTGAGCCGCGGGTCGTTCGGGTCATTTCAATCTCGGGTCATGTTGGGTCGGGTCAGATCAACAAAATGAATGTTTAAGCTTAATCAAAAAAATATTTTATTTGCATGTAATAGGACTAAACGAGTTACATTGTCAAATTCGTAAAAGTTAATTAATAATAAATCAACACTTAATTTTTAAATAATATATTTCATTTTTGAATGCAATATGAAATAATTTTTAGTCTCAAAGTTCAGTCTTAAATGATCTCAGACAACCGGTCCACAAAGTTATCCTCCCTAATAACGTCTTACGTCAGATTTTGGAGATTAAATTTCATATAATCACTTCATTCCATTCTATTTTTTTTAGAGACAACTAAAAATAAAACTTTATTGTGACTTTAAGAATAATACAAAATTTACTAGTCTTCTCAATTTTTCATTTGAAGTTAATGAGATTATTCGTATTAATAGAATGTTGAACCATGCACATCAACTCATGTAAATTAATAATTAATTAATCATGATATACTTTATTTTATTTGACAGGTAGTAAATTAACTATTATCCCAGTTTTAGAAAGCAAGTTGTTTTTTTATAAAAAAAATTATATTTTCAATTCAATTCGAGTAAGGTCATTTCGGGTTTAGGTCGTTTCGTGTTCGGGTCATTTCGGGTTTTCGGGTCACTTCAAGTTTCGTGTCGTTCAAGGTCGGGTCGGGTTCGGGTCATTATGAATCCGGGTCATTTTGGGTTTCGGGTAACTCGGATTAGTGTCGAGTCTGGTTCAGATTATTTTATTTCGAAGCATTTTCGAGTCAGGTTTGGACCGGATCAGGTAGGATCAGATTTTGCCACCTCTATGAACCATAGCCAATATGCATAGATAAAGTAGTGAAAAAAAAATATAAAGTTCTCAATCTCAAAGTACTCTTGTATAATATTTTTATTGGCATTAATATTGAGTTTCCATTATTCTATCGTGATCCTAATGCGTGCATAAGGGACCCCAGGTCTCACGGCTTTAAACCGCATTGTTTGAGTGGAGATTGCAATCACTTATAAAAAGCCGAGACACATCCACTCTAGCCGATGTAGGATACCAAGACTTGACCCCATCTTGGGGCGACACAATCTTCCCTCTTTTTGGCACAATGTACACGCTGTGTGGTCCCACACTCAGCAATCCACCTCCGAGCTTTCGAGAGTCAGTTCTGATACCACTATAATGACATGACCTCTCACTTGGTATAATATTGTTGGCATTGGCACACCAGGCCTCACGACTTTAAAACGAGTTGTGCAAGTGAAGGTAGCAATCACTTATAAACAACCCGACCACATCCTCTCTAATTGATATGAGATACCAAGACTTGACCCCATCTTGGAGCATCACAATGGACACAAAAAATGAAGTTTCGAGAAAAACTTCCTCAAAACAACACTTTAATGGTGTTACTAAGATTCATACTGCTTTTGAAGTGTTTAATGTTAAATGTGAAAGATTTCTTTCGAGATGTCCCAATTTAAAAATAGTGCCTAGTTGTCAAAGAAAGATGTTATGTATCTTCTAGACATTCCATATGGTGGAATTTTTTTAAATCTTTCAATTTGGTGGATTTGAACTCTGGTATGTATGGGTATATTCATAATTTTACTTCTTTTTTAGCTAAATATCTTTTTTCATCGGTGTGAGTTACACAACAGAAGGTAACCTTCTTATCTTATCTCTAATCCTCGAGGTGAGGTGGATTCAATCACAAATATCTTGTGTGACAATAAGTGACTTAATCAATTGAGCAAGAACCACTAGTTGACACCCATTTTTTTCGTTTTCACTTTTTTATTTTAGTTTCTTGTTTGATCTCATTCTCACATTTTAAAATTCAAGAAATCTATTAAAAAGTTTGAAATTTTGAAAATGAAAAGATATTTTTATAGATTTTTTAACCTAATTCGAATTTAGTATTTAACAAATAAAAGCCTAAACTCATAGTTATCAGACTTGGACAAGACCGATCAGTGACTCGAACCCTTTACCATTTGAATCTTTCATCTTACCAGTTTTACAATCAGATCAATGAACCAAATGACTTAGTCGATTCGACTAGACCGACAGATGAACCAAAGATCAAATCAATTTGATTTTTTACTTTCAAAAAGAAATTAAATATTTATTGTAATTATAATGACCCAACCGCTCACTTGGCACAATATTTTCTGCTTTGGCATACCAGACCACCTCCCACTTGGCACAATATTTTCCGCTTTGGCATACCAGACCTCACAGCTTTAAAACACGTGTTGCGAGTGAAGGAAAGAATCACTTAATTTTGAATCTTAAATTTTTCACTTTTGATCCATCGTCAATATTCTTGCAACTTGAAACTAATTTTTTTTCATTGACCTTACCTAAAAATCAACATTTTAACTTTTGCTCTTTGGAATTAATGTTCTGCCACCCAATTTCTTAGCAAATATGATTATACCATCCCATTTTTTCCCTCATTCTTAATTGTTTCCCCTCTCAATTTCCAAAAATTACTTAATGTCTAACTACTGATACCTTTTTTTTTAATTTCAGTCCAAATCATTCTCTTGTAACTATCATTCCGTCCGAAATCAAGTGACCCTATAAGATATGATATGCAATTCTTCTCAAAAAGCTAAATGTTCAAAACTAACCACTCATTTTTTTATACATCCTTCAAGATAGAATGGTATTTATATACATATTTATAGTGATATCAAAGCCAACTGGGAGATTGTGATCTATAACAACCCAACCTCCCACTTGACATAATATTGTCCGCTTTGACACACCAAGCCTCACAACCTTAAAATACGTTGTGAAAATGGATGTCACAATTACTTATAAATAGCCTAGCTACATCCTCTCTAGCCGAGTGGGATACCAAGACTTAACCCCATCTTGAGATGTCACAATCTCCCCTTCTATTGCCACAACATCCTTGCTGTGTGGTCTTGCACTCAGTAACCCACCTCCGAGCTTTCAAGATTCGGCTCTGATACCAAAAGTGCCACGACCAATACCCGAGAGGAATAATCCTAGCGGCTATATCATGAATTTAAAAATAAACATTCAATTTCGCTCTTCAAGTTTTTTTATGAAAATTCAACAAATAATGATAACAGTAAAAGCTTTTAGTAAATTTTTTACTTTCAAGAAAATCCACATATTAAAAAATGTATCCAACTTGTAGAAAAATTCTTGTTTGAATAATTCCCCATAACTCCAAGGTACATAGAGATCCTTGCTCTTTCAGAAATTCTCACAAAACCATAACCTGTTTGAAAACTATAAATGCTTTCTGGAAGTCACTTAAATTGAAGGAAAAGATAACAAAATTCAGGAACCAAAAATTAATCCAACAAAAACTCAAATATTTAGTTCAAAAACCCAAAAGCCGATAGAGAATGTCATAGTGCAAAGCTCCCACCAAATGTCAAAGCTTGTAAGCTAACATGAAGAAGATTAAGTCAACCAATGACAACCTATAAGATAAAAATTTCGGGGTAAGCTATATAAATTAGTGAGATAAAGGAACTTAAAATATATTTTTTAAGCAAAACAAAAGTTTGTTGAATCTTAAACAACTATAACGACCCAACCTCCCACTTGGATTACTAGGCATCAAGGCTTTAAAACATGTTGTGCAAATGGAGGTGACAATAATTTATATACAGCCAAGTTACATCCTCTCTAGCCGATGTGGGATACCAAGCCTTGACCTCATCTTGAGGTGCCACAATTTCCCCTCCCTTTGGCACAATGTCCTCGATGTGTGGTCCCACACTCGGCAACCCACCTTCAAGCTTTCAAGAGTCAACTCTGATACCACTATAATGACCCAACCTCCCACTTTGCACACAAGGCCTCATGACTTTAAAACGCGTTGTGTAAATAAAGGTGACATTCACTTATAAATAGCCCAGTCACATCCTCTCTAGCTGTAAATAGAGAAATCTCATGCAAACTAAAACATTATAATCCATTGAAAATATTTGAATTCACTTTCCTTATACAACATAAAGAAACATGGCTACTTTTCTTACATGTCTACATCTTAAATAAACACATGGATGCTTTAATCTATAAATAGTGAAATCTCCCATGCTAACTCAAACGTTATAATCCATTGAGAATACTTGTTGTCGCTTTTCTTATATTACATAAAGAGACGTGATACTTTCTTACATGTCTACATTTTAAGTAAACACGTGAATGATTTACTCTATAAATAGATAAATCTCATTCTAGCTAAAACATTAGAATCCATTGAAAATACTTGGATTCACTTTCCCTATACAGTATATAGAAATGTGGCAACTTTTTTTACACATTTGCATCCTAATTAGTAAATACATGAATGCTTTACCCTATAAATAAAGAAACATCATGCTAATTAAAACATTATAATCCATTGAAAATGGTTGGATTCACTTTCCTTATATAACATAAAGAGACATGGCTACTTTTCTCACATATCTACATCCTAAGTAAATACATGAACCCTTTACTCTATAAATAGAGAAGTCCCATGCTAACTAAAACATTATAATCCATTGAGAATACTTGTTGTCACCTTTCTTATATAACATAAAGAGACGTGATACTTTCTTAAATGTCTACATTTTAAGTAAACACGTGAATGCTTTACTCTATAAATAGATAAATCTCATTCTAGCTAAAACATTAGAATCCATTGAAAATACTTGGATTCACTTTCCGTATACAACATACAGAAATGTGGCTACTTTTTTTTACATATTTGCATCCTAATTAGTAAATACATGAATGCTTTACTCTATAAATAAAGAAATCTCATGCTAATTAAAACAATATAATCCATTGAAAATAGTTGGATTCACTTTTCTTATATAACATAAAGATACCTGGCTACTTTTCTTACATATCTACATCCTAAGTAAATACATGAACCATTTACTCTATAAATAGAGAAATCCCATGCTAACTAAAACATTATAACCCAATTAGAATACTTGTTGTCACTAGAACTTTAAGTCATGGCTAAATTATGTTGCACTCAGTTCCTGGTTCTTCTCTTTGCTTGCTCAGGTTTGTTCAATCACTTTTCATCCTTTTGATAACTTGTTACTGTTGACTTGATTCTTACCTTATATATGTAAAAAATTATTCTCCAGCCTTGTAAAATAGTGTACAACAGCCTTTACTACAATGTTTTTTAGTTGGAAATCTATACTCAAGATTGAGGATGGTGTACACATAGACATATACAAGTGTAGAATTAGTAACATATGATCGAGGTTCTTTTTATACGGTGAAGTTATTAATTTTATTTTCTTTTTTGGCAAGTGTAGATTAATGTATTTCTTTAATTTTCATAATGTGGCAGTTTTGTTGACTGTGCCTGAAGTCGAGGGACAGAAAAGATGTCAAAAAGTGTTAAGTCCCAGCGGATGCCAACTTTCAGCTTGCAGAGAACAATGCTTAAAACAGCTCAATGGCAATGGAGCTTGCGTTGAAAAGCCACCTGGTTCTGAAAATTACTTTTGCAACTGTGTCTTCAATTGTGGCTTTATTTAACTATTCTTTGGGTGTACCTGCTATCAATAAAAAAGGGAAACAAATGCATTGACTAGTTCTAATGTTATACTTTAATTTTGTGTTTTCCAATGATTCTGATGAACTATTTCACAATGAAAAAGTATATTCCATATATTTCCATTAGTTAAGTAAACCATTAAAGGTGGCAAACGGGTCGGATCGGGTCAATCGGATTCGGGTCATTTTGAGCCGCGTGTTGTTCGGGTCATTTCAATCTCGGGTCATGTTGGGTCGGGTCAGATCAACAAAATGAATTTTTAAGCTTAATCAAAAAAATATTTTATTTGCATGTAATAGGACTAAACGAGTTACATTGTCAAATTCGTAAAAGTTAATTAATAATAAATCCACACTTAATTTTTTAAATAATATATTTCATTTTTTAATGCAATATGCAATAATTTTTAGTCTCAAAGTTCAGTCTTAAATGATCTCAGACAACTGGTCCACAAAGTTATCCTCCCTAATAACGTCTTACGTCAGATTTTGGAGATTAAATTTCATATAATCACTTCATTCCATTCTATTTTTTTAGAGACAACTAAAAATAAAACTTTATTGTGACTTTAAGAATAATACAAAATTTACTAGTCTTCTCGATTTTTCTTTTGAAGTTAATGAGATTATTCGTATTAATAGAATGTTGAACCATGCACATCAACTCATGTAAATTAATAATTAATTAATCATGATATACTTTATTTTATTTGACAGGTAGTAAATTAACTATTATCCCAGTTTTAGAAAGCAAGTTGTTTTTTTATAAAAAATTATATTTTCAATTCAATTCGAGTAGGGTCATTTCGGGTTTAGGTCGTTTCAGGTTCGGGTCATTTCGGGTTTTTGGGTCACTTCAAGTTTCGTGTCGTTCAAGGTCGGGTCGGGTTTGGGTCATTATGAATCCGGGTCGTTTTGGGTTTCGGGTAACTCGGATTAGTGTCGAGTCTGGTTCAGATTATTTTATTTCGAAGCATTTTCGAGTCAGGTTTGGACCGGATCAGGTAGGATCAGATTTTGCCACCTCTATGAACCATAACTAATATGCATAGATAAAGTAGTGAAAAAAAAATATAAAGTTCTCAATCTCAAAGTACTCTTGTATAATATTTTTATTGGCATTAATATTGAGTTTTCATTATTCTATCGTGATCCTAATGCGTGCATAAGGGACGCCAGGTCTCACGGATTTAAACCGCATTGTTTGAGTGGAGATTGCAATCACTTATAAACAGCCAAGACACATCCACTCTAGCCGATGTAGGATACCAAGACTTGACCCCATCTTGGGGCGACACAATCTTCCCTCTTTTTGGCACAACGTACACGCTGTGTGGTCCCACACTCAGCAACCCACCTCCGAGCTTTCAAGAGTCGGTTCTGATACCACTATAATGACATGACCTCTCACTTGGTATAATATTGTTGGCATTGGCACACCAGGCCTCACGACTTTAAAACGAGTTGTGCAAGTGAAGGTGGCAATCACTTATAAACAACCCGACCACATCCTCTCTAATTGATATGAGATACCAAGACTTGATCCCATCTTGGAGCATCACAATGGACACAAAAAATGAAGTTTCGAGAAAAACTTCCTCAAAACAACACTTTAATGGTGTTACTAAGATTCATACTGCTTTTGAAGTGTTTAATGTTAAATGTGAAAGATTCCTTTCGAGATGTCCCAATTTAAAAATTGTGCCTAGTTGTCAAAGAAAGATGTTATGTATCTTCTAGACATTTCATATGGTGGAATTTTTTTAAATCTTTCAATTTTGTGGATTTGAACTCTGGTATGTATGGGTATATTCATCATTTTACTTTTTTTTTAGCTAAATATCTTTTTTCATCGGTGTGAGTTACACAACAGAAGGTAACCTTCTTATCTTATCTCTAATCTTCGATGTGAGGTGGATTCAATCACAAATATCTTGTGTGACAATAAGTGACTTAATCAATTGAGCAAGAACCACTAGTTGACACCCATTTTTTACCAAAGCAACATTTTTTTCGTTTTCACTTTTTTATTTTAGTTTCTTGTTTGATCTCATTCTCACATTTTAAAATTCAAGAAATCTATTAAAAAGTTTAAAATTTTGAAAATAAAAAGATATTTTTATAGATTTTTTAACCTAATTCGAATTTAGTACTTAAAAAATAAAAGCCTAAACTCATAGTTATCAGACTTGGACAAGACCAATCAGTGACTCGAACCCTTTATCATTTGAATCTTTCATCTTACCAGTTTTATATTCAGATCGATGAACCAAATGACTTAGTCGATTCGACTAGACCGACAGATGAACCAAAGATCAAATCAATTTGATTTTTTAATTTCAAAAAGAAATTAAATATTTATTGTAATTATAATGACCCAACCGCTCACTTGGCACAATATTTTCTGCTTTGGCATACCAGACCACCTCCCACTTGGCACAATATTGTCCGCTTTGGCATACCAGACCTCACGGCTTTAAAACACGTGTTGCGAGTGAAGGAAAGAATCACTTAATTTTGAATCTTAAATTTTTCACTTTTGATCCATCGTCAATATCCTTGCAACTTGAAACTAATTTTTTTTCATTGACCTTACCTAAAAATCAACATTTTAACTTTTACTCTTTGGAATTAATGTTCTGCCACCCAATTTCTTAGCAAATATGATTATACCATCCCATTTTTTCCCTCATTCTTAATTGTTTCCCCTCTCAATTTCCAAAAATTACTTAATGTCTAACTACTGATACCTTTTTTTTTTATTTCAGTCCAAATCATTCTCTTGTAACTATCATTCCGTCCGAAATCAAGTGACCCTATAAGATATGATATGCAATTCTTCTCAAAAAGCTAAATGTTCAAAACTAACCACTCATTTTTTTATACATCCTTCAAGATAGAATGTTATTTATATACATATTTATTGTTGTATCAAAGCCGACTGGGAGATTGTGATCTATAACAACCCAACCTCCCACTTGACATAATATTGTCCGCTTTGACACACCAAGCCTCACAACTTTAAAATACATTGTGAAAATGGATGACACAATTACTTATTGTTGTTATTTGTCTAAGTTTCAAACATATCCAAACATGGTCTAAAGTTGGTTAAAGTCCAAATCAAAGGTGGAGTATGAAATTTCAGGAAGTTAAAAGGTTGCACACAAGTGTGTGTTTAAGTTTTGAGTGTGGCAAGGTCAGGCACACTGCTGTGGAAGTTTCTGCCCACAGGCAGGAGGTGTGCGCACAGCATCAAGAGGCTGCAGCATCAGGACACGCCGCAGCACACAGCACCACACCAAAATGCACAGCATCACTTGGAGAGTGATATAGGGCTGAGATTAAAGGAAGAACATGATCAAAGGGTCAAGAATGATTCACAAGATTGTCCAAGAATTAAGAGGCTATAAAAAGTGTTTCTTACCCTAATTTCAAGTGGTGAAAAATGTGTGTGAGAGAACCACACAGGTTGTGACATTGTGAGATCATTGTAAACACAAGAGAAAATTTTGTGAGAGACATAAACACAAGAGGGACTCTTGTAGTGAGGCTGGTTGTAAAGAAGAGAGGTTAGTAGAGAATTGATAGAAAGCATTGTAATAGGTCTATCACTTTCTCGTTCTCTTCTTGGTTCTTCAAGAACTTGGATTCTTGAAGGGGATTGCTGTAACTTTGTAAGAACCACTGAGATAGTGCAGAGAGTTCGGAGGAACTCACGGGGACGTAGGCACATTGCCGAACCTCGACAACAAATTACTTGTCTTCTTTCTTTGTTTGATTTTCTATTCTTGTGTTCGATTGCTGAAATTCTTTCTACAAGTCATTCAAGACGTGGGTGTTTGGAAGATCACCACCTGGGCATCTTGTCAAGGTGATTTCCAACAGTGGTATCAGAGCTTTGGTCAGTGGTATCAGAGCACAGTAGCTGGTTATCGAAACAAGAAGTAGAAGGTACGGAGCCAAGACTCAAAGAATCAAAGATCAACTTCTTGGGTGATTCAAGAACGGAGTTAAGATCTATCTCTGATCGTGTTCTTGAGGTAAATCAAGAACGGTGTTAAGATCAATATCTGATCATGTTCTTGAGGGTGATTCAAGAACGGTGAAAAGATCAAGATCTTGTCATGTTCTTGAGAGTGATTCAAGAACGGTTAAGATCCATCTTCGATCTGTGTTCTTGAGGTTGAAGAAAGCAGTTGTGGTTAGTGCACAAATCTGAGATTTTGTCCGCAAAGATGGCTTCAAATTTCTGTGTGGAGAAGTTTGATGGAAAGGGAGACTTTACCCTATGGAAGCGGAAGATCAAGGCGGTTCTAATGCAGCAGAAAGTGGACTTAGCTATTGGAGAAGATGATGCTTTTCCAGCAAGTGCCACGGAGGACCAGCGGACCAAGATGAAGAAGATGGCTTACAACACCATTTTCTTGCACATGTCGGATAATGTCACAAGGGAGTGCGGAGACTCGGAGGATCCAGCTGTCATATGGAAGAAACTAGATGAGTTGTTTCTTACCAAGACTCTCCCGGATAAGAGGTATCTTCGAAAATGAATCTTTGCTTTTAAATTTGATCCTAAGAAAGAGTTGCAAGATAATCTTGATGCCAAGAAAAGGAGTACATCAAGTGGTAACGGGCTGTTCTTTAAAAGAAGGCCAGCAACTTGGTATGGCAGTAACCATGGCTACTACCGAGACAGAGGTAGAGGAGAGAGCCATGGGAGAGTGCACAGCAGCATGTATGGCTACTACCGGGACAGAGATAGAGGAGAGAACCATAGGAGAGTGCAAAACAGCATGCATGGCTACTACTGGGACAGAGGTAGAGGAGAAAGCCATGGGAGAATGCATTCCAAACTGAGATTTGGAGGGAAGTGTTGCTACTACTGCCATAAGGAGGGTCATGTCAAGAAAGATTGCAAGAAGATGACAAGGGATAGAGGAGGAAGCCATACCAAGAATGGAGAGGCTTCGGTTGCCAAAACAGAACAGCAAGATGATGATGTTCTTATTGTGTGCTCAAGTGTGAGCAAGGGGCAAGAAGGCAACGGGAAATGGATCTTGGATACCGGGTGCACTCATCATATGAGCCCTCACAAAGAATGGTTCAAGAATTTCAAGAAGATCAATGATGAAAGAGTCTTCTTGGGTAATGATAATTCTTGCCAAGTGAGAGGGATTGGAGACATCCAATTGAGGATGTTTGATGGAGTCACAAGGCTGCTGGAAAATGTGCGGTATGTTCCAGATTTGAAGAGGAACTTGATCTCATTAGGGCAGCTGGATTCCATGGGCTATACATGCAAGATAGAGGGAGGAAAGATCAAGGTGGCCAAGGGATCTTTGGTAGTGATCAAGGCAGCAAGAAACGATGGACTCTATGAGATGATCGGAAAAACAGAAACCAATGATCAAGCAGCAAGCTTGATGGCTGAGCTGGACAAGGCAGCCCTTTGGCACACTCGCTTGGGACACATGAGCGAAAAAGGCCTGCAAGTGCTTAGCAAGGAAGGTCTACTTGGTCGTGACAAAGTAGAAAAACTGGATTTCTGTAAGAGCTGTGTTTTTGGGCAGCAACATCGGGTCAGCTTCAACACCGGAGTGCACAAGTCTAAGGGCATTCTTGATTACATTCATTTGGACCTTTGGGGACCAGCAAGAACACCAACACAGGGAGGTAACTTTTACTTTCTGTCTTTAATTGATGATTATTCAAGAAGAGTGTGGATTTATTTGCTTAGGAATAAATCGGATGCCTTGAAAAAATTTGTTGTGTGGAAGAAATTGTTGGAAACCCAAACTGGTAGGGTAGTTAAAGCTCTAAGAACCGATAATGGCTTAGAATTTTGCAACAAGGATTTTGATAAATTCTGTGAATTAAATGGCATTCTAAGACATAGAACGATTGCAAAAACACCCCATCAAAATGGAGTTGCTGAAAGAATGAATCGAACCCTTATGGAAAAAGTTAGGTGCATGCTAATAGGATCCGGGTTACCAAAATATTTTTGGGGAGAAGCTGTAGCTACAGCTGCATACTTGGTGAATAGATCACCCTCTAGAGCAATACAGCTCAAGACTCCCATGGAGATGTGGAGTGGAAAACCCCCTGAATTAAGCAACCTTAGGACTTTTGGGTGTGCAGCATATGCACATCAAAAGGAGGATAAACTTGGCCCTTGGTCTAGAAAATGTGTATTTCTAGGATATGGTGATGGGGTTAAGGGAAATAGGTTGTGATCCTTAGAAAAGAAGGGAATGAAACTGATTATAAGCAGGGATGTTGTCTTTAATGAATTATTATTTCCCTACTTGGAGAATACTAACCCTGCAGGGGCTAGTGAGCAAACCAATTCAGAAATTGTTGAGCATAGCATCAAGGGAGATTCTGTTCAGGTAGAGCAAAGGAGGCAAGAGGGTTCGGACCAGGTAGATCCCTTGGATGATTGCCAAGCTCAAGAAACTCAAGAAGATGCTGAACAAGAAGAGGATACTACAACAAGTCAGAAAGACTACCAGCTCATAAGAGACCGGGAAAGAAGAGTGGTTAGACCACCCTTGAGATATGGGTTTGCAAATGCTGTAGATGCAGCAACTCCTTGGATAGAAGGAGGGATGGCTAAACCAGAAACTTACACGGATGCCATGGAGTGTAAGGATTCGTCAAAGTGGCAGCTAGCTATGGAGGAAGAAATGGATTCTTTGAGGAAGAACAACTTCTGGGAATTGGTGAAAATTCCAGGAAATCAGAAAGTTGTGGAATGTAAGTGCACTTACAAGATCAAAGAAGGGTGCCCTCCAAGAGATGAAGTCTGGAACAAGCCTAGGCTGGTGGCGAATGGGTTCACGAGAAGAGAATACATAGGTTTCACATAAACTTTCTCACCTTGACACAAGGTGGAGAAGATGGTGAGTATCCTCACCTATGTCATTGATGGGCTGTTAGTTTGGAACAGGGGGAAGAGGATGGAAAGGTTTACATCTCAACTCAGTGAGGAGTTCGAGAGGAAGGATCTCAGCCTTGCACAAAAGATCCTTGGGATGAGGAGAATCATCCGGGAAAGGAAGAGAAACAGGTCAAGTGTTTCTTGGGCAATGGATGTTTTCAGCAAATGTGTGAGTAATCCCGAAAAAGAGCATTGTCTTGAGATGAAGTGGTTGCTGAGGTACATGGAGGCTCAGTGGCAGCCAGTGGTAGCACTCATAACAACCAGGGCAGAATGCATAGCGGCTACGGAAGCTATAAAGGAGGCTATGGGGTGCAAAGGGTTGTTAGACGAGTGGGAGGTCCTAAAAGAGCAGGTGGTGGTATCTTTGGATAGCCAAAGTGTGGGGCACTTGTGGAGGTATCCGGTGTTCCATGAGGGGATGGAGCATATGGATGTTCGGTATCATTACATTCTGGAAAATGGTACAGAAGGAAGCATTCATGTTGACAAGAAGACCACGGAGAAAAGTCCTGCAGATTTAGGCACCAAGTTTCTACCTCTAAGTAAGTTCAATCATTGCCATGAATTACTTAGGAATGGAGTTGGTTAATTGGTAACTTAATATGAGTTTGGATTCCGAAACTTTCTGCACAATGGTTCAGATTTTTTGAACACTTAGACAAAGGTAGAGATTGTTGTTATTTGTCTAAGTTTCAAACATATCCAAACATGGTCTAAAGTTGGTTAAAGTACAAATCAAAGGTGGAGTATGAAATTTCAGCAAGTTAAAAGGTTGCACACAAGTGTGTGCTTAAGTTTTGAGCGTGGCAAGGTTAGACACACTGCTGTGGAAGTTTCTGCCCACAGGCAGGAGGTGTGCGCACAGCATCAGGAGGCTGCAGCATCAGGACACGCCGCAGCACACAGCACCACACCAAAACGCACAGCATCACTTGGAGAGTGATATAGGGCTGAGATTAAAGGAAGAACATGATCAAAGGGTCAAGAATGATTCACAAGATTGTCCAAGAATTAAGAGGCTATAAAAAGTGTTTCTTAGCCTCATTTCAAGTGGTGAAAAAGGTGTGTGAGAGAACCACACAGGTTGTGACATTATGAGATCATTATAAACACAAGAGAGAATTTTGTGAGAGACATAAACACAAGAGGGACTCTTGTAGTGAGGCTGGTTGTAAAGAAGAGAGGTTAGTAGAGAATTGATAGAAAGCATTGTAATAGGTCTATCACTTTCTCGTTCTCTTCTTGGTTCTTCAAGAACTTGGATTCTTGAAGGGGATTGCTGTAACTTTGTAAGAACCATTGAGATAGTGCAGAGAGTTCGGAGGAACTCACGGGGACGTAGGCACATTGATGAACCTCGACAACAAATTACTTGTCCTCTTTCTTTCTTTGATTTTCTGTTCTTGTGTTCGATTGCTGAAATTCTTTCTACAAGTCATTCAAGACTTGGGTGTTTGGAAGATCACCACCTGGGCATCTTGTCAAGGTGATTTCCAACACTTATAAATAGCCTAGTTACATCCTCTCTAGCCGAGTGGGATACCAAGACTTAACCTCATCTTGAGATGTCACAATCTCCCCTTCTATTGGCACAACATCCTTGCTGTGTGGTCCCGCACTCGGTAACCCACCTCCGAGCTTTCAAGATTCGGCTTTGATACCAAAAGTGTCACGACCAATACCCGAGAGGAATAATCCTAGCGGCTATATCGTGAATTTAAAAATAAACAATCAATTTCGCTCTTCAAGTTTTTTTATGAAAATTCAACAAATAATGATAACAGTAAAAGCTTTTAGTAAATTTTTTACTTTCAAGAAAATCAACATATTAAAACAATGCATCCAACTTGTAGAAAAATTCTTGTTTGAATAATTCTCCATAACTCCAAGGTACATAGAGATCCTTGCTCTTTCAGAAATTCTCACAAAACCATAACCTGTTTGAAAACTATAAATGCTTTCTGGAAGTCACTTAAACTTAAGGAAAAGATAACAAAATTCAGGAACCAAAAATTAATCCAACAAAAACTCAAATATTTAGTTCAAAAACCCAAAAGCCGATAGAGAATGTCATAGTGCAAAGCCCCTACCAAATGTCAAAGTCTGTAAGCTAACATGAAGAAGATTAAGTCAACCAATGACAACATATAAGATAAAAATTTGGGGGTAAGCTATATAGATTAGTGAGATAAAGGAACTTAAAATATATTTTTTAAGCAAAACAAAAGTTTGTTGAATCTTAAACAACTATAACGACCCAACCTCCCACTTGGATTACTAGGCATCAAGGCTTTAAAACATGTTGTGCAAATGGAGGTGACAATAATTTAAATACAGCCGAGTTACTTCCTCTCTAGCTGATGTGGGATACCAAGCCTTGACCTCATCTTGAGGTGCCACAATTTCCCCTCCTTTTGGCACAACGTCCTCGATGTGTGGTCCCACACTCAGCAACCCACCTTCAAGCTTTCAAGAGTCAACTCTAATACCACTATAATGACCCAACCTCCCAATTTGCACACAAGGCCTCACGACTTTAAAACGCGTTGTGTAAATAGAGGTGACATTCACTTATAAATAGCCCAGTCACATCCTCTCTAGCTGTAAATAGAGAAATCTCATGCAAACTAAAACATTATAATCCATTGAAAATATTTGAATTCACTTTCCTTATACAACATAAAGAAACATGGCTACTTTTCTTACATGTCTACATCTTAAGTAAATACATGGATGCTTTACTCTATAAATAGTGAAATCTCCCAAGCAAACTCAAACGTTATAATCCATTGAGAATACTAGTTGTCGCTTTTCTTATACAACATAAAGAGATGTGATACTTTCTTACATTTCTACATTTTAAGTAAACACGTGAATGATTTACTCTATAAATAGATAAATCTCATCAGAGCTAAAACATTAGAATCCAATGAAAATACTTGGATTCACTTTCCCTATACAACATACAGAAATGTGGCTACTTTTTTATACATATTTGCATCCTAATTAGTAAATACATGAAAGCTTTACTCTATAAATAAAGAAATATCATGCTAATTAAAACATTATAATCCATTGAAAATAGTTGGATTCACTTTCCTTATATAACATAAAGAGACATGGCTACTTTTCTCACATATCTACATCCTAAGTAAATACATGAACCCTTTACTCTATAAATAGAGAAGTCCCATGCTAACTAAAACATTATAATCCATTGAGAATACTTGTTGTCACCTTGCTTATATAACATAAAGAGACGTGATACTTTCTTACATGTCTACATTTTAAGTAAACACATGAATGCTTTACTCTATAAATAGATAAATCTCATTCTAGCTAAAACATTAGAATCCATTGAAAATACTTGGATTCACTTTCCCTATACAACATACAGAAATGTGGCTACTTGTTTTTACACATTTGCATCCTAATTAGTAAATACATAAATGCTTTACCCTATAAATAAAGAAACATCATGCTAATTAAAACATTATAATCCATTGAAAATGGTTGGATTCACTTTCCTTATATAACATAAAGAGACATGGCTACTTTTCTCACATATCTACATCCTAAGTAAATACATGAAACCTGTACTCTATAAATAGAGAAGTCCCATGCTAACTAAAACATTATAATCCATTGAAAATACTTGTTGTCAGTAGAACTTTTAAGTCATGGCTAAATTATGTTGCACTCAGTTCCTGGTTCTTCTCCTTGCTTGCTCAGGTTTGTTCAATCTCTCTTCAACCTTTTGATAACTTGTTACTGTTGACTTGATTCTTATCCTATATATGTAAAAAAATTATTCTCCAACCTTGTAAAATAGTGTGCAACAGCCTTTACTACAATTTTTTTTAGTTGGAAATCTATACTCAAGATTGAGGATGGTGTACACATAGACATATACAAGTGTAGAATTAGTAACATATGATCGAGGTTCTTTTTATACGGTGAAGTTATTAATTTTATTTTCTTTTTTTGCAAGTGTAGATTAATGGATTTGTTTAATTTTCATAACGTGGCAGTTTTGTTGATTGTGCCTGAAGTTGAGGGACAGAAAAGATGTCAAAAGGTGTTAAGTCCCAGCGGATGCCAACTTTCAGCTTGCAGAGAACAATGCTTAAAACAGCTCAATGGCAATGGAGCTTGCGTTGAAAAGCCACCTGGTTCTGAAAATTACTTTTGCAACTGTGTCTTCAATTGTGGCTTCATTTAACTATTCTTTGGGTGTACGTGCTATCAATAAAAAAAAGGAAACAAATGTATTGACTAGTTCTAATGTTATACTTTAATTTTGTGTTTTCAAATGATTCTGATGAAGTATTTCACAAATGAAAAAGTATATTCCATAAATTTCCATAAGTTAAGTGAACCATTAAAGGTGGCAAACGGGTCGGATCGGGTCAATCGGATTCCGGTCATATTGAGTCCCGGGTCGTCCGGGTCATTTCAATCTCGGGTCTTGTTGGGTCGGGTCGGATCAACAAAATAGATGTTTAAGCTTAATCAAAAAAATATTTTATTTGCATATAATAGGACTAAACGAGTTACACTGTCAAATCCGTAAAAGTTAATTAATAATAAATCAACACTTAATTTTTTAAATAATATATTTCATTTTTGAATGCAATAAGCAATAATTTTTAGTCTCAAAGTTAGTCTTAAATGATCTCAGACAACCGGTCCACAAAGTTATCCGCCCTAATAACGTCTTATATCAGATTTTGGAGATTAAATTTCATATAATCACTTCATTCCATTCTATTTTTTTAGAGACAACTAAAAATAAAACTTTATTGTGACTTTAAGAATAATGCAAAATTTAGTAGTCTTCTTGATTTTTCATTTGAAGTTATTATTCATATTAATAGAATGTTGAACCATGCACATCAACTCATGTAAATTAATAATTACTTAATCATGATATACTTTATTTTATTTGACAGGTAGTAAATTAACTATTATCCCAGTTTTAGAAAGCAAGTTGTTTTTTTATAAAAAATTATATTTTCAATTCATTTCGTGTAAGGTCATTTTGGGTTCAGGTCGTTTTGGGTTCGGGTCGTTTCAGGTTTCTGAGTCACTTCAAGTTTCATGTCATTCGAGGTCGGGTCAGGTTCGGGTCATTTTGAATCCGGGTCATTTTGGGTTTCGGTTAATTCGGATTAGTGTCGAGTCTGGTTCAGATTATTTTATTTCAAAGCATTTTCAAGTCAGGTTTGGACCAGATCGGGTCAGATCAGATTTTGCCACCTCTATGAACCATAACCAATATGCATAGATAAAGTAGTGAAAAAAAAAAATATAAAGTTCTCAATCTCAAAGTACTCTTGTATAATATTTTTATTAGCATTAATATTGAGTTTCCATTATTCTATCGTGATCTTAATGCGTGCATAAGGGACGCCAGGTCTCACGGCTTTAAACCGCATTGTTTGAGTGGAGATTGCAATCACTTATAAAGAGCCGAGACACATCCGCTCTAGCCGATGTGGGATACCAAGACTTGACCCCATCTTGGGGCGACACAATATTCCCTCTTTTTGGCACAACGTACACACTGTGTGGCCCCACACTCAGCAACCCACCTCCGAGCTTTCGAGAGTCGGCTCTTATACCACTATAATGACCTGACCTCTCACTTGGTATAATATTGTTGGCATTGGCACACCAGGCCTCACGGCTTTAAAACAAGTTGTGCAAGTGAAGGTGGCAATCACTTATAAACAACCCAACCACATCCTCTCTAACTGATATGAGATACCAAGATTTGACCCCATCTTGGAGCATCACAATAGACACAAGAAATGAAGTTTCGAGAAAAACTTCCTCAAAACAACACTTTACTGGTCTTACTTAAAGAATGATAAGATTCATACTGTTTTGAAGTGTTTAATGCTAAATATGAAAGATTCCGTTCGAGAGGTCACAATTTAAAAATAGTGCCTAGTTGTCAAATAAAGATGTTATGTATCTTCTAGACATTCCATATGGTGGAATTTTTTTAAATCTTTCAATTTAGTGGATTTGAACTCTGGTATGTATGGGTATATTCATAATTTTACATCTTTTTTAGCTAAATATCTTTTTTCATCGGTGTGAGTTACACAACAGAAGGTAACCTTCTTATCTTATCTCTAATCCTTGATGTGAGATCGATTTTATCGCAAATATCTTGTGTGACAATAAGTGACTTTATCAATTTAGCAAGAACCACTAGTTGACACCCATTTTTTACCAGGGCAATATTTTTTCGTTTTCACCTTTTTATTTTAGTTTCTTGTTTGATCTCATTCTCACATTTTAAAATTCAAGAAATCTATTAAAAAGTTTAAAATTTTGAAAATGAAAGATATCTTTATAGATTTTTTAACCTAATTCGAATTTAGTATTTAAAAAATAAAAGCCTAAACTCATAGTTATCAAACTTGGACAAGACCAATCAGTGACTCGAACCCTATACCATTCTGAATCTTTCATCTTACCAGTTTTACAATCAGATCGATGACACAATTGACTTAGCATATTCGACTAGACCGATAGATGAACCAAAGATCAAATCAATTTGATTTTTTACTTACAAAAAGAAATTAAATATTTATTGTAATTATAATGACCTAACCTCTCACTTTGCACAATATTTTCCGTTTTGGTATACAAGACCACTTCCTACTTGGCACAATATTGTCCGCTTTGGCACACCAGACCTCACGGCTTTAAAATGTGTGTTGCGAGTGAGGAAAGAATCACTTAATTTTGAATCTTAAATTTTTCACTTTTGATCCATCGTCAATATCCTTGCAACTTGAAACTAATTTTTTTACATTGACCTTACCTAAAAATCAATATTTTAACTTTTGCTCAATGGAATTAATGTTCTGCCACCCAGTTTCTTAGCAAATATGATTATACCATCCCATTTTTTCCCTCATTCTTAATTGTTTCCCCTCTCAATTCCCAAAAATTACATAATGTCTAATCTACCGATACCTTTTTTTTTTTTCCTAATTTCAGTCCAAATCATTCTCTTGTAACTATCATTCCGTCTGAAATCAAGTGAGCCTATAAGATACGATATTCAATTCTTCTCAAAAAGCTAAATGTTCAAAACTAACCACTCATTTTTTTATACATCCTTCAAGATAGAATGGTATTTATATACATATTTATAGTGGTATCAAAGCAGACTGGGAGATTGTGATCTATAACGACCCAACCTGCCACTTGACACAATATTGTCCTCTTTGATACACCAGGCCTCACGAATTTAAAATATGTTGTGAAAACGGATGTGACAATCACTTATAAATAGCCTAGTTACATCCTCTCTAACCGAGTGGGATACCAAGACTTAACTCCATCTTGAGATGTCACAATCCCCACTCCTATTGGCACAACATCCTTGCTGTGTGGTCTCAAACTCGGCAACCCACCTCCGAGCTTTCAGGATTCGGCTCTGATACTAAAAGTGTCACGACCAACACCCGATTGGAATAACCCTAACGGCTGTATCGTGAATTTAAAAATAAACAATCAATTTTGCTCTTCAAGTTTTTTTATGAAAATTCAACAAATAATGATAACAGTAAAAGTTTTTAGTCAATTTTTTACTTTCAAGAAAATCCACATATTAAAACAATGTATCCAACTTGTAGAAAAATTCTTGTTTGAATAATTCCCCATAATTCCAAGGTACATAGAGATCCTTGCTCTTTCAGAAATTCTCACAAAACCATAACCTGTTTGAAAACTTTAAATGCTTTCTGGAAGTCACTTAAACTTAAAGAAAAGATAACAAAATTCAAGAACCAAAATTAATCCAACAAAAACTCAAATATTTAGTTCAAAAACCCAAAAACCGATAGAGAATGTCATAGTGCTAAGCCCCCACCTAATGTCAAAGCGTGTAAGATAACATGAAGAAGATTAAGTCAACCTATGACAACCTGTAAGATAAAAATTTGGGAGTAAGCTATATAGATTAGTGAGATAAAGGAACTTAAAATATATTTTTTAATCAAAACAAAAGTTTGTTGAATCTTAAACAACTATAACGACCCAACCTCCCACTTGGATTACTAGGCATCACGGCTTTAAAACATGTTATGTAAATGGAAGTGACAATAATTTATATACAGCCAAGTTACATCCTCTCTAGCCGATATGGGATACCAAGACTTGACCCCGTCTTGAGGTGTCACAATTTCCCCTCCTTTTGGCACAACATCCTCGATGTGTTGTCCCACACTCGGCAACCCACCTTCAAGCTTCCAAGAGTCAACTCTGATACCACTATAATGACCCAACCTCCCACTTTGCGCACTAGGCCTCACGACTTTAAAATATATTGTGTAAATAGATGTGACAATCACTTATAAATATCCCAGTCACATCCTCTCTAGCTGTAAATAGAGAAATCTCATGCAAACTAAAACATTATAATCCATTGAAAATATTTGGATTCACTTTCCTTATACAACATAAAGAAACATGGCTACTTTTCTTACATGCCTACATCTTAAGTAAACACATGAATGCTTTACTCTATAAATAGTGAAATCTCCCATGCTAACTCAAACGTTATAATCCATTGAGAATACTTGTTGTCGCTTTTCTTACATAACATAAAGGGACGTGATACTTTCTTACATGTCTACATTTTAAGTAAACACGTGAATGATTTACTCTATAAATAGAAAAATCTCAGTCTAGCTAAAACATTAGAATCCATTGAAAATACTTGGATTCACTTTCCATAAACAGAATATAGAAATGTGGCTACTTTTTTTACACATTTGCATCCTAATTAGTAAATACACGAATGCTTTACTCTATAAATAAAGAAATATCATTCTAATTAAAACATTATAATCCAATGAAAATAGTTGGATTCACTTTCCTTATATAACATAAAGAGACATGGCTACTTTTCTCACATATCTACATCCTAAGTAAATGCATGAACCCTGTACTCTATAAATAGAGAAGTCCCATGCTAACTAAAACATTATAATCCATTGAGAATACTTCTTCTCACTTTTCTTATGTAACATAAAGAGACATGATACTTTCTTACATGTCTACATTTTAAGTAAACACATGAATGCTTTACTCTATAAATAGATAAATCTCATTCTAGCTAAAACATTAGAATCCAATGAAAATATTTGGATTCACTTTCCCTATACAACATACAGAAATGTGGCTACTTTTTTTACATATTTGCATCCTAATTAGTAAATACATGAATGCTTTACTCTATAAATAAAGAAATCTCATGCTAATTAAAACAATATAATCCATTGAAAATAGTTTGATTCACTTTCCTTATATAACATAAAGAAACATGTCTACTTTTCTTACATATCTACATCCTAAGTAAATACATGAACCATTTACTCTATAAATAGAGAAATCCCATGCTAACTAAAACATTATAACCCATTGAGAATACTTGTTGTCACTAGAACTTTAAGTCATGGCTAAATTATGTTGCACTCAGTTCCTGGTTCTTCTCCTTGCTTGCTCAGGTTTGTTCAATCTCTTTTCATCCTTTTGATAACTTGTTACTGTTGACTTGATTCTTCTCCTATATATGTAAAAAAATTATTCTCCAGCCTTGTAAAATAGTGTACAACAGCCTTTACTACAACGTTTTTTAGTTGGAAAGCTATACTCAAGATTGAGGATGGTGTACACATAGACATATACAAGTGTAGAATTAGTAACATATGATCGAGGTTCTTTTTATACGGTGAAGTTTTTAATTTTATTTTCTTTTTTTGCAAGTGTAAATTAATGGATTTGTTTAATTTTCATAATGTGGCAGTTTTGTTGATTGTGCCTGAAGTCGAGGGACAGAAAAGATGTCAAAAGGTGTTAAAGTCCCAGCGGATGCCAACTTTCAGCTTGCAGAGAACAATGCTTAAAACAGCTGAATGGCAATGGAGCTTGCGTTGAAAAGCCACCTGGTTCTGAAAATTACTTTTGCAACTGTGTCTTCAATTGTGGCTTCATTTAACTATTCTTTAGGTGTACGTGCTATCAATAAAATAAAAGGAAACAAATGCATTGACTAGTTCTAATGTTATACTTTAATTTTGTTTTTTCCAATGATTCTGATGAAGTATTTCACAAATGAAAAAGTATATTCCATAAATTTCCATAAGTTAAGTAAACCATTAGAGGTGGCAAACGGGTCGGATCGGGTCAATCGGATTCGAGTCGTATTGAGCCGCGAGTTGTTCGGGTCATTTCAATCTCGGGTCTTGTTGGGTCGGGTTGGATCAACAAAATAGATGTTTAAGCTTAATTAAAAAAATATTTTATTTGCATATAATAGGACTAAACGAGTTGCATTGTCAAATCCGTAAAAGTTAATTAATAATAAATCAATACTTAATTTTTTAAATAATATATTTCATTTTTGAATGCAATATGCAATAATTTCTAGTTTGAAAATTCAGTCTTAAATGATCTCAGACAACTGGTCCACAAAGTTATTCTCCCTAATAATGTCTTATGTCAGATTTTGGAGATTAAATTTCATATAATCACTTCATTTCATTCTATTTTTTTAGAGACAACTAAAAATAAAACTTTATTGTGACTTTAAGAACAATGCAAAATTTACTAGTCTTCTCAATTTTTTATTTGAAGTAAATGAGATTATTCATATTAATAGAATGTTGAACCATACACATCAACTCATATAAATTAATAATTAATTAATCATGATATACTTTATTTTATTTGGTATGTAGTAAATTAACTATTATCCCAGTTTTAGAAAACAAGTTGTTATTTTTATAAAAAATTATATTTTCAATTCATTTCGAGTAGGGTCATTTCGGGTTCAAGTCGTTTCGGGTTCGAGTCATTTCGGTTTTCCGGGTCACTTCAAGTTTCGTGTCGTTCGAGGTCGGGTCGGGTTCGGGTCAGTTTGAGTTTCGGTTAATTCGGATTAGTGTCGGGTCTGGTTTGGATCATTTTATTTTGAAGCATTTTCGAGTCAAGTTTGGACCAAATCGAGTCGAATCAGATTTTTCCACCTCTATGAACCATAACCAATATGCATAGATGAGGTAGTGAAAAAAAATATAAAGTTCTCAATCTCAAAGTACTCTTGTATAATATTTTTATTGGCATTAATATTGAGTTTCCATTATTCTATCGTGATCTGAATGCGTGCATAAGGGACACTAGGTCTCACGGCTTTAAACCGCATTGTGTGAGTGGAGGTTGCAATCACTTATAAACAGCCGAGATACATCCGCTCTAGCCGATGTGGGATACCAAGACTTGACCCCATCTTGGGGCGACACAATCTTTCCTCTTTTTGGCACAACGTACACACTGTGTGGTCCCACACTCAGCAACCCATCTCCGAGCTATCGAGAGTCGGCTCTGATACCACTATAATGACCTGACCTCTCACTTGGTATAATATTGTTGGCATTAGCACACCAGGCCTCACGGCTTTAAAATGAGTTGTGCAAGTGAAGGTAGCAATCACTTATAAACAACCCAACCACATCCTCTCTAACTGATATGAGATACCAAGACTTGACCTCATCTAGAGCATCACAATGGACACAATAAATGAAGTTTCGAGAAAAACTTCCTCAAAAAAACACTTTAATGGTCTTACTTAAAGAATGATAAGATTCATACTGTTTTGAAGTGTTTAATGCTAAATGTGAAGATTCTTCGAGATGTCACAATTTAAAAATAGTGCCTAGTTGTCAAAGAAAGATGTTATGTATCTTCTAGACATTCCATATGGTGGAATTTTTTTAAATCTTTCAATTTGGTGGGTTTGAAGTCTTGTATGTATAGGTATATTCATAATTTTACTTCTTTTTTAGCTAAATATCTTTTTTCATCGGTTTGAGTTACACAACAGAAGGTAACCTTCTTATCTTATCTCTAATCCTTGATGTGAGATGGATTCTATCGCAAATATCTTGTGTGACAATAAGTGACTTAATCAATTGAGCAAGAACCACTAGTTGACACCCATTTTTTACCGGTGCAATATTTTTTCATTTTCACTTTTTTATTTTAGTTTCTTGTTGCATCTCATTCTCACATTTTAAAATTCAAAAAATCTATTAAAAAGTTTAAAATTTTGAAAATGAAAAGATATTTTTATAGATTTTTTAACCTAATTCGAAAAGATATTTCTCACATAGTAAATACATGAACCCTTTCCTCTATAAATAGAGAAGTCCCACGCAAACTAAATCGTTATAATCCCTTGGGAATACTTCTTGTCACTTTTCTTATATAACATAAAGAGACGTGATGCTTTCTTACATGTCTATATTTTAGGTAACCACATGAATGCTTTACATTATAAATAGATAAATCTCATTCTAGCTAAAACATTAGAATCCATTGAAAATACTTGGATTCACTTTCCCTATACAACATACCGAAACGTGGCTACTTTTTTTTACATATTTGCATCCTAATTAGTAAATACTTGAATGCTTTACTCTATAAATAAAGAAATCTCATTCTAATTAAAACAATATAATCCATTGAAAATAGTTGGATTCACTTTCCTTATATAACATAAAGATACATGGCTACTTTTCTTACATATCTACATCCTAAGTAAATACATGAACCATTTACTCTATAAATAGAGAAATCCCATGCTAACTAAAGCATTATAACCCATTGAGAATACTTGTTGTCACTAGAACTTTAAGTCATGGCTAAATTATGTTGCACTCAGTTCCTGGTTCTTCTCCTTGCTTTCTCAGGTTTGTTCAATCTCTTTTCATCCTTTTGATAACTTGTTACTGTTGACTTGATTCTTATCCTATATATGTAAAAAATTATTCCCCAGCCTTGTAAAATAGTGTACAACAGCCTTTACTACAATGTTTTTTAGTTGGAAATCTATACTCAAGATTGAGGATGGTGTACACATAGACATATACAAGTGTAGAATTAGTAACATATGATCGAGGTTCTTTTATACGGTGAAGTTATTAATTTTATTTTCTTTTTTTGCAAGTGTAGATTAATGGATTTGTTTAATTTTCATAATGTGGCAGTTTTGTTGATTGTGACTGAAGTCGAGGGTCAGAAAAGATGTCAAAAAGTGTTAAGTCCCAGCGGATGCCAACTTTCAGCTTGCAGAGAACAATGCTTAAAACAGCTCAGTGGCAATGGAGCTTGCGTTGAAAAGCCACCTGGTTCTGAAAATTACTTTTGCAACTGTGTCTTCAATTGTGGCTTCATTTAACTATTCTTTGGGTGTACGTGCTATCAATAAAAAAAGGAAACAAATGCATTGACTAGTTCTAATGTTATACTTTAATTTTGTGTTTTCCAATGATTCTGATGAAGTATTTCACAAATGAAAAAGTATATTCCATAAATTTCCATAAGTTAAGTAAACCATTAAAGGTGGCAAACGGGTCGGATCAGGTCAATCGGATTCGGGTCATATTGAGCTGCGGGTCGTTCGCGTCATTTTAATCTCGAGTCATGTTGGGTCGGGTCGGATCAACAAAATAGATATTTAAGCTTAATTAAAAAAATATTTTATTTGCATATAATAGGACTAAACGAGTTACATTGTCAAATCCGTAAAAGTTAATTAATAATAAATCAATACTTAATTTTTTAAATAATATATTTCATTTTTGAATGCAATATGCAATAATTTCTAGTTTGAAAGTTCAGTCTTAAATGATCTCAGACAACCGGTCCACAAAGTTATTCTCCCTAATAACGTCTTATGTCAGATTTTGGAAATTAAATTTCATATAATCACTTCATTCCATTCTATTTTTTAGAGACAACTAAAAATAAAACTTTATTGTGACTTTAAGAACAATGCAAAATTTACTAGTCTTCTCGATTTTTCATTTGAAGTTAATGAGATTATTCATATTAATAGAATGTTGAACCATGCACATCATCTCATGTAAATTAATAATTAATTAATCATGACATATTTTACTTTATTTGACAGGTAGTAAATTAACTATTATCCCAGTTTTAGAAAGCAAGTTGTTTTTCTATAAAAAAAATTATATTTTCAATTCATTTCGAGTAGAGTCAATTTGGGTTCAGGTCGTTTCGGGTTCAGTTTGTTTCGGGTTTCTAGGTCACTTCAAGTTTTGTGTCTTTCGAGGTCGGCTCGGGTCAGGTCATTTTAAATCCGAGTCATTTTGGGTTTCAAGTAACTTGGATTAGTGTCAGGTCTGGTTCGGATCATTTTTTTTTGAAGTATTTTCGAGTCAGGTTTGGACCGGATCAGGTCAGATCAGATTTTACCACCTCTATGAACCATAAACAATATGCATAAATAAAGTAGTGAAAAAAAAAATAAAGTTCTCAATCTCAATGTACTCTTGTATAATATTTTTATTGGCATTAATATTGAGTTTCCATTATTCTATCGTGATCTGAATGCGTGCATAAGGGACACCAGGTCTCACAGCTTTAAACCGCATTGTGTGAGTGGTGGTTGCAATCACTTATAAACAGCCGAGACACATCCACTCTAGCCGATATGGGATACCAAGACTTGACCCCATCTTGGGGCGACACAATCTTCCCTCTTTTTGGCACAACGTACACACTGGTGGTCCCACACTCAGCAACCCACCTCCGAGCTTTCGAGAGTCGGCTCTGATACCACTATAATGACCTGACCTCTCACTTGGTATAATATTGTTGGCATTGGCACACCACACCTCACGGCTTTAAAACAAGTTGTGCAAGTGAAGGTGACAATCACTTATAAACAACCCGACCACATCCTCTCTAACTGATATGAGATAGCAAGACTTGATCCCATCTTGGAGCATCACAATGGACACAAAAAATGAAGATTCGAGAAAAACTTCCTCAAAACTACACTTTAATGGTGTTACTTAAAGAATGATAAGATTCATACTGTTTTGAAGTGTTTAATGCTAAATGTGAAAGATTCCGTTCGAGATGTCCCAATTTAAAAATAATGCCTAGTTGTCAAAGAAAGATGTTATGTATCTTCTAGACATTCCATATGGTGGAATTTTTTTAAATCTTTCAATTTGGTGGATTTGAACTCTGGTATGTATGGGTATATTCATAATTTTACTTCTTTTTTAGCTAAATATCTTTTTTCATCGGTGTGAGTTACACAACAGAAGATAGCCTTCTTATCTTATCTCTAATCCTCGATGTGAGATGGATTCTATCGCAAATATCTTGTGTGACAATAAGTGACTTAATCAATTGAGCAAGAACCACTAGTCGACACCCATTTTTTACCCTAGCAATATTTTTTCTTTTTCACTTTTTTATTTTAGTTTCTTGTTGCATCTCATTCTCACATTTTAAAATTCAAAAAATCTATTAAAAAGTTTAAAATTTTGAAAATGAAAAGATATTTTTATAGATTTTTTAACCTAATTCGAATTTAGTATTTAAAAATTAAAAGCCTAAACTCATAGTTATCAGACTTGGACAAGACCGATCGGTGACTCAAACCCTAGACCATTTTGAATCTTTCATCTTACCAGTTTTACAATCAGATCGATGAACCAATTGACTTAGTCGATTCGACTAGACCGACAGATGAACCAAAGATCAAATCAATTTGATTTTTTACTTACAAAAAGAAATTAAATATTTATTGTGTTTATAACGACCCAACCTCTCATTTAGCACAATATTGTCCGCTTTGGCATACCTGACCACCTCCCACTTGGCATAATATTGTCCACTTTGGCATACCAGACCTCACGGCTTTAAAACGCATGTTGTGAGTGAAGGAAAGAATCACTTAATTTTGAATCCTAAATTTTTCACTTTTGATCCATCGTCAATATCCTTGCAACTTGAAACTAATTTTTTTACGTTGACCTTGCCTAAAAATCAGCATTTTAACTTTTGCTCTTTGGAATTAATGTTCTGCCACACAATTTCTTAGCAAATATGATTATATCATCCCATTTTTTCCCTCATTCTTAATTGTTTCCCCTCTCAATTTCCAAAAATCACTTAATGTCTGACTACTGATACGTTTTTTTTCTAATTTCAGTCGAAATCATTCTCTTGTAACTATCATTCCGTCTGAAATCAAGTAACCCTATAAGATATGATATTCAATTCTTCTCAAAAGGCTAAATGTTCAAAACTAACGACTCATTTTTTTATACATCCTTCAAGATAGAATGGTATTTATATACATATTTATAGTGGTATCAAAGCCGACTGGGAGATTGTGATCTATAACGACCCAACCTCCCACTTGACACAATATTGTCCACTTTGACACACCAGGCCTCACGACTTTAAAATACGTGGTGAAAACGGATGTGACAATCACTTATAAATAGCCTAGTTACATCCTCTCTAGCTGAGTGGGATACCGAGACTTAACCCCATCTTGAGATGTCACAATCTCCCCTTCTATTGGCACAATATCTAACCATCTATTTAAGGATGATAGGCGCTGCTAAAATTTAACTTCGTCCCTAGCTTCTCCCACAAACTCTTCCAGAACTGACTCATGAACTTGGTGTCACGATCTGAAGTGATGGATCAGGGAACACCATGCAAATGCACAATCTCCTTGAAGTAAAGATGAGCGATCCTGGTAGCATCCATTGTCTTCCTACAAGGTATGAAATGGGCCATCTTGGAAAATCTGTCAACCACAACCAAAATAGAATCCAAGCCTCGTTGGGTACGGGGTAAGCCCAACACAAAGTCCATACTAACATCGAACCAAGGGGCTTCAGGTACAGGTAAGGGGGTGTACAGACCCACATTAGTGAGATCTCCCTTGGACCACTGGCACACATAACAATGCTCCACATGATGAGCCACGTCACTGGTCAATTGGGGCCAATAATAGTTAGAGGAAATCAGGGCCAATGTCTTGTCTCGCCCAAAGTGACCTTTATTATGAAGTTCACTAATAATCTGTTGCCTTAGTGAACAATCTGGAACGCACAACTGCAATCCACGAAATAAATAACCATTATGCAAAATAAAATCATGTCGTTGACCAGTAGTTACCTCCTGAATTATCTTCCAGAATGAAGGATTTGCAGCATACATATCTGAGAAAACCTCAAATCCCACAATTCTGGTGCTCATGGTGGTGAAAAGTAATGTACGACGGCTCAGTGTATCTGCGACACAGTTCAGACTTCCTACTTGGTGCCTCAGTGCAAACGTGAATTCCTGCAAGTACGCCACCCACTTGGCATGCCGCCTACTCAGCTTGTGTTGGCCATTGAGGTACTTCAGGGCCTCATGATCAGTGATAAGAATAAATTCTCTCTGCATTAGGTAGTGACGCCAATGTTTCAGGGATTGAACTATGGCATAGAATTCCATATCATAGGTGGAGTAATTCTTCTTTGATCCTGATAACTTCTCACTGAAAAAAGCTACCGGTCGCTCTTCTTGACTTAGAACACCACCAATACCCACTCCAGATGCATCACAATTTACCTCAAACACCTTTTCGAAATCAAGAAGTGCTAAAACTGGTGCCTCTGTCATCTTCTGTTTGACGAGTTGAAAGCTAGTTTCTGCCTCCTCGGACCACTGAAAATCACGCCCCTTAAGGCACTCTGTGATAGGAGCAATCAAAGTGCTAAAATTTCTGATGAACTGGCGATAGAAGAAAGCCAATCCATGGAAACTTCTTACATCGTGCAAGGTCCTCGGTGTGGGCCATTCCAAGACCGCATCTACCTTCGACTGATCTGCTTGAACACCATCAGTAGATACAACAAAACCCAGAAAAGTAACAGAAGTAATGAAGAAAGAACACTTCTTCTGATTGACATACAGGCGCTCTGTCCTCAACAAATTAAAAACAGCACGGAGGTGCTCAAAATGTGACTCCCACATCGGACTATAAATGAGGATGTCATCAAAGTAAACTACAACAAACTTCCCCATGAAAGGCCGTAAAACCTGATGCATGAACCTCATAAATGTGCTGGGTGCATTGGACAGCCCAAAAGGCATGACCATCCACTCATACAACCCATGCTGCGTCTTAAACGCGATCTTCCACTCATCTCCGGGCCTTATTCTGATCTGGTGGTATCCGCTCCTAAGGTCAATTTTGGAGAAGACCTTAGAACCAGACAGCTGATCTAACATATCATCCAGGCGGGGAATTGGGAACCGGTATTTCACTGTAATCCTGTTGATGGCTCTGCTATCAACACACATACGCCAAGAACCATCCTTCTTCGACACTAGTAGGGCAGGAACCGCGCATGGGCTCATACTCTCACGGACGTAGCCTCTTTCCAACAACTCTACCACCTGTCGCTGCAACTCTTCAGATTCCTTGGGCTTGTGGCGATATACCGGTCGATTAGGCAAACTGGACCCTGGAACAAGGTCGATCTGATGTTGAATGTCCCTCATAGGTGGTAACCCAGGAGAAAGATCCTCTGGCATAAGGTTAGAAAACTCTGCCATCAGCTCCTGTACTTCGACTGGTAATTCTGGATTCAAATCTGCTGCGCTATTCCCACAAGGCAGCAGAGCATAAACCACGTCTACATGCTCAACCTCTGCTAAAAACCTGGACATCGAAAGCAGATTAGTATTATTGGAAATCGGAGTAGGAGTGATTCCTTCCCGACGAGGTGCCAACACAATCTTCCCTTTGATGCTAAGAGAGTATGTGTTTTTTTACCCATCATGAATAACATTACGATCATACTGCCAAGGCCTGCCTAACAATACATGACAAGCATCCATACACACAACATCACACCAAGCATTATCGAAATACCTCTTACCAATCGAAAAAGAAACTAGGCAATGCCTATCCACCGTTACCTCACTGCCTTTATTCAGCCAAGACGATTTGTACGGCTTAGGATGACGATCTGTTTTCAATTGCAGTTTCTGGATAGCCTTTTCAGACACCACATTCTCACAACTGCCACTATCTATGATCATCTTGCAGACTTTATCGGCAACTGTACAGGTCGTGTGGAAAATATTGGTTCTCAACCAATCGTCCCCTGAATCGCCCTTGGGGGTCAGTAGACTCTTACAAACGACCAAGGTCTTATGGCCATCCCCATACAACACATCTCCATATTCATCATCGTCATACACAGGCTCCCCAATCTCCTCGGTTTCATCTACCCCATCGTCCTCAATCAGGAGATTTTTGCCTTTATTACCAATAGGTTTCCTGCACTCAGGTGATTTATGCCCATGTTCACCACATCTAAAACATCTAATATTCGGGTTAGGGTTACCTTGAGGTGGTTACTAGACAGGACGGGATTCCTTAGGGCGAACTGGCCGATTGTTTTGATCGCCTCTGTTCAATGGCCTCCTGTTCTGCTGTTTTTCCACCGCAAGTGCACGCTGATAAGCTTCTGAAATTGTCCACAGCGAGTGAAGGTTGAGGACATCCTGTAGGGGCTGTCGTTATCCCCCCAAATACCGTGCCACCATCTGCTCCTCTATTTCAGATAAATCGTTTCGGGCAATCAACTGATAAAATTCCTCCGTGTAATCATCCACCGATCTCGTGCCCTACCTCAACGAATGAAGACGCTGAAACAAGGTCTGAGTGTAACCGAAAGGGAGGAAGTGACCTTTCATTTTCTTTTTCATCTTCTCCTAATCTGTAATCTTGGCTTTCCCCTGCCGATCACGCGAACGCCTCAACTGCTCCAACCACGTAGATGCTCTGCCCTTCAGTTTGATGGCGACCAGTTTCACCTTCACACGATCTGGGACTTCCTTGTACTCGAAAATACACTCCACTTCATTCAACCAATCAACGAATCCCTCGGCCTATAATGTACCAGAAAACTCGGGCAGATCCACTCTGAATCTGAGGTCTCCATAACGTTTTTCCTGACAATAGTGCTCCCAGAATCGAGCAGGATTGTGATGTGGTTTTTCGGAACTAGAACTGGAATCGGAATCGTGATCTTCAATCCCACGATCTCCGAAATTTTACGCCGCTAGACGCTGGGTTAACTCGGCAACTTGCCTCTGTAAATCCTCAATCAGCGCATCCTGAACGTTACGATCACGACGTGGGGCTTCCTCATTCGGAACCTGCCTGCGACGACCACGACCACGACCACCAGCCATGAAACTGAAAAAATCTTGCCCTAGGAAAACGCTGAAGCTCTGATACCAACTGACACCGGGCAGAATAGCGATTATTCTACAGGCTAGTCGAACATATTGTTCACAGAGAGTAACACAAGAAAAACCCTAAAAAACAATGTAGGAAACAGCTCTGATGTTTATTTAAAATTATGCAAATTCAATAATAATGTTTACGAAACCCTAAGACCCTATTTATAAGGTCGAAACAAAATAAGAAAATTAAATTAAGGCTGAAATTAAAATAACTAAAATAAAAAGTTTTTTAAAAAGTGTAAACTGCCAATTTGGAGGCCTAAACGTCGTTTTTTGGCTAAACTCTTGCCAGGCTAATTATATAATAATTAGGTTTTGTTCGTTGGCCCGTTTCCAATCAGACTAGGGTCTTTCCAGCCTAATCTGAGCCCGTGGCCCATTCTAGGTAGTCCACCTGCCAGTTCTGCGCTGATCTGCCAACTCTGCATCATCTGACTTGGATCCTCCTGCGTCAAATACCAAGACTTGACTCTATTTTAGGGCGTCACAATATCCCCCTTTTTGGCACAACGTCCTTGCTATGTGGTCCCACACTCGACAACTCACCTCTGAGCTTTGGAGAGTCGGCGCAGATACCATTATAACCCGACCTCCCACTTGGCACAATATTATTTATTTTGGCACGCTGGGTCTCATGGCTTTAAAAATATTGTGCAATTGGAGGTGACAATCACTTATAAACAGTCCAATCATATCATCTCTAGCTGATGTGAGATATCAAGACTTGACTCCATCTTGAGGCATCACAATGAATGCAAAGAAATGAAGTTTTAAGAAAAACTTCCTCCAAACAACACTTTTCTAGTGCTACTTTAAGAATTATAAGATTCATACTGCTTTTGAAGTGTTTAATGCTAAATATGAAATATTCCTCTCGAGATGTAACTAATGAAAAATAGTGTCTAATTGTCAAAGAAAGATGGTATGTATCTGCTAGACATTCCATATGGTGGAATTTTTTTAAATCATTCCATTTGGTGGATTTGAACTCTGGTGTGTACGGTTACACAGATATTCATAATTTTATTTTGTTTAATTTTTATTAAATATATTTTTTCATCGGTGTGAGTTACACAATAAAAAATAACTCTCTCCCTTGTCTCATCTCTAATCCTTGATGTGAGAGGGATTCTATCACAAATATCTTGTGTGATAACAAATGACTTAATCAATTAAGCTAGCACCACTAGTAGACACATTTTTTACTGAGAGCAACGTTTTTCCGTTTTCACTTTTTTTATTTTGCTTTCTAGTTTGATCTCATTCTCACATTTTAAAATTCAAGAAATATATTAAAAGATTAAAAAATTGAAAATGAAAAGATATTTTTATAGATTTTTTAACCTAATTCGAATTTAGTATTTTAAAAAAAAATAAAAGCCTAAACTCATATTTATCATACTCGGACAAGACCGACCGGAGCCCTATATCATTATGAATCTTTCATCTTACCCGTTTTACAATCAAATCGCTAAACCAATGGACTTAGCTGATTCAACTAAACCGACTGATGAACCAAAGATCATACCAATTTGATTTTTTACTTGCAAAAGGAAATTAAATATTGATTGTGTTAGAATGTTTCAACCTAAGACCTCTATGTCAAAAAGTTGTGTTACCATCCTTTTACCTCTTCATGCTTGTGAAGTTTTTGCACCTATATTTATTATTATACTCAAAATGAACCATATTGTCAATATGTTTTAAGGGATGTATAGACTTGTTAAACTATGAAATCGCTACAAGTATGAATTTGTGATGGATCAAATTCATAAGGTAAACTGAAGCTATAATATTCTCTCAACTCCAAAGGATTGATTAGTGGACTGGCACGCACTGTATTCAATAACTTCTGTTTTAGAAATACAAAATTAGCACAAGTCCTAAGTAGGTCTAAAACGAAACATTTTCTTGACATAATGCAGTATATGGCTTCAAGAGTAATCATAAAGTGATACGCTCTTGTCATCTGATACACTAGCAAGGCGACCAGCCCGTACACCTGTGCCTCCTGGGGGTCGAAATGTCACTCCCCAGACCTGGTCTGTATGGTTACTCATTGTCTGCACAGCCGCCCTCATCTTAAGATCCCAGAGCCTTACAGTTCTGTCACTAGAGCCAGTTGCAATAGCTGCTCCATCTGGGCTTGCATCGACACTCAATACCCAGCCTGTATGACCTGACATGGCCCCAACCAGACTTTTCCCCTCAGCATCATACATGTTCACATGAGCATCATCTGATGCAGAGAAGAGTACCCGTTGATCAATAGGGGAATACACAAGAGACCTCACAGGTGTGGTGTGGCCTTCCAGGTGGTGTAGAAATTTGGCACGAAATGCATCAAATATGCAAATAGTGCCATCCATTGAACCACAAGCTAGGTGTTTCCCATCTGGACTCCATGCAACAGATAAGACAAATTTCTTGCTGCTACTTTTGTCGGAAGGTTTGAGTCCTTCTGGGCGAGGGATCAATAGAGTGGCGATTAGTTTCCATGTGGCAGTGTCCCAGAGCTTGACTGATGCACTACCCCCACCAGCAACAGCAAGTGTGGTACCCTGAGGAGTAGATACTGTCAGCAGCAATTTGAAAAGAACTTAAAAATGCCGAGGGACTTTCTAATAATCACAAGGTTTACTCAAGAATAAAAAACACAAGCCTTATTTTGCTAATAGTAATTGGTTTCATATTTTACAAACAATAGCATAATAAACTGAAAAGAAGCTATTGATCTTTTTAAAGTAAAATAATATAATGGGGCTCCCAGAGGTTAAACTTTACAAGCAGGCAGAGCCAATTTACACCAGGGAAAAGACACACATATGCACACAATATTAACAAAAATAAAAGGAGAAAAGCAGTTAACTAAATTAATGGGGAAAATTATCGACTGTATAAAAAGTAAGGGTTTAAGACATGCATGCTTCAGTGTTGAATGCATTAAGATTTGAATTCTACTGAACTTCAACCCATTCCTCAACTATAACTAGGATTAAGACATTGTTTGCTATGAGGGAGAATGAAAGTTGAAAGACAAATTTTCTGCTGTTGGATTTGGACACATGCTGTTATTCTAATTCAGAGACTTAGTAAATTCAATTATTAGAACAATGTAAGATGATTAATGCAGTTGAGCTCAACATATGTAATAGAAAGTGAGAAACTCCAAAACATAAACAGAAAGCACTCTCCCTTGTTATGAATACTAGATATGCTAACATATGTAATAGAGAGTAAGAAACCCCAAAACATAAACAGAAAGCACTCTCCCCCATTATGAATACTAGATATGCTCTCTGTTACATGGACTCGGCAGTTTACCCCAAAGTACCCGTGTTGACGCGGCACGACACGAATCCGGGTACTGAATACGTGTCCAATACGTTGACTGCACTTCGGACACATTGACTCAACTTCTTGTCATCTTGCTTCATCTTCTTCTTGGCTGAAGAGTGTTGGTGATTGGCGCTAACCGCTCGTTGCAGGGGCTGCTTGGTGGTCGATCTTGAAGCGATGTTGTCGCACAATGACTATGAGATAAAAAAAATGGGGAGATGAAGATCGTACGGTGAGTTAGTGACTTGGTGAGAGAAAAACCGAGATGAAGATGGAAGGGAAAGAGAAACGGTGAAAGAGAAACGGTTTGGTTTTGAACTGAGACAAGAAAGAAACAGAGAACTGAAGGGTCTATGTAGAAGAATCTCTTCAGCAAGAAGGAAGAAGAGTGTTGAAGAAGATTTTTTGGTTTTGGGCAGTGTTTAAACGACTAGAGGGTTTGTTTATTTAGCTCACAGTGAGATGTAACTGAATTTTATGTTTTATTTGTAAGTTCTCATTGGTTTTTTATCATGTATTTTTGTCGCCCAATGTATGTTCAGCTGACCGATTGGACAAAGGCTTTTTGAGCCACTCAATCTCCTAGTCTCCTTACAGTGTAGCATATAAATAATTATTGCATGATGTATACCACATTAACATGGATGATAGATACTACATGTACAATAAACAAACTATATATGTAGAAACTAGAAAAAATTACATTTGCCCACCCATAGCATGGCCTAACCTACATATAAGAACTCGTAGTTTCAAAATCTACATATACACCCTTTGACCAGGATTGACTGTCAAGCCTCTGTTAAATATTAATAGAAATTAGTGAAAGACTCAATTGCCCCCATTTATATTACCCTATCAGATCATAAGTCAACATTTCATCGCACACATTCTCTCTCTTCCCCTCCCCTCCCTCCATACCCACAGGGACTGCTGACTGCTTCTTCCTTCTAGATCTAATTATCTTTCTTTCTCTCTCTTCTCCTAGATTTGATGTCATCGATCAGAACAGAGCTCTAGTTGATGCCCCTGATATGGTGAGAAGCCAAATTAATTTCAAGAGGCTTTCATTGACTGATATCAGGGTCGATATTAAACGGGTCCCATAGAAGAAGACACTGATTGAAGCTAAGGAGAAGGCTGATGTTAAGAAGAAGTGGGAGAATAGCTCGTGGGGCAGAATACTGATTGTTCAAAAGAGAAAGGCATCTCTTAATGACTTCGAAAGGTTCAAGCTTATGTTGGCAAAGATCAAGGGAGGTGGATTGACCAGGCAAGAACTTGCGAAGCTGAAGAAAGAGAATGCATCTTAATTGACAGTTTCATATGGAATTTGCCAGTTTTGTTATCAAAATTCTTCAAGTTGTTCTTTTGGATTCTTTATAGCTTATTAGACTTGCTTTAAAATATTGGCTTGATTTGCTCTTTTTTTTGTTGAATGCGAGTAGACTTACATAACATATATGTAGCAGGCTTTTGTTTCTTAAAAAAATGAAACCATTATATTAAACTAATATTTGTTTCAGGCATTTATAATTTCTTGCTCCTATTTATTTCTCTTTTTCTTTTCATCTGGGCACAAGATTTTTGCTGCTACTTGGAACGTTTCTGAAAAATATCCTTCTAATTATTTGAAAATAATCCATCCATTAACTCCTAATCATCTCTAAAACTCGAATTATATCATTGCCATTTTTGGTTTGAAGATCCCTTGAATTGGATCAATCAATCAACAATGAAAGAAGGGAAATCGGTTAAGTTCAATCTTCAACAACAACAACAGTTACAGCAACAAAGTAATGGAAGAGAAACAAAGCTCAAATCTACCTCTCAGAAGAAGAAAGTTAATCTTGAGCTATGAATGGGTGATGAACAGAAGCTTCTGCTATGAATGGGTGATGAACATAAGCATGATGAAGAATAATGGCTGCGTGTGTGGAAAACGAAGGTGAAAGTTATGAAGCAAGTATAAAGGATTATAAAACACATAAAGGGTACTATGGGGATATTTCCAAATAAATGTTGATGTTTAATGGTGGTTGACCCAAGATAACAGATTTGACTAACTGTGATTTAACGGTGAGGGTATATGTCATCTTAAATCCAAATAATCATATTCCAGGGGTATCTGTATATTTTGAAACTATAAATCCTTATCGGTAGGTTAGGCTATGTTATAGGTGGCTAAATATAATTTTCCCAAAAAACTATAACTTGTTTTAATTAATATTTATGTGATCAGATCTTTTTTATAGCTACAACTTGTTTAAAAAAAGAATACATAAGAAAATATACAAATATAAAAACTATATATATGTTTTTTTACATGTCCAAGTACTCATGTCCAAATTTTAGATCTTTTTCATCCGAGTCCCAGTGTCTTGAATTTTAAATTTTGAAGAGTCGGACACGCGGATATGCACCCGTGTCCGACTCTCGTACCCCTGTCCATGTAACTTAGGAGGATATCCTAACATAGCCTGGAAACATACATAATTGTAGTGGAGAGAACATACCAGTTTAGCAAAACGGTAAATACAAGAGTTCCAGAATACATGCTAATAAATGAGAACTGCCAGTCCAAAATTTTATATTACTGTCAAAATCCTTTTCTTTTTATTAGAGGGAGGGGGAATTTAACTCACACGCAAACAGGATCGAACATGTGGCCTCAACCCATCCAATTCTAAGGGAGGAAGGGATACCGCTAGGCCCAAAGGTCATTGATACCATTATGACCTCATGTAGACGGAAAAGACAAAAATCTGTAAAGTTTCTTTCCATTAATCTTTGCATACTAAAAGTGATATTGCTCCAGACTATTAAGCTAAAGAACCCTCATAGATAGTAAGAAAAACACTCATTCTAGCAAATTGATGCCTTCATATTAAAACATACAGCTTTTTCATGGTTGATGAAAAATACAAGGCTTCCTCTCCCCTGCACCCTAAATAAAATACTAAGCAACCGAGCATAACAGAGATTATTTTATTTAAATTAGAAAAATGATTTGCCAAACAAAAAAAAGAAGTAGCATCTATAAACATTACCTATGAAAACCTAAACTGTATTGTGATTTGCAAATAATGAATCAATGTGTTTACATATTTAGAGCTCAAACTACTTGTTGGGTTCAGTGAGCACAGAGTGAACTATTCTTTCACCTTTTTCTTATAATAAAAAACTACTTAGTTTTGGTAATCTTCTAATTCTATCTTTGAGTATTAGCATATTCAGACACTGTGCACCCACGTGAAGTTGAGCGCAGAAAATAGAGCTTAACTCATTTGAATCACATGCATAATTCCTTCCATAAAAAGAAAAGGAGTTTGCAGTTACAGGTAAGCTTGCATAAATTCAGCAACAATAAGGTTACAACTTGTTAACTTATTATCAATTTGGGCTCCTTTGAGCAAGCAACTATAAAAGTAGCAATAAATTATAGACCGACACTAACTTCCTAAAGAATGCTGGAGATTATGATGATCCTTCCCATCACATAGAGACTGAATATTCAACTAACACTGACAATAAAATACTGATCCTTATCCTGTCGGTAATCAGGAAGTTAATCCATAGAAACTTACTACAGAAAACTATCCTCACATTAATGAAACCAATAAGTCATCTGATAGAAACTAAGCATTTGAAGCAGATCCCACAAACAACATCTCATTACTAGACTGCCAATTATAAATCCGTGCCTAAACAAACAACGTGACTCTTAGCATAAAACTCTTCATAGAACCGCACGGATTCCAACAAAACCATAATTAGCTGCTTGCAAATATTGAACTCAATATCTCATAACTAATTCCTTGTGGCTAAAAAGCTTGAATCCGTTAACTAATTCCTCAACTAAACCAAATCGTCAAATAAAGCTCGTCTGTGCAAGAATCCTCATATCCTAATCTCTCAAGCAGTATATATAAAGATACCTAAAATTAGCAAAATTCAATATGCCAAACTGTATAAAATGAAGAAAAAAAATGCATTCAAAATTAAGGGAAAAACCTTGGAATCGAACTGCATTCCCCAAACCTCGGAGGGAGGAGCTTCGAGGGTGGCGATAGTAGCGTTGGTGTCCACATCGAACACGCGCACAAAGCTATCGAGCGATGAGGAGGCAGCAATAACGCCGGATGGGTGCCCCGCCACCGCTGCTACGCCCAGGCAGTGGCCAGTATTGGTGCGCTCCAGCTTCAGGTCGTCGGAGCTCCACAGCTTAACGGTCTCGTCCAGCGACCCGGTCAGTAGAAGCGCTGGTCGGGTATCGGTAGCGGGTACCCACGTCGCTGCCCATACGGACTCGTCGTGTGCGTTATCGATCGATTTCAGGCCTGCGAGTTTCATTGGCTTCTTTGGTGTTTTACCAATAAAAAAATGGCTTCTTTGCTGTTCTGTGTTGTGCACTCTGAGCAGTACAACCCTAGAAGTGTGTTTTGAGATTTTCTTTTCTTTTCGTTTCTTTTCTTTTCCTTTTCCTTTGCGTTGATTGCATAGCTTATCCTTGAACCGTGGAGCATAATATTTATCTTTTTATATTATTAATTTACATTAAGAGGGTTAAAATATAAATTAATAATAATCAATTTTTTAAAAGATTTTATCACAAAAATTTTAATTAAATAAAAAAACTTTCAAAAAATATTTCACATGTTCAATGATTTATTCAGATTTAATTTATCAAATGAAAAAATTCTTTATCATTATATTTTCATTAATTTTTTTGTCAAAAATTAGATTTTAAAATTTAATTTTTACTAATTTATAATTTAAAGATTCATACATCAAATTAACAATTTAAAAAATTAAATATTAAATATTGATTGGGATTTTAGATTTTCATTTCAAGTTGAAGATTTTGTTTTTTGTTGGGTTTACTTTATGTAGTGTGTCGTTTTGAAATGTGGTTGACTTTGGGCCTCAAATGACTGACTTAAGCAGGTGAGGCCCAGCTTTGTGTCCTTCCCAAGACTAACGAGACTTGCACTTACCCTAAAAAGAGACACATGCAAAGTGGATAAAATATAGCTATCCGTATATCATATGTCAATTTCTGATCAATTTAGTTTGACTGACTTAAGCAGGTCAAGCCCAGCTTTGTGTCCTTCCTAAGACTGACGAGACTTGCATTTGACCTAAAAGAGACAGGCAAAGTGGATAAAATATAGCTATTCATATATCTTATGTCTATTTCTGATGAATTTAGTTTTTTGCCTTAAGGATGATAAAAATCTCTTTTTTTTTTCTTTTTTTTTTTTGGCTAGAAGGTAATATAAATTGATTGGTGATCCCACATGTTCAGTTTCATGAGTTGTGTGAGAGCTACTATAAAATCAAAAAAATTCACTAATAATTAAAAAAAAATTAAATAATAACTTTTGTATTTAATTTTTTTTAAACAATTGCTTTTCATTTTTTTATATTTACTAGTGTACACATGATATCATCGCTTGTATAAACCATTTGGTTTACTAAATATTTTTTATAAATACAATCTTACCAATGAATTTTTAATATAACAATGTGGTTTTGGTTTAGTGATCCCCTTAGGTTACAAATTTTTAAGTTCGATTTTCACAATCTTTGAGTTATTTTTCTTATATATATATATATCTCTCACTTTAAGTGAGTTATAGTGGTAATATTGTAGGTTTTCGTATTAATGAGTGGATTAAAATATTTAAGATTAGGGTTAAGAAACTAATCAAATGGACATATATAAACTGACTAAAAAGTTATCATTTTACGAGCGAAAAGAGTACTCAAGCTAGAGAGGAAGGCGAAACATATACTTTCATCAGCGATAATTTTTTGTCACTTGAATTAACATGCTTGTTCTAGTGAAGTGCTTTCACATGGCACAACCATCCTCATCCCCTGTTATGATATTTGCTGCATACTCAGTGATTGACTTAAAATCTTCCCAATATCTGTCCCTTCTTACCAGTATAGAAAAAATCAATCTTGCAATTGAAAGTCATGTAACAAAAAGCCCTTTATATATAAAAATCTTAACATCAAACAAACTGATCAAAATCCAAACTCACATCATTCTCCTACTCAAAATGGGCTCCAAGAGGTGAACAAAAAAATACAACCAGAGCCCAACGCCACTAATAAATGTATATATTTGGTCATGTTTAAAAATTGATTTAAATATGTTTAAATCAATAAATTTATCTTAAACTTGTTTAAATTTACTTAATCAAGCATGTTTTAATCGGTTTTCAAACATTACCCTAATGTAATATCACAATTACAAATCAAACCTTTCAATCCACTTCACATCCACTATGATAAGGGCTCCAATAGCCGGATAAAAAAGCACAATCAAAACCACATCTATCAGCTCGTATATATAGGGTATCTCTATTTCCACGGCAAACTCTTTATAAAAAAAGCTTTTAAAATTTTTTTTTTTGTGTTAACAAATACCATGAAAGCATACTTATTGTTCGTGAAAAAAGGGTCACATTATATATACTATGTATATTCATATACGTTTTATATATATATATATATATATATATATATATATATATTGTGTAATGCATTTTACCATAGGGAAAATCAAATCAGCTGCAACGAAGTGAAGGGAGAATGTGGGAAATTCAATATGGGCTTTTAAAGTGCTTCTGTGGACTGGGCCTCAGCTATGGCCGATCTTCCGTTTCTCTCTCATGGAATTCATCTTCTCAAGCTTCCATCCATCCCTCAGCCTAGCAATGAAGGTTTCAGCCTTTACGTTTACATCAGGACTGGGGCAGAACACTGGCCCACCACATGTACCAACTCCATCGTCCCCGTCCATCACGCTTACCATTTCTGATTCTTTCTTACTCGACAAAACGTAAACGTCATCCAACTCAGGTGAGCTACACCGAGAGCTATGACTGCTCCGTATCTTAACAAAATCTCCCCGCACAGCAAACTTCATCTCCGCCATCCTGAAAGAAGGCGGTGGCGGTGGCGGTGGCATCGGAATTAACGGGGACTGGTTCCCTCTGTTCACGTTTTCATCGTAATTATTGCTCACTCTTGTTGGCAGCGGTGGACGACGGCCGGTTGTTGCCGGATTTCGACGCCGGGAAGGTTCCGGAGGCGGTGTTGACGGCGGTGGTGGCGGAGACAGAGGTTTTGGGATTTTGGTCTTTTTATTTGATGATGAAGGTGGTGGTGGTGGTGGAGCGGGTACTGAGTGAACCTTTTTGCTTTTGTTTGCCTTTTTGAATAAACCATAAAATACTGATGGTGGTGGAGGAAGAGGCGGTGGAGGAGGCGGAGGCGGCCGCGTCGATGGTGGTGGGATTGTAGAATAGTTATAAGGTGATGATTCTGGTAGTGGAGAGTGAAGGTGATGATCATGATCATGATCATACGAATTAGTGTTCTTTGTTCTTTGTTTCTTCTTTCTTTTTCTCTGATTATATAATGACGCCAAAACCATTTTAATCTCCTTCGTCGCATTACTCTTTCTACGCTCGCTTTTACAGTTCTTCTGCTCCGATCTATACGTAGTCTGCACAGGCGGCGGAGGAGGCGGTGGTGGAATCGGCGGCGAAGTCTCAATTTTAGTGAACTCAGAATCACTGACGTCCCTCTTCTTTTCTTCCTTCACTTTATTGTTTCTCATGGATTGATATGCCCATCTTGGTTTATGGTGAACAGTTGCTGGTGGAGGAGGCGGCGGAGGAGGCGGGGCCGGCGAAGCTGGCGGCGGAGAAGAACGAAACACAAAAGTGTCGACTTGAATTACCTTAGCTTCGGGTTCTTCGAGTTCACTTCGCCGTCTGCGAAGTTGAACGTAATGATCTGAAGTAGTTCTTGCCAGTGGTGAGCCAGAGCCATACTTGTGTATCTCGAAATCATCAAAGAACCGGAACCTTTCATCACCGGTTTCCCACAAAGAGTCTTGCCTCAGATCCGGGTAAGAGCTGCTGCTCCTCTTCAACCGCCCCGTGCCGGTTACCGATCTACGAATCGGAGCAGAATCGTAGATCTTGTTCCTATGATGATCATCACCAGAATACTGATCAAACCATTGTTGTGAGACAGAGTTGGGTTTATAATCACCTGCATCTCGTGAAAAATTGTTTGTTGCAGCAGTGTTGTCTTCATCGGCGGACGATCCGTCGTCGTTTCCTCTAGCGAAGATGCCACAGAACACGGCGAACAACACTAGAACTACGATGGGAGAGTCCCAGCTTTTCTTGACTGAGTTTGGTCGAACGATTTGAGAGGTGATTGAGAAAAACGAAGGAACTGCGAAGAACAAAATGAATAGTGCGATGATGGGTAAGATTATGATGAGCAATGGCGGATTGAGAAGAAGAGACGATGATGATGATGATGAGCGGCGGCGACGGCGAGGCATGGAGGTGGTGAGTTGTGGCCACAAAGGTGGTGGGTCTCCGTTGAATTCCATTTGTGCTGATCAGTTTTTGAATTTTGGTTTTTGGGGTCTTTCTGCTTGTGAAGAAAGAGTATTCAATTGGTAGGTTTTTGTTTAGAAGCTTCAGTTTGGAAGACAGACAGATATTGCGTTATAAGAAATGAAATAATGCACATTTAAATTAATTTTAATTTCAGAATGTTACCATGGAGACCATTTAAAGTGTCAGGTGTTAAATATATAATGAGAACATGCTCCTTATGCTTGAATTTAGCCATATGGTCAAGGAAGGTATCTCCTAATTTAGTGTGAATTATTCCTCATTTTTTTTTAATTGGATGCAAGCCTGATCCATGGGAGGATATTCGTTATCTCCCTCCTCTAGCTCTAATATCTGTGTAACTATCTGTGATTAGGTGGTAAAAGCTTTGTTGTGTTGAGGTTCGAATAAGGCCAATCGAAAAGTTTTTGATGATGTTTGCCAAAGAGTGATGGTATTCAAAATTTTGATTAATTTTGGGTTTTTTTAACACACGTTGAATATTGAATCTTTGATAGTGTTAAGATCATATTATGATTCAATTCGTTTTATTGAAACACTTGTCATCTCAGTTATCTAAGCTCCACGTGACATTAGTTTATCAGAAAGTATGAGTTTTCATGACAACACTTAAAGAAAATTGTCACAATACTTGTTTTCTCTTACTATTTTTGTTTAGAAAAATAATCCGTGTATGTGTTATTGATAGAAATAAAAAATAAGATCACATGGTACATTTAAAGTTAATTCTTTGAAAATTGAGTAATAGTGAATAATAATTTTTTTTAAATCAACTAATACTTAAAAAGGAATAACAATGAAAGCATAAAAATGACGCCAATGTAACACATCCTGATGAACGCCAATAATATTTAAATCTGCTTATCACCACTTAATAGCATAAGATTAGGAATTAGTAAAGTTTTGAGGTTATTTCTTTTAAGGCATGTGAAAATATTTTGTTATGCCGAGAATTTGGAACTTTTCATTTTATTCAAGTTGAAGAAACTACCTCTTCAAAATTAAAGTAGACCATTCATTGTGGGGCCTCATTATATATTTATATACACATATAAGCGCTACATTTCAAAGTATATCTTTTTTCCAGAAAAGCTGGTGCTATTGCCATGATTTTGTAGGACAACAGGACAAGTAATTGTCACGCATGAGGCCTTTTCCCCCACCAAAATTTCCCACAAAACTGTTTGGTTGGCATAAGAGTTAAATGTGAGTTTTTTCTTTTAAAAAAATATATCGTGCTCCTTTGAGATTTAAAGGGTCAAGTAAAATTTGAAACCACCAATTTGGAAAAACAATTCAAGAAAAATGATACTCCCTATGAGTACGGAAGAGTGATATCACAAGTTGTTTCAGTTTGAAATCGAAAAAATTTATTAATAATTATATTAAATAATAATTTTAATATTTAATTTTTTATTTTTAAAAATAATTATTATTTAATTTCTTCATAATTATTAATGAAAATTTTTTGATTGTGTGGTAACTCTCACGGAACAAATCCCACTCCTGTCATGTTGTACTATTCATTAATTAAATTATTAATTTTAAATTACTAAATTTTTTAAGTATACTTTTATATATAGTATATTAGTTTCTAAAAAGTGTTTTTTCAAAATTTTAATTTAAAAACATCTAAAAAATAAATGTCAAAATTAAATCAAAAAGTAAAATTAGACAAACAATGTAAGACGGTGAAAATAATAATTAAGTTACTAACTATTTAAAAAATTTAAACGGATGAAAAATAGTTCAATTAGTTTTTTATACTTAAAGAAAATCAAAATATCAAATGACAAAAAACCAAGTGAAATATTAAATAAAAATGACCACCTAAGATAAAAGTGATACTATATTAAAAATATTTGAGTTATTAATTATTTTATAATTTTAAGCTAATGAAAAATAACTCAATCAATTTTTATACTTTAACGGTGAAAAATTGCAATGCCATATTGTTGATATCGATTTCGAAAGTAGCGAAGCACCTGCGCACATCAGAAACACAAAAAAAATTATAAATCGTCGGATAGGTTTGTGTCTTCCGAATAACTCCTCGATACTTAAGTCAGTATCTTAATATAAAATAATAGTAAAACAAAAGAGTTGTTAGAGAATTGTGTTGTACCTAAAAAAATAACGAGTCATCTTAATATGAGATAATAATATCAAAATTTACTTAAGTTTAATACCGATAATAATTATCGCGAGATAATTAACATGGTTAATTAGAATATCTAATTCGATTTGGATAATAATATTTCAGTGTCGTGAGATAATTAACGTGGTTAACTAGAATATCTAATTAGATTTGGATAATGATATTTCGGTGTTAAAAGGCGCTTTAAAATGTTAAATGATCAAATTCGATTGGATCTAACAAAAGAGAGTAAGGTAAAGAGAAAAGGAAGGCGGATCACTAAATCAAATGCTCTTAACTAATTATTTATTGATGGTTATTATAGTACAGTTGAAGTAAATAGTTAAATAAAAGTGAAAAAAAAAGTGTTTTTAGTTTCCCCTTTTGACTAGGTGCCAACGAAAGGCATGTTTTTTCGTGTTTTGTTGTAAAAGGGTATATGGCACCAATCATAGCAACCACGCTCCAAAACTACAAGCAGCTAAAATGGCTTTGTTCAAGTAATTCTTTGTCGTGTGGATCACAAGTGACCATGGCTAGATCATTGTAAATGGAGAAGGGAAAATGGGTGGGTTAAATTGGTTCGATTTTATTAGTAACGGGGTAATAGATATAAATTAAAAATATTTGTATTTTAATAGATTTTATTTTTTATTTTTATACTCGTATTTTAACGGATGAATAACAAGTATTGAATTTTTTTTTATTTAGGTGAGAAAAAAATGATCAAAACCGGATATAAACCTGATCTTATGAGTAATGGATTAATGGATACGGGTTAAAAATGTTCGTCGGTCAACAAATTTTATTTTTCATACGTATATCCGTGTTTTAACAGACGGATAACGAATCAAAAACAGATATTAATTAAAAGTCTCACATCTAATTATAAAGATTTGCTTAGGTAACACACTAATATAAATCTTATGAAAGAACATCAAGTGATTCCTGCAAATCAAGTCACCATTGATGGGCAAGCTCACAATTTGAACAAAAACATTTCATATTCGAAAATGATAGAAAGTGTTCTATTTTGATAAAGAAACAGCACGGTATGGACGCAGCAAAAACATGCATCTCATAATACGAAGTGAAACTATGATTGATGTTTGATTTTTCAAATTTTTATTTATGATAAATTATGTATTGACTTTTGATAGTTTGGTTGCAAATAAAATGATTTGAATTCAAAATTATTTGGTATTATTATTCACTTTCGGTAACAACTGACAGTAATTAATGATATTTTTTTATTAATATATTAGTACGTTTTAAACATGATTAACATGTAATTAATGTATCATTTATAAATTTATAATATTTTTAAAATTCATAGAAAATTATTTTACATAATTCATATATTATAATATTCATAAATGACAAAAATTCAATTTCCAGCCAGTAATAAAACTATAATTGCTCTCTCAAAGTTGAAAAGGTTATTTTTGTTTTAGATCTCTGATCCAATCTGAAATGTCGATCAAATCAACATCCAACAATACAAAAAGAGTTAACAAAGATTTTCTTCATTATGGGAAGGAAACTCACAATCTCATTTGAAGTAACAGTAGAATTCTTCCTAAAACTCTAAAAAAACTTTCAATTAATTATATTTACTCATGAAGTATTCACATATGGATTGAGCATCGAAAAGTTTTATGAAGATGATCCCAACTCCCAGCCTTCACCTAGTAATTCTAAACCTTGACAAATACTCTCACGCATCTTCACACGTTCAGGAGGTTCTCTCACATTTTAGTCGTCACTTCTTTTATCTTTAACTCTTTTTGACATTTTAATGATTAAAAGAGAAAAATGAAGAATCTCACCTTAAAAAAAAAAAAAAAAAAAAAACAAAATTGATGATCCTTTTTCCAAATTAATTCATCCATCTTATTTTAAAATTTACATGCAATATCTTGTTCACCTATGCCGATTCCTATTCCTATTCCTATTCCTTACGGTAGCATAGAAACAAAAGAGTTGTGGAGTGTATCTTCTTTCATCACACAGATATTGCCAAACATGCTATTACTAAAGCCTTTGAATTCTTTTCCACTCTACTACACCGCAAAATGTGGATTGAGGTTCAATTGAATCCACCAAAGCAAGTGTGGATCAAACTTATACTGATTGTTCAGCTTTGGGAAATCCTTGGAAACAGGGGCCAGCAGATGAACCAAGGTATACATGACTGATTTTTATATGATTTATTTATCCTATTAATAAAGCCTGAATCTTTATTTGCTGTATGTGTCTCAAAATATTTAATAAATCCCGTTTAAATAACTAACTTACATATTTAAATAAGATTAAATATATCACTCAATTTACTATAACTCTTTATGTTTTTTTCTCGAATAATATTTGGTTTCATAGCATTGTGAAAAAACCTCATTTACCCACTGACGTAATAATTTCACATTGAGCCTTGTATTAAAAAATCATATGATTTTTTTATTAAAATATTTAATAAATAAATCAAATATTTTATTATGTAATTTACTCATAATGTTTTAATACATAATTAATGTAAAGTTATCACATCAGTAATTTGAAAATATTTGTTCGATGAAATCCTATGCATAACTGGGGCATGCCACTGGTCTGAAAATGTTTTTCACCCATTGCATATTGAGGAGAGACACGTCATCCATTCCATTGATTTCTTGACAGTGTACTGGGTCAAAAAAATTTTGTTGGTTTGGATCTAAACCCAATAGTTTAGATCAATTGAAAACTTTATTAGTAATCTTGAAAAGCTTCATTGATAACATCAATATAGATAATGAACCTAAAAATTAACATTATCAATAAAAAATTAAATTATTAATAAAATTTTCAGTTAATTTAAAACATTAAATTTAGATCTAAACCAACCATAAATTTTTATAAGTAGCTGTAAAACACAAATAAGATTTTGGAACGGATACTATATTTTATATACTAACGTCCTGTTTTGTAATTATAGTAAAACTTAAAGGAGTAAATTATAATTTATCCAAGAATAAAGCCCTAGATAGTCTTAAACCCCCAAATTACACCTCTTCAGTTGTAGAGCTAGTTTTCGTGTCAGTATCCTTTTTCTCTGTCTAATTAGCACCTGAAAGGAGCAAAGAGAGAGAGAGATGGTCTGGTTTCAGTGTGAGGATTGTGGAGAGAACCTGAAGAAACCTAAGTTGCCCAATCACTTCAGGATTTGCTCCGCTACCAAGGTTTTTTCTTTTCTTTTAAATGACTTTCATCCTAATCCCTTTTTGCTTTTGTTTGGCTCCTGGGAAAATGTAGCAATGATAAATTTGAACATTGATGAGGCTTAATTATAAATGTTCGTTTCCCTAATGTTTCTTAGTGACCAAGCAGTTCTTTTTTTTTTAATTCCCGAAGTCGTTCAATTGACTATTCCTGCTATTTTGTTGTTTGCACAGCTATCGTGCATTGATTGTGGAGAAATATTCGGGCAGCAAAGCGTTCAGGGCCACACACAATGCATTAGTGAGGCGGTGACTATCTCATTTCTTGGCTTCTTTTTTTTCCTTGACGATCAATGAAGTCTGCTCTCCCCCCTTTCGTTTCGATTTTTTTTTTGCCCTTTTGTATCGATTTGTTGATTATCCCGTTCAGTCTTGTAATGTTATTGGATTGTGTCACTGTTTTCATATCAAATTCTAGTATTAGAAATTTCATTGAAAGGCTATAGTCTAAGTTTAATTTGCTAGGTCTCATATTGGGTTACTATATCAGACTTTGGGCTCTCACGATGGCTGGAAATGGCTCTTAATTGAAAGTTTTGGATTCATGTTTTTGAATAATTTCTTTCCACTTCGGGCAGCAAAGTGTTCAGGGCCACACACGATGCATTAGTGAGGCGGTGACTATCTCATTTCTTGGCTTCTTTTTTTTTCTTGAGGATAAATGAAGTCTGCTCTCCCCCCTTTCGTTTCGATTTTTTTTTTGGCCCTTTTGTATCGATTTGTTGATTATCCCGTTCAGTCTTGTAATGTTATTGGATTGTGTCACTGTTTTCATATCAAATTCTGGTATTAGAAATTTCATTGAAAGGCTATAGTCTAAGTTTAATTTGCTAGGTCTCATATTGGGTTACTATATCAGACTTTGGGCTCTCACGATGGCTGGAAATGGCTCTTAATTGAAAGTTTTGGATTGATGTTTTTGAATAATTTCTTTCCACTTTGAGATCAACGTATTTTGTCATGAAAAGACGAGTACTTAAAAAGTTTGTTAATTTAGCTATTTTTTATTCTAGATTGTTTTTAATTGTTTGCCACCTTGGTTATGAGCTTCAATAAATTTATGAAAATGTATCTAATAATTGATTTTTCCCTTCTTTTTTGCCATTCTTATTTTTAGGAAAAATATGGACCAAAGGGGCAAGGGAAGGCGCTGAACGGTACAACTCCCAAGCCCTACAAGGAATCAAAGCAAAAACCTGATGTAGATATAAATGTTGGGTTATCTGAGCGACCTCCGTGGTTTTGTAGGTATGTTTCGTGTTTTCGACTTTCATAGCTCTATTATATTACATATGCTCCTTTACTCATGGATCATATGCAGAGTGTCAATGGTTATGCTATTTACCCCCTCACTTGAATGATATTATATTAAAGGTGTTTCCATATTTTCTGTCTTTCCGTCATGAAACTAATTGCATATCAATCAACAGCATTTCCTATGTAGTAAATTGTTTCAGATGATATTTAGAACTATAAAAAATTGGGTCTTACATATGGAAGTAACTAATCCATTATTTTTTTAATTGAATCTTTCAATCTTTCAGTGCCTGAGCTGGTGATTCATTTTGCGCTTGAAACCTTTTACTTTATATACCATTTTATTTTTCCTGTTGCTTCTTTTCTCATGGTTGAAATCTGAGATGGTGCTCCTTATACTTACCTACGTTCCAGTCTCTGCAATACGAAGGCTACCAGCAAGCAGACTTTGCTTCTCCATGCTGATGGAAAGAAGCACAGGGCAAAAGCCCGAGCTTTCAATGCTAAGCAACAACCTAAACAGACGGAAGAATCTGCTCCGGATACGAAGGTTCCAACTGAAAATGCTTCGAAGGATGAATTGCTTAACGATATAGGGGAACCAAAAGTGCAAGATTTACCTATACCGGTCACTTCACATGTCATCTCGAATGTTGGGAATGGAAACTTGCCTTCAAATAGAAAAAGAAAACATGATGCATCTGAGAATGGTGGTCCTAGAAAAGAGTCTGGTGGTGATACATATGAAGCAGGCAATGGGGAAGTGATTCAGGTTGAAAAAGTAAAAGAGGAGGAAACAAAGAGTCAGTCAAAGAAAGCCAAACATGAAGTGCAAAAAGAAAGCAAGATGGTAAAACCTTGCTCTTCCAATGAAGACACAAAAAAGGAAATCAAGTGGAAGAAGTTGATCACGTTGACCTTGAAATCTGTATGTATTCTTGCATTCCATTTCAATTTTATTTCAACTATGGCAAATAATGCTAATTATAGTCATTTATGCATCACTTAATTCAAATATATCTTAATACATTTACATTGGTGTAGCACATGATTCGTTCGTTATTCTAGTAATTTACATGCATGGACATCAAGGCTAAATTTTGCACTCAACAATCTTTAACCATACTGTATCAATAGGAGCTACGAGTTTGTTAGAACTCATCTGGGCCAGTTCAAAGTTACCTGATTGGTAACTTCTTGGACCTCAAATAGGCCTTCCGAACAAATAGCATACTTAGGTGTAGAGATACCCTGTTGAGCATCTTACTCTTATAAAAAGCGCTTGATGGTTCCAAGTTCCAACTAGTTGTTGGTACCATACAACATTATTCTTAATATTTTGGTTGTTGGAATTTTTATCGGACCAGTCTTCTTTTTTCACTTATTGCACAATACAAACACAATTGTCATCAATATTTATTGCATTAGGACCAAATTCTACTAGGAACACTGTACGCTTTGGCACGCGGTACGTTACCACCGGGTATGCGGTACGTTGGGGTTTGACTTAAATGGTTTATTATGTATGAATACATGTATAAAAATAAGATATTAGATGTATTTATGAGTGCAATTTAAATAGAGCTGTATGCATGATAATAGTTAAAAAGATAAAATAAGTCTTGACAAAATAGTAAAGTCAATAAACATAATATTAGAAAATATAAATTTAAAAATGGTGTATGAGCACTCTCTTATTCCTTTTGTATGTCTAATTTTTTTCTTCAATTTTTAAGCTAAAAGTTTTGAAAAAAATTTGGATCGCCAATTTTAGGGGTCTAGTGTGCAAATGCACTACAAATCGGAACGTTGGATCTAGATCGCGGTTCCAAGGGGGTATAGGGATCCTGGTGTTAGCGGAGCTAAGTGTTAGGGCGCTTGGTCTATCGCCACCCAAAATGAACAAAAACCTTGTTATATATATAGTTTGAACCTTCCCCAATTTTTCTCAAATTGAAATTCTTGGCCCTGCCTCTGGATCTTGTTAACAGTACCAACCATCAATTTAGTCAGGGGATCAAGTCATTAGGTCAATGGTCCAACCAATAGGTCAAGCAATCAGATTGGATGAATAATTAAAAATTAGTTAAATTAAAAACATTTCCTGTAATGAGAAATAAAGATAATTTACCTATAAAATTCTATTAATTTGAAAGTTTTGATATTCAAATTCCCAAAAAATGAAGTCAATTTAAATATTTTTCATAAGCATGATAAGAACATAACAGCTATCGACACTTAAGCTTAAATTCTAATTCTAGATTATGGTATTTCCAATCTTTCATTTACACTTAATTAAAGGGAAAAGGTAGCAACAGATATAAAATTATTCATATATTTTTCACTACTTAAAAAATTTCAAGGTACTTTATCGTCATGCGAATCTCTGATAATGGAAACAAGAATGTGCCTTGCACGTTCCAGTGTTACCCAAACTAGCGTTAATAATAAAGCCTGTTTTTCTTTTCCAGTATTGGGACCAAGTTAGATGGCATATAGCTGCTTCCTTCTATTTTGGTGAACTAAATGTTGCCCCCATGCTGATATTTACTCTCTTTTTTATGGCATATGATGCAGAATGAGGGAGTTCTGAAGATGAGAAAACTGAGAAAACTTGTTCTTAAATCTCTTCAAGAATCAGGCATAATGGAAGATAAAACCCAACTCTGCGAAAAGCTGGAGCACAAGGTCAGCCCATCCGAACTGAGAAAACTAAAGCCATCACCTTATCCCATCTTATCATACTATTGTCTTTTGGGTGTGTTTTGCAGATTAATTCAACCTCCAGGTTCACTGTTGATGGCAAATATGTACGACTTGTGGTTACAGATTGAGATAGAGTTTTGTAGCAGCATAGAACAGAATTCCTAGTGGATAGTAGTGTCTTTTGGAGTAGTTTTTCTATTGCAGCCTCGTGGACACTAGTTATTATCCCATGATCGAGAATCAAGTTGAGCCCAGTCCTCATTTTCCTATTTGGACTAATGAACAAGGGGATTCATTACGGTTTAATAATTTAGTCTCTAATTTTTGTGTGCGGGAAAGGTTTTCAAAGGAAACGGTTGAGATTATCTTTGTATTCTTAAAGAACGCATCTATTCAATGTGATGATTTTATAGAAGAGAATCTATTTGGAACGATTAATGCCATGATAAAAGAGAATAGTTTTCTGTTTGCTTTATTTGCCAATCGTGCCCACAAACTTCCGCGTGTTAGGTTGTTCCAATTGTACGTGAAAGATCGTTTTTTTTTTTCTTTAGAATTCAATTGAAGAGTGCAAGTGAAAGATCTGATTGAATGGAGACTTGCTATCTAAACAGATACTTGCAGTCAATCCTATTAAAAGATTTTTAAAAAAGCGCCTTGATGAATCTATTACTATGATTAACGGCTCATTTTGGATTTGCGTCAGTTATATGTTGTTTGGCAAACTCGGGTGGTCAATCCTGTATGGCTGTCTTTCAATTATGTGCTTTCGAGGATGACCTGTATTGAGTTTTGCCATTAGTTGTAATCTGTTTTGAGTGTTTGGCAGACTCCATGAAGAGCTCAAAGTTATTTGGAACGCGCGAGTGCAGATCATATATAAAATTGGTAGGCGAGAATGTAAAACGATAAAAAAGGAGAAAATTTTTCTGAACTTTCCACTGGATTTGGTTATGATTGATAGGAAAGAAATGTTAAAGATAAAAAAAAAGGAAAAAAGTTTGACCTTCCCACATAGAACATAGAAAAATAGGAAGAAAAAGGACAAATATAACACTCTAAAAAGTTCATTTTTCAATCCCTTATATTTAGAGAGGATTAACAATTATAACTTAGAAAACCTGAAATAAAAGATGTATCCTCCCATATTATTTCCGCATACTTCTCTTTTACCAATAACATAAGTATTTTTTTAAAGATAAAAAGCAAGTAAACCCATGAGATTTCATATGTATCTATTTCATCTCTCAATTTTTAATTTATACCTATTTGATCTTGCGAAACCTAATTTCACCCAATTGGATCATTTTCATTAAAATCCGTCCATGATTTCCATTAATTTAAACAAAATCATGCTTTAAATTAACAAATGAACAATTAAAGAATGATCATGTGGACAGAATAACTCAATTGAACGAAATCAAGTTTCACAAAATCAAATAAACACAAATTAAAAATTGAATGGCAAAATAAACCTGATAAACCTCATAAGTCTATTTGTTTTTTTTTCCTTTTTTTCTTTCCTCACTTATCATAGCCTCCTATAAGTTAAAGGGTAAAGCATTCCCATTTTACCTTGTCGATGAACAACTCATTCTATTTATGAACTTGGGAGTCCCCATATAAAAAATGCCTCGAATATTACAGCACCATTAAGGCCAACTATAAATCATGTGAACTGAAACATTTACTCTTAAGTAACATTTAGGTTTTTAGTGTATACAGTGTGCAGTATAACTTCTCAGATTGTTTTCATTCTGTTTCTGCTCTTCTGCCTCAACACCAGCTTATCTGCGCGCGCATGCAATTCCTTCCAATTCTCTCTTTTTTTCCGACAAGTACAAAGATTTTACGTGCTCCATTCAAATTGGAGTAACCGGGCTAAAACAGTCGAAAAGCTATGATGATCAACAACACAACAGAACATCCCATTGCCTGCAGCAGCAGCGACAACACATTTAATTTGACATGCTTAACTTCACATAGATTATGAATATACTACTTAAGAGCACGAAAAATGATTAAGAAAAAAAGTCAAGGTGTAATCAACTATCTCAGTTCAAGACCCACATAGATTATGAATATACTACTTAAGAGCACGAAAAATGATTAAGAAAAAAAGTCAAGGTGTAATCAACTATCTCAGTTCAAGACCAGTTGTGATGGTTGATCTTGCACTTATGAAACAAGTTAACTATTGTGTTTTTGTGAGTGAGACAGAAAGAGAGATAGCACTTACAGCAATTGCAGAAGCAGCAAGGCCTGCTCTCTCCCTAGGATCCTTACGGTAGTAATTTCCGAAATAAAGAATTGCAGCATAGTACCACATCAATGGGAAGACAAATCCTAAAAGTAAACTGTAAAAGATGATATTATAATGAGATAAGTTGAACTGGGTTGAGTAGGGAGGAGAGTGAAAAATACTCACGAAAACCATCCTACTCCGCAGCCAAAGCACGGAAGGGGTTTGTCATAAATTCCTAGCTCTAAGTCATCCGCATCTCTAATAAGCGCATACTTGCCTTTTTCTCGATCTGCGGCATCTAGCATCACAATCACAATACCTGTTACTTGATGGATAAAAGCTAATAACAAGGTTATGTTGCTATGAATATATTGATCAATTTAACAATATGAGTTACATGTTCTATCAACCAGAAGAAGCTTCTAATGAGCCACATAAGGGCTGGAAAATGGATCAGTGCAGCAGAGACAACATTCCATTGGCAAAGTACAAACAGCATAGAGTTTTTCCCCGTTTTCTTAAACAAAGATAATTTCATTTGCATAGAGAACAAATTCTGAGAAGAAAAGTGGCAGGATTTAATATTATTGATGCAACTGAAAGGGAGAAAAACAGTCAAATGGTGACAAAAGTAGACCATATAGAAAAGGTTAAATTAGATTCTAATAGAAAAGGGTCATTCAGTATAATATTAATGTCCTAAGATCCATGCCTAAATACTTGCATCTCAGAATGGTAAAGAGGGACACTAAAGTGACATAAATGCATATAAACATGACAAAATGACCATGGTTCCTGGAATTCCAATTTGAGTGGAAACCAGACATGACCAGATCATAAATGCATATAAAACCTGAATGAATGGGACATGAAAAAAGCCAATGAATGTAATATGCAATTCACTTATGGAGAGGTCTGTTGAGGATAAGTGCCAAAAGACCTTATTGAATTTGAATAAGGTAATGGGTCCAAATAGAATCACTACCTTTAAATACTGAATAATATCGAGCAGACGGCCTCAAAAGATCAAGATGCTTATCAGAGACTGATTTCACCAATTCAACGGCACTTCTTAAACCCTCTGCCTCATCAATTTTAGCATCTGTGACACCAAGAAGCCACACTTCATAGTTACCAGTCAAATTACTTAACTTCGTATTTTTCTTGGTTCTAAAAGGTCAAGAACCATTCTTCACGGTAAACCTATCAGCCAAAAAACCTCCCTGGCAGGATACAGACATACCTGAACCTTAGCTTACAAATTTTAGTAATATCCAATACCATATGCACGTATTCATGTGTGTACGCATATACCATTAGAAAAATATTCTTTTAAACTAGTAGCAATGAATAGAGAATAATAGAAATATAGCTACTAGGAATATATCATCTATAATCTCATCCATGTTCTTTATCTATTTGTTGAAATTCATTCTTGTTCACAAGTGAGCAACTTTGAAGTCTACTTTCAAACCAAAACATGTTTACATCCTACTCAACTTTTCAACTATATGTATGTACGTCTGCATCTATATCTGTATACATGAATAAATGTATGTTTTGGTTTTGACTCCTATTATACTAGAAAAACAAATATCTATGGAGGAGTAAATCAAATGAGAAAAAGAAGATGAGAGATTTCTGTGCACTAGAGCTTAACAGTAGTTCAACTAATGGCATGCATCAATTGACAAAATAAGTAAGGATAAATACAAGCAATAAGAAAATGATGATTACTTTGATCCATGTGTGCGCGAAAAGATATATGCAGAGTATTGAGGTGCTTGGTTCTGTTGTCACCCCGCCTCAAAATTTCTGCATCAAAGTTAAGAGAAGAACTTCGGATTTAATATTATCCCAACAACATTTACATTCATGATTTCAGTAATTACTTACATTCCACCATGTTTCTTTTCTTTTGGTTGGGGGGAGGGATGTACGAAAAATCGGAATCCCATGATTATATAAACCTAAAATGGAAGACTTAATCAAATCTTTACAAACCAAAGGGCACATCATAGCCTTTAAGAATAAACATTAAGACATAACAAAAGCATAATACTTCTTAGCAGAGTATTTGTCACTGCGTCATAGGGTAAGGTGCTACAAAATGCACAGCCAAACTCAGTTATTGTTGCAAAAGCTGCATGGCTCCCATAATCATAAATCTCAATCACAGAGGAAGAAAATGAAGATTGTATGCCCAAATCACGCAAGCGTGTTGACAACTTACCTAAGACAAGGCATATTCATTTTTCTTGGCTTAATTGAGTTGCCCTATTTTCACAACCATAGAGCTTCATAAGTTTGCTTCCATGGAGCATGACAGAAAATATGTCTTTTATGGGCATCTATTTAGCCCCGAACCAGCACATTGAGCAATTAAATGCAGTTAATAAATTTTAAACCATTTCCTTGAATTATGACCTAACAAAGGGGAAAGTTCACAAAATAAAAGTTGAAGATTACAGATTGATGAGTCCAAGACATGCTTTTCTTCTTGTAAATAAAAGTCAGTTAAAAAGATAACACCAAGCCCATGAAATTCTCAACAACAAAGTAGATTTTGGGGTTGCTTTCTATCTGCATATTCCATGAACAAACAGCTACGATTCTCGTTCGGTTGATAGATAAACCCAAAAAAAAAATCATGACTAAAATTACCAAGAGGAAACAACTAAATTTATATAAAATCCTTAAAACCCATCAATCAATAAGCAAAAATTATCAAAGAACACTATCCACACAATAACAAATTCTCAGATGATAAGCACCATAGATAGTCAAATTCTTTTTTTTTTGGGTGTACCATATATAATCAATTTCACCAACCAACCAACAAAATAAAAGTAACTTGCCTGCGAAAAGCTACTTCGGATTGATATTTCTTATATTATTACTTCAGATCGAAAGCAAAGAAGCAGAGGAGAGCCCTTTTGGCAAGCAAAGTCTCTTCTTATTCAGCATTAATCCCGTTGAAAGCTGAGAAAATTGATTCCCTCTTTTGTCTATTGTCTCGCAATAGTAACAAAAAAATTACAATATATTCTGTGAGTACTAAATTTATCAGTTTATTACGTATTTAATGTGGAAATGATATTTTTAGGGGAGGTAGGCGGCTCAACCGTACAGTTTGATTGGACAGATATATTGAATGACCTTTAAACCCTTAAATTGTAAAAAATCTTGGAAAGCATTGGAGAGGGGTTTTTAAACTGTCTCAAAAACAGTACATGAATATTTTGAATTGTATCATATGCAAATTTATTAAATTGGGAAAAAAAAATTGAGTAGAAAGTATCTCATATATGCAATTTTAAAGAGCATTCGGATAAATTTGATGCTGCTACAAATAAGGTTGCTCCTAGTTGTAAGATGTTTTCTTTTATTGGGATTTTGTGTTCCGATGAATTAAAAGTGTGAGGCAAAAAAAAATGTGAAAAGAGTTTGTCTCAATATATCTTGAAGTGATGGACTCAAAATGTTAACTTCAGAAATATCATCTACTATGATGGTGTTGGGAGCTCTAATACAACCAAAGAGTTCAATTGTAAAATATATGATTACTTATATCGAGATTTTTGTGAAATTACATTATTTATTGTAAAATATGAAAAATTATAAACATATATGCACATAGACATAGTCACGTAAGGATGGTAATTTATAAGTTTTTCACGGTTACGGATAGTATTTCATAGTCTTTAACAGTTTCAGGTTCAGATTTGGATAGTATTATATCTAAACGGATACTGTTATGGATATGTAAAATTTTGATGGTAAACTACCCATGGTTATCTTTACCTTAATGACTATAAATCTATAATCATGTTTGATCCTAGATTTAATCAAACTTAAATTTAATTTTTTTTTATAAAAAAAAATTAGATTTAAAACGTTGCTTATATCATTGACTCATCTTTTCTGCAAAGCATTTGATTTGTATTGGTAGGTGCATGTTGTATTTAAGATTATATAATTCTACTTTCCTTTGTTTTCTACTGGTTGATTTAAGGCAATGATTGAATTTGATACCATGCCCCTATTATCTACTATATCTTCGAATATGCCTTTTATTTCCGGTTTGATTAGTGGTCTGCTTCAATTTATCCAAAAATTTGGCAATTTGCAAATAGCAGCTTGGATTAGGTCTAATCTCTCGGATTTTCATTTTTGAGTTTATTACATCAAATATTCTTGAGTTATGGATTTGTAGTATTTCACTTTTTGAACTATTAATTTGGTATAAAAGATCATTGAATCTTGAATTAGTAGCAATCAACTTTAGCTATTTTTTTAAATGTTTGCATCCCACTTTGGGTTTTTTTTTTTTTTTTTAATGCTAATGCTCCTAAACTTCTAATTTTGATCTATAGGTAAAAATTGTGTTATTTTGAGATTATAAAATTTTATATTCAATTCTTACTACGTGTAAGTTTTTTTATTTATATATTAATTTTTTCACACATATGGTAGGTTGTAATAGTATTGTGATATGTTTTTTTTCTTAAAAACAAAAATTACGCTAAATACTTTTTAAAAAGAATCAGAAACTTGAAAAAAAGATTATAATAAATTAATATTTGTGTTAAAAAAAAACCGTTTACATACTTGTTTTTGTCAAACACAAAATACTGTTTTGCTCTTTAATTGTTTTACCAATTTTTTTAAAAAAATTATTTTAATAATAATCGATCAACATTGCTACTGAACCAAACGGTACCTAAGAGCGGTGACACTAAGACCACAAAAAAAAAAGACACTCAAAATGAATCACAACAAACAAACACTATCACATGTTAAAAAAAAAAATCTAAAAGTATTTTCTTTTGAAATATTTTAAGTTGGGTTAATTATAATTTGTCACTTGGGTTAATTTGTTGGTGGCTGGTACCAATCGTTCTGGTAGTAGTTGGCAATTAAAGAGAAACAACTCAAGAAGAAAACTTCAAACTGAGAAAATAAGTTTATTGACCTGTAGCTTGGTATTAAATACAAAATATTTGGCAGTCAAATATAACTTAAATCAGCCGTGATTTAAGTTAGGTACTAGAATTTTATTCCCATTTGATGGCTGAACTTTTCAATGCCATATTGTTTTTTCATTCCATTTATTCACCCTTCGCCCCCATAAAATTTTACTACTAGTATTATGGTATTATGGTACTCGATTAAAGTTCGTTCATGTTCAAGCTTATTTAAAATCTTATTGATCAAGCCTGATCAGAACACTACTCGACTCAAACTTGACTCGTTTACATCTTACGTGTGAAACATATATGCCAAGAATTATTAAGTCTTAATACCACAGTTTTGAACGAAAAACATTAACAACAGATTCCAGAAGGAAAACCATAATACAAGCAAAAGCCACAACAATACAACATTGATGGCCTAGCAACTAGTTATGCAGACCCACTAACAAGATTCGGCTGCACTTAAACACCACAACTGTTAAAACGAGACACTCAAATACCGACAGAATAAAGCATACCAGATACACCAAATCACCACTGCACTTGAAGATGAGCTAACAAAGCAGAACCTGGTATAAACTAACTACATGAAGTCACTCCAGCAAAACTAACACAACTGCGCTATAATGCAAACATAGTAAAAATGATTTATAATTGATGGAGTTGTTGTTTTTTTTTATGGAACTATCCAATTGGATTTGATCAATTCTTAATAGAAGAGAGAGAGAAAGAGAAAGAGTGAAAATTTCCAAATCAACCCTTTAGAATTTTCAAAACTATAAAAGAATTAGCATTGTAATATAAATAGACTTGTTATGAACTTAATGGACATTTGCACTTTTGAACGAATTGGTAGTTTGATCTACCAATGTAGAACGGTAGGGAGGAAACCAACTAGAACAAGAAAGCAAAAAATAGAACAAAGAAAACTAAAGATAGAATGATCCAATTTACGATGCGAAGAACACCGCAACCAAATCACATGACGCGAATGATAAACTCAATCACAAAATTGTTTTGAATTCAATAATTTATTTTTTACTAATTCAAAAACAAAGTGAAAATAACATAGTGATGTCTCTTATATAGAGATCTTAAAATCCTAGACTAATGAGAAAAACTTAAATAAAAAAAACTAATTAACTAAACTTAAATAAACTCTAAATACCTATAATATTATCAATTACATAATTATCCCCATAATTAAAATACCCTCCAATTTTTTTTTTTATTAAAATCTCTAATTCTACTCTTCATCATGTATTCCATCATTCTCCATCATTTATAAAGAACTCGATCTCGAATTGAAAAATGTTGAAGGAGCAGGAGCTGGAGCTCTAATGCTTGGAGAAACAAAGCATGGTCATGAAATTCATTGAAGTTAATGTCACTAAAAAGTGAAAAAATTTCGCTAAGAATGTCTTTTGAATAGGTACTTCAAACCAAATAGGCAAAATAAACATGACCTCAATCTTGTCTTCAACCTTTTCTTGAACTTACTCAACATGCTTACTTGTATTTTGCACCCATCCAACAAGAACATACCTCTTGTTTGTAGCTTGGAATATAGTAGGTATGACGAACTCAATAGAAGGAAGAGCAAACACATCTATCATACCTTCATTCTTGCATTGGATGTTCTTAATGTGTGCAGGAGGAACTGTTGCTAGTACAACATCTTGATCAACTTCTTCATGTACTAGTGTCCTTTATGATTTCTCACACCAACAACATAATCTGAAAACCATTTTTCATGGAATCAGGTCACCGGACTTCACAAAACTATAGATCAAGGATAGTTAGCTTTAGATATGATGTCAAAGTCATCTAAAACCCGCAAGGAGATGGAGATCTAATGGTGACAGATGTGGGCTGTCTCTGACGATGCCTACAACGTTTTTCAATGGGGTCAATGACTGGGTTTGTAGTACCTTACTAGTCAAAGATATATGAAGGTGATGGTGGCAACTAATCTCGACAAAACCACTGGGAAAGGAGATCGATTGGAGGGGTTGGATGTCGTTTTCTAGGGTTTTGCGGTGTTTTTCGGTAGACATTATGCGTTTAACAGTAAAAAATAGCCAGATTGAATAATTCCAATTCTGTTGATGTGTCTAGATTTTGGCCTAAGGGGTCCCCAACAGTGGAGGTGGCGCGTGACGATGGCAGAACTGACCAAGAATTTAGGGTTGGTTGCACTGGAAAAAATAGCCATATTAGATAATTCCAATTCTGCTGATGTGTCCGGATTTTAGCCTAAGAGTCCCCGGCAGTGGAGGTGGCGCGTGATGATTGCAGAACTGACCAAGAATTTAGGGTTAGTTGCACTGATTCCGATTCTGACAGTGTGGTCGATTCACAACGGACAATGACAGAGGTTGGTGAACTTGATGAGATAGATTTAGTGGCTTTGTTGATGTCACGATTGTGTTGATTTTTCTATGTTTTTTTTAACTGATTTGGCTTTAAGGTTTGTTTGGTGAATTTAGAGTATTATGATCGGAGAGTAAAGTTTGACTCGATAGTAACAACGGTGGGGGATCAAAGTTTGGGCTCTGATACCACTTGATGTATAATGGTAGAAAGGAAACAAACAAAAACAAGAAAACAAAAATAGAACAAAGAAAACTAAAGATAGAACAATCCAAATCATGTGGATCTTTTCAAATCATATGGAAATCACAATACAAATCATATGGATACGAAGAACATCGCAACCAAATCACATGGTACAAAGAAGCTCAATACATAATTGTTTTGAATTAAATAATATGATTTTTTTTTATTCATAAGCTAAGTGAAAATAACATAAAAATGTTTCTTATATAGGAATCTTCAAATCTTAGTCCTAGGCCGATAAGGAAGACTTAAATAAGAAAACTAATTAACTAAAATTAAATAAACTCTAAATATCTTTAATGTTGTTAATTACATAATTATCCACGTAATTAAAACTAATTAAATAAAATTAAATAAACCCTAAATACCCTTAATGTTGTTAATTACATAATTATCCACATAATTAAAACATGCTTCAATTATTAGATTAAATTATCTAATTCTACCCTTCATCTGTGTACTCATGAATTAAATACAAACTCTTGAATTTTTTGTTCTAAATACTATTATGTCTATCGATTTATTTTACTTTTTTTTTTACCAAGACAGCAGCCAATTTTGATTTTCTTGAAAAAAATAAAAAAAATTCCAATAAATAGTAGTTTAGCATTTTTTTTCTAAACCAATGCCATGTTAAGACATTAGATATCAACCAAAAAAATTGGTTAATAATCACAATCAATAAAACTTAGTTCAACTATAAAAGAAATGAAGTTGTGATTTTTTTTTTTTATCTCAATTAAGGTAGATTATATTTGTATAACAACAGTTCAATAAATAAAACCTATTAATCGTAACATGATTGACGTATCACTTGATTTAGTTAAACTTTTAACTCAAATAAAATCCATTTGGGTCGTGTTCTTTACTTCTTTTGAATGAAATTTGTATTTTTTAAGGGAGGATTTTAAAAATCTGAGGAGTTTGGAATAATGTTAGCTTTTTTCCTTTTTTTTTTTTTAAATATTGACTTTGAAATCAAATTTTATATGAAGAAAAAATAATAACAATGAATTTTAAAATTAATTTTAAAGAAATTAAAGACTTCAAAATTCATGATTTATGAAATCCAAGATTTCAAAATACTAGAAAAAGAAACATATCAGTCTTTGATAATGACGGTGAAGTGTGTGTCCAGATTCCAGAAGGAGAAAAATACTGTAGTAGTACTTCCCCTCAAAAAGATTAAAAAGGGGCGCTGCGCGGGTACAACAGGCAAAAAGTAAACGGTAAACTTTCTTCGTTTTTGGTTAAAAAGGAAAATTGATTAGTTTGAATTTAAATTTATTTAAAATTTTGTTAATAATTTTAATTTTTTTTATTTATAATATTAATATAAATATAACATTAAAAAGTAATATTATCAATAATATTCATTAAAACTATTAGTAAAATATGACGACAAGAATTACTCTGATGGTGACTGGTCCAAAATACTTAATTTCACTTTATTTATCCAATAAGAGTGTTCTTATATTTTATAGATATATATTTATTAAATTATTTGATATTTGCTTTAAATTCAGTTTAAAATTAAAAAAGAAAAGACGTTAAAATAATTAGTTCCACTTTATTTATTTAATTATGTACATCACTCTACCCTCTTTAAAATCCTCGAGTCTTAAATTTCTCTCCGAAGACTTGCAACGACTCTGCGCCAAAAGTTCAAAGAAGAAAACCAAACCAACAATTACACAAAAAAAAGAAGGAAAAAAAATGAAGAAGGGAGGCTTGATTCGTAGCCTCAAGCTTTCTCTCCCTCCTTCAGATGAGGTCTACAAGTTCCTGTAATTCTCTCTTTCCCTCCCCTCTCTCTCTCTCTCTCTCTCTCTCTCTCTTTATTATATATATATATATATATATATATATATATATATATATGTGCGTGTGTGTGTGTATGTGCACGCGTATATATTGTTGTGTTTGGCTAATTTTGGTGATGGATTCATGGTAGAACCAAGAGCGGTACGTTTATGGATGGCGATCTGCTTGTCAATAAGGACGGAGTTCGAATTGTTTCTCAAACCGAACCTGAAGCCGTAAGTTATTTCAAATCTGACTTCAAAATTTCTGTTTGGTTGCATTGAATGGCTCAAATTCCATTTCATTTTAATTAATTATCACTCACCAAAAAGAAGGAAACAAAACCTTTTATCCTTCTTAATAAATTGTTAGATCGGTGTTTTAGTGGAATCTAGATTTTGAATATTCTGCCTGCTGACATTTCGGTCTAAAATCAACCCAATTCTGTTATTGACAGTTTATTTAAACCAATAGACTTAATGAGGAAAAAATGTTTGATAATCTATTCTTGATCTTATGTGCATTGTAGACCAAACAATGAAAAGAAAAAGAAAGATCTTACTCCATATGCATTTGAACTCTAAATTGTACATCTATAATTCAGTGAAGGAAAGGGATTCAATTCATGTTACATTCTTACATTGTGTTTAGAAGGAAAGAAAAGTGAGAGCAAAGAAGAGGGGGAGAAAAGATGAGAGTGAAAAGCACTTTTCTCCTGTTTGGTAAGAGAGAAATGGTGAGAGGAAAAAGAAAATGAGAGATTGAGGTTTGCTTTTCAACATATACAAATAACAGTCTCCCAAATTGGGAGAATCAGATAGTGGACAGTAAATAACTACAGTAGTTTTTCTGTATATTTCTTTTTTCAGTCCTCTCTACCAAAATCATAGATGGAAAGATCAATATTTTCTTTTCTTCTCACTTTTCTACTCTCCCACTTTTATGTCTTTCTTACCAAACACCAATATTTTCTTTTCTTCTCACTTTTCAACTCTCCCACTTTTCTGTCTTTCTTACCAAACATATCCATATACTCCCTTAGAGATTCTTATATGTTATTTGTATACATTTATGTTTTCAGGCATCTCCTATTAAACCAACAGACAACCAGTTGAGTTTATCAGACATGGACATCATTAAAGTCGTAGGGAAGGGAAATGGTGGAATTGTGCAATTGGTGCAACACAAATGGACTGGCCAGTTTTTTGCATTAAAGGTATTGGTACAGTTTAGTACTTGCTTTATTTGCACATCAAATTGCATCTACTTTTCCCACATGAATATTTCCATTATCATTGGTTGATTAATTCAAAGGATATTATGGTTATTAAGTATTTATAATCTTATGCTTCTTTACTCATAAAGTAGTATCGATAGGGTCGGAGCTAGAAATTTTTATTTGGGGGCGAATAATACTATATATAGTTTCATAATAAAATTCATTTTTATTGATATAGCCTTTTTAAATTAATTTCATAACTTTAAAAGCAAATCAAGTTTTATATGATTATTTGATTTCATCATTCTAATAAAATGTAACTAATTTGATTCAAATTTCATATTTAAAAAAATCCTCAAAAAAATCATATTGTAACATATATTTTATTGAATTAAGTCCATTTAAGTTTTAAAAGTTGTAATAGCATGTCCCAGATTCCTAATAGAACAACAATGAGTACAGAAAACAACAATGGCTATAGAAAATAAAAATTCGTGGGTATCAACTAACTTAGTTAGTAGACTCACTTACTATCGCACAAGAGATCAAAAATCAAACTCCACTCAGAGCAGAGATGGGAGAGGGCTACCTCCTATCCATAGGTTCAATGAGTCTCTTTTGAAACAAAAAAAAAAGTCTTGTGAGACTAGTAAATTTTACCCATTAAAAGTTTATTCTATCCAAAAAATTGAGTGGACGTATCAACAAACAATAAAATGATTTAGTTTCAAACAAGATAATATAGCAATTAAAAATGATTGTCCAACATGGAAACAAATGTAAACATTTAGATACATATCTTATTGAAATGATATCACTATCGTTTTTTTTTTGGTACATTAATTAACCGGGGAGGCGGGAATATTGAATCTATATCTTTTATACGGAGGACCTAGAACTAGAAGTGACCGCTAGGCCATCAATTTTTTTTGGAGAAATCAAAAGTGAGGTAAGCGCTATTTTACCCATTATTGAATTTTTATTACCAATTAGTGAAACTCTAAAGTGAATAAAATGTGGAGGCCTCCAAAATCCAAACTTTTTGGTGGTTTGTCTAATGATTTTATTAGAGAAAGTAAAGAGTTGTTGGGACCATGGAATGAGAGCTAAGAAAGAGTAAAGAGAGTAATTTTCGTTTCATGAGAAACTATAGTTAGAGAATTTCAACTATGGGTAATAATGTGTTTTTTTTAGTAACTATAGTTAGGATTTGACAGAAGTTCTCTATTGTCTCTTATGGGGTTCAAACTTTGGTATGGGGGGAGTCTTGTTGGTTCTACCATTTTTTTTTATGGCAGCTCGAATATACCACATACTATAAGAAAATTTTGAAACTTTGGGGGGCGATTGATCCCCACCATAAAGCGTGGCTCTGCCCCTGAGTATCGAGCACAATATTAATAATTTTAACCACCACATTGATAATTTTTCCATTGCAAATAGCCTTTGGCTTAGAGTTGCACCCTCTTGATGCCTTTTTTAATAAATTTTTTATTTATCCAAAAAAAAGAAAAAAATTAACCACCACATAATTTGTAAAGTTTTATACTGGGCAGCACTTCAACAGTTGTTGGATTGGAGTTCGAGCATTTCTTAACTTGCTCGCTTAAAATCAAAGAACATATCTTCAATTGAAGTGATATACCCTCTAGTTTCCACAAGATATTTTTTTATGGCTTTTTTAGTTAATGAAAACGATTGCCTAAATCTTATAGGAGCTAAGCTGGTTAGCTGTTGGTTCGGGAGAAGGATACTTATGGGTTCTGCCATTGCTTTTGTTAATGTTTGCGTTTATGGTTTAGACAGAGATTAGGGTTTTGAGAAAGAAAGGAAATAGAGAGAAAGTAAGCAGTAAACTTATTACTAACCTTAAGATTAGTAGTCATATATACAAAAAACTTAATATAATGAAATGACATCAATACCCTTAAACCCTAATACTTTTAATACTCTAACACTCCCCCTAAAGTTGGAGCAACCATACTCTAACTTGTTACAACGATACCCATCCAATATATTACAAATAAATTCAAACCCAAATAACAGCGAAACTAATTCCAAAATAATAGTTAGGTCACCACGTCAGTACTACCTAACGATAATAGATCAACACGATCCATGAACAAGGTCTGAGAACATCGGACAAACAATACCCTCAACTTAGGGTCAATAAGACAACAAGACAGATGGGAACGAGTTGCTTCACATGGGCTAAATCCACGAAACAGTTTGGATTGGGTCAATGGGCAAATCCGACTTGGATCCGGGTCGGGTCAACACATAAACAAAACTCAAAAACTTTCTTTTCTTCTTCACGTGGCATCACCACGTAGAACATGGGACTCATGGCCGGTAACTGGATGTCACGATCTCACCGGAAAGAAAGAAAACAGAACCTGTCGGAGACGAAAAAACATAATAGAAAGTAAAAATAGAATCTAAACCTGGCTATATATTTTTTTTATTTTTTTTCTTTGATTTACCTAAGAATACCACTAGGGTCTCAAACCATGGGCTCTGATATCATGTTAATGTTTGTGTTTAGGGTTTAGACAAATATTTGGGTTTTGATAAAAAAATAAAATAGAGAAATAATAAGCAGCAAGTTGGTTACTAACCCTAAGGTTAGTAGTCATGTATATAAAGAACGTAATATAATGAAATGGCATCAATACCCTTAAACCCTAGTACTTTTAACACTCTAACACCTTCATTTGATATTGTGCCTTATTTTCGTATTTTAATTACTATATTTGTTATGCTGTTCACCAGATATTTTGATTTTTTTTTTTCTGTAAGCATTTTGGTTGCTTCTAACAGTCAAGAAATTAATTCTTTAGAATATTGGATACGTATAATTTTATAGTTCATGCATCCATAACTACTTTACTTTTCTTTTTCTGCCTTGAGGCAGGAATTTTATGAATGATAAAATCATCAACATTCTACATATCTCAGACTTTGAAGTTTCTTTGTTTTTATATGGCTTTCCAGGTAATTGTTTTCCCATAAACTGGCTTCAGTGGCTGCTCTCATCTTAATTATTAGTCATCCTTTAATTAATCTGGGAATGACCAAAAACAAACCTCATATCTAAAATATGTGCAGTATTTTGGTCACATCTATCTTTTTCTTACGCTTTCTCAAGTTATGACATTTTCCCACTTCAGGTTATTCAAATGAATATTGAGGAGTCAGCACGCAGGCAGATTGCACAAGAGTTGAAAATTAATCAATCATCACAATGCCCATATGTTGTTGTCTGTTATCAGTCTTTCTATACAAATGGTGCTGTTTCAATTATCTTGGAGTACATGGATGGTGGATCTCTGACAGACTTCCTGAAAAAAGTAAAAACAATTCCTGAACCTTATCTTGCTGCCATCTGTAAGCAGGTAGGAAATATGGAAATTATGCCTCCTCAGATATTTCAGTTGGCTATAATTTGGTATAAAATGTTTATACCTTTTTTTTTCATCAATGCAGGTGCTTAAGGGTTTGTTGTATCTTCATCATGAAAGACACATTATTCACAGAGATCTGAAACCTTCTAATTTGTTAATAAATCATAGAGGAGAAGTCAAGATTACTGACTTTGGTGTGAGTATAATCATGGCAAGCACCTCCGGACAGGCAAATACTTTTGTTGGCACCTACAACTACATGTCTGTGAGTATATTACTTATGCCTATATTACAGTTGTCATGTTTTTCAGTTATTCATTGGTTTTTTCTTTTCTCTGGCTGTTAAAAGTGTGTCTATATTCCTCTCATCAGGACTTTTGAAGTTTTTAAAATGTGCATTTTTTTCTTCTAGCCAGAGAGACTTGACGGAAGTAAATATGGGAACAAAAGTGACATTTGGAGCTTGGGATTAGTGTTGCTTGAGTGTGCAACAGGCCAATTTCCATATTCACCACCAGAGCAAGAGAAAGAATGGCCTAATTTTTTTTCGCTTATGGAAACCATTGTTGACCAACCACCACCTTGTGCGCCTTCCGATCAATTTTCTCCAGATTTTTGCTCATTTATTTCTGCATGGTAAAGATTACAGTTTGCATTTAGTTACATTTTAGAAAATCTTTGAAGTGTGGGAATGGAAATAAAGTTTGTGGTTGAGGTCAGAGAGCAACGGATGTGTGACATTTCATTTTACTTGTCGTTTCTCTCTTTTTTCTGAGATGATGGAAGCATTGTTAACAGAGAACTTTGTTCTATTTATGTTTTATATTTCGATATGTTCCAAGTGGCTCAGTTATTGTATTGCATATTGGTAAAGTTGGTATGTTTTCTACTTCTTTTTTTTGGCTCACATTCAGTATGTCCTGGTATCAACCCTCTTCGAATACACAATCAGGATTTTCTTCTTCTTATGGAACTCTTTGATCTTATGAGGGTTACTAACTGTAGCCTTCTACTGCCAATTTCAGCTTACAAAAGGACCCAAAGGACAGAAAGTCAGCACGTGAACTTATGGTATGTAAACACTGCACTCCTTTTGCCCATTAAAGCAGAAGAAATTATTAATGTGTTTAATCATGCTCTAAATTTTACCATTTTTTCCCTCCCAATGTGAAAATCCAGACACATCCTTTCATGAACTTGTACGATGACTTGGCTATAGATCTGTCATCATACTTCACCGACGCAGGGTCTCCACTTGCTACCCTATAAAATTTGTCTGAGTGTCTGGTATGTCCAATGCTTGGATTCAATCTGTATTTCTGAAAATGAAAATATTCAACTTTATTGTATCAAGGTTTCTGAATTTATACCTTTTAATCAAGAACCACATGCTATGATGTATCATTAGTTGTTGGATCTTATTGCTTATTTAGTGAACTGTTCTATAAATATGTTTTAATCTTTTTGTCAAGGGTCTGTTATGCTCTTGGAAGTACTTTTCTTGCTTTTGGAAACTGAAAGGAAAATAGACAGAGAAAAGAAAACAAGCGTAGTATCAATTTGGCTGGGGTGCAAAATTACAAATAAATAAACCAGTGCTGGCTGTAAAGAATATTTTATCTAATTACATACCCAGGCTGTATATGATATATACCATTTATCTATATAAGTATTCTTTTACATATGTAAATACTTTCAGATTATGCTTCAAAGTTATATATACTCAAATTCTAGCTAAGGGCTTTAATAGTTTCAAGGACTCATAGGTTTCTACCACTCACTGATTGTAGAGAATAAATGTAGGCTCAGCTGGCAACAAATATAATACTTTTATTAAGTTAACTAACTAACAAATATTGCACAACACAACAGTATCACACTAGTGCACACTTTCACCTTTATGCTGCCAACTTACTCTACACTAACAGATAATTGTAGGCATTTACAGCACTCACACTATCAAGTATTACATTCTTGGTTAGCTGCATGAACTCACACACAGAACTCACCAGCTCACTCTTTCACACTTAAAACTCTTGTGTGTTTGCTTGATAGACGAACTGTAAGAGACCCAGGTAACTTATTTCATGTAGGTGGCTTACCAACATTTGAATCTTCTGGTCTTGTCTTCATCTGGCACACCAACACTCATTAAAACCTTCCATGAAGACGGCGGAGGACTAAAAATCTGCAACTTGTAAAAATATTTTGATAAAGAAAGCTTGAGAATGTTCTAGAGAGAATGGAAATGAGCCAGAGTTGGTGATGACTTTTTAACAGTCATCAGCACTATCAGTTTTTTTAAAGAAAAGCCTCCTTGAAGTGGATGAACATCAGTTTTGCATACCAATTCTAATAGTTAGGATCTGAGTCGAATTGTACGATTCGAATGTGAGTCATAAGATTTTGACATGCTTCCACCTTCATAGTGTCATAGCGTCTGTTTGATGGGGTGGTGTAGTTTTATTCCCTTTAATTATCTCCAACAAAGTCACGGCTCCCAAATAGGACTCCATACACGCCTGTCACATGCTGTAATTATAATAATTTGATATTTTAATACAGCTCACCTAGTTGAGATTCGCCATCATGGTTTGGTATAAAAGTCTCGCCTGATACCAAACAAGTCTGGTCTCAGACCAATGAGCTTCACAGCTCCAGACTGGACATGAACTGTGAAGGAACCTTGAAAAAAGGTTTCTCTGACCTCCTTGCCTTCAAAAAAGTTTCCATGAAAACAATCCTGGGTAGTAGATAAAAACTTGGCGACATAAATATTGCACAACACAACAGTATTGCACTTGCACACACTTTCACTTTTATGCTGCCAACTCACTCTCCAGTAACAGATAAGAGTTGGCATACACAGCACTCACATAATCAAATATTACACTCTCGCTTGGCAGCTTGCATTCACATGCACACTATCACTAACATACACCTCACCAGCTCTCTCTCACATATTCACACTTAATTTGTGTGTTTGCTTGACACACACTAAGAGACCCTGCTAGCCTATTTATACTAAGAAATTTGATTCTTCTAGTCTTGTATTCATAGCCGGCACACCAACAGTCATTAGAAGCTTCCATGAAGACAGTTGACTAAAATTCTGCAACTTCTGATTTTTTTTTTATGAAAGATGAAATCACTAGATTGTTATCATAAATGATTTTGGTTTAAGCTCTGACTAATCCAATATGTGCACTGCCCAAGTGATGTGCATGGGCAACTGTCGTGGTAGAGGTTATTTTATCTTTTTAAAAAATATTCTTAAAATCACCTTTACTGGAAGTCAATGGGTTTTAGCTGACAAATATTTTTCCTTGTAAGAAATAAAACTTCAAGATTGATGTTGACATGGTTATGAATCTTATGATGATACATGTGCTGGCGTGCCATCTGAACCATGGCCAATGCATGCATGATTTTGTTTTTGACAGAGTTCACAATTAGAAGCAAATAGCATTTGAGACTCCAAAAGAATTAAAGGAATAACTACCAGAAGTTTTAGAGATCTGCTGAAAGATTACTAGCTGTCACTGGGGCTGATATAATATTGATTGAGCTGCTGTTACCATAACAATCACCAAGTCTTCAGAGTGTCAACAGTTCTCAAATCATCTTAATGCCAGAAGACTTAGTGCGAGGAACATATTACCATGATAATATGGTTTTAAGATTGCAAGGTGTTGTTTATATATTTCAAGAAGTATAACCTTATTGTATTAAGTTGCAGAAATTGAAATCAAGGAGTATAACCTTAATTGTATGAAGTTGCAGATATGGAAACTGTGCTGACTGCTGAGTTATGAACTTGACAAAATGATTTCTTGCCTGTTTGAATGCCAAATGCCTGAACTCCTATGTGTGTGATTTTATTACATTTCTTCAATCCTTTTATGTGCATTTGCACATATATAAGTCAAAATGATTTCTTGCCTGTTTGAATGCCAAATGTCTGTACTCCTATGTGTGTGATTTTATTACATTTCTTCAATCCTTTTATGTGCGTTTGCACATGCATAAGTTTTGGGGGGTGAAGGTATCGAATCGGATGTCTGATCTGAGTTTACTTGTTGCTCAGCTGTGAGCTGCTCGACGCTTGAGATGAATTATAGAGTGACAATTCTGAGAATAACTCAGCAGTCGTGATCATTAATGTTGCAAAAATGATTGTTGCATTTTTTTAGTTTCAAATCAAAGTTTTATATTAAACTGTAATAGAGTTGGACAAATATATGGATAGGACATGCAGGATGCTGGGGTACCCCTGAAACACCAGGGGGCATTGTTAATCCAGGCAGAACTTGGAGGGGAAAAAGAGAGGAGGGTCTCGGTGTTGTTTGGTTGGAGCAGTTAGAGCCTGACAAGACAACTCCAACAATCTAGGTGCATCTATGTTGGCACTTACTGTCTTAGAAACAGATACAGTTAATGATTCTAGGACCACCAACACTGGCAGCCATCTTGAATCTTTAACGTATTACTATTTATAGGGTTATGGCCATGTGTCTGCCTGAGAAATTGATAAATAACAGCAGAATGGAAAACCCTATTGTAAGTTAGTGTTCGGTGCTATCACATGAGTTGCTTCCCATCTCTGCAGTTGCTGTGGAATCAACAATTGTGGTCCTGCTGTGGAATCAACATTTCCTTCACCGCTTTGTGGGACAAGGGTTCGAGGCTTGTGTGGGTTTAACAATAAAGAAAATCAACAATTGATGCTTTGGAAATAAAACCACCTTAATAAATTTACTTGTAACAGATTTGTAGAACCGCTCTCCCTCCTCCAGAATCCCAAGAGTAATGCTTTGATTACCGGCTTAGTGCTTCATATAATGTAGGAACATATGATGTAGGAAAACGGTGATCGAGGGCTTGGAATTGCTTCATCTTGCAAATAACTTTTGTTTGCTGCATGCATATTACCCTTTCTGGTTGTACGTGTCCATAAATTAGTTTTGAGCATTTAATTCAAATGTTAATTGGTATTCATTCGGTAGTTCTGCATTTTGAAAATTCAGATGAGAAACAACATAAGAAAGAAAATGATAGGAGCCGAATTTCAAGTTTCAACTAGTGCACCGTGTTAGTTGCAGGAAAAGAAAATAAAACCCCATACATGAAGCTGAGAGAAACTTAATGAATTTACAACATAAGGGAAGATGGAGATCATGGATGATTCCAATCCTGTGAGCCATCTTTCTGCATTTTCTTGGGAAGCAAAAAAAAAAAAAGATAGGTACTAGAAATCTCAATAACATTATAATATATAGACAATTTTAGAGTGCCCCAGGACAGGAGGAACATGACAACCTCCAGGCTCCAGCACGTTAACATGTTCAAGCATCAGGAAAAATGCTACTCAACGGGCTAACTTCGGAGTCTGATAAACCTTAAATATGCTGCTTAGGTTTACACAGCCAGCAGTAGCAGAGGTAGATGGCAAACCTTTAGAAAAGGTAAATTTGGTATATTGCAGATTTTTAGTATATAAAAGCTGTTATAATACTACAATTAAGCCCAGATGAAAAATTAATGGGCTGAATCGCATGAAGTGGGAGAATCTGTTTTACAGCATACAATAATATTTCAAAATTTTCAAGTGAAACTTAATGTATGGTTTTTCTCTTGAACTTCCTATGAGCTTTTAAGTCCACCACAACTACAGTGATATTGTCTTTGCTTCCCTTTTGGAGAGCAAACTTTGAGAGGTGCTCTGCTGCAGCTTGAGCTGCAGGATCAACTCCATCACCCCTTTCTGTTGGCAAATTATCACCATACTTTTTATGGCAGAGGAGAATTCGCTTTCTTGCAATGTCACAGGCTTCCTCATTTGTCATGACATCCCACAAGCCATCACTGGCTAAAATAAGGCAATCATCGTCTTTTGTCCGAGGAATAAACATCACATCCGGATCCGGAATGATCCACGGTTTCAAGTATCTGTCACCTGTGGATTACAATGAACATTAAAACATAAAACTCTTCACTCAATTATATTCTAGGGAAATGATGAATCTAATGAATAGCATATTGGTATTTATGTCTCAATGTCTATATTCTTGAACAAAACAAACATTTAGGAACGTTTGATGATTGTTATGTACTACTAAGCTGCAAAATTACAAAACAGGAACAAATCAAGGTTTAGAAACACATACCTATGGACCTTGACATGGCAAGAACACCACAAACACGAGACCCATTCCACCGTATGACCTTGCCTCCTGCAGCCTCTATCCTTGCTAATTCTTCTTCTCTATCAGGCTGTATATTTAAAGATCAGTCCCATGGCAATTATAGATTTTTTTTATCGAGTACAAGGAAAAAAAATTGCAATCCAGAAAAATATGCCTTACTTTGTGGTCTACGGACAATGGCACAGGTAATTTCCCACGACACAAAACTGCTCTTGAATCACCACAATTAGAAACTATAATATGAGTTGGAAATATAATGGCAACTACAGCAGTAGAACCGACAGTTTCAGGGGCAATAGGTTTTAGACCAGCTGTCTCAGAGGAATCAGTGTTGCTTCCACTTTTGCCTCTGCAAACTCCTCCAATCTCATCATCTACTCTCAGAAAACAATTGAACAAGGCTTTCCTCCACAGCTCCTCCCAATTTCCCCCAATACTTCCACCATCACACAAGCCTGCTTTTGCACTTTCAATTTCCTCAACCAAGGCCAAGTGCATACGTTCACTGCAATAGTTTGCAACCTATACACAGAAGCTCCATCAATCAAATTGAACAAAAACACACAATAAATACCATCTGAACAATAGTAAATCTCTTTACCCCTACAAATATTCATGATTGAAGTCAAACTAGAGGAAGGTAATAGAAAAAAAAAGGTTGGGATGAATAATACCTGACAGCCCCCATGTCCATCATAGACACCAAAGAAATGGGCACTTGGATTTTGATTCATGCCATTTAAAACACGGCCACCCATTAACATTTGAGTTGGAACTTGCAGAAATTGGGGCACAGTTGCAACAGCATCTTCCATCTCTGGCCTTCTTCCACATATAGAAGTAAATCCCCAGAGGGGTTTACTATTTAATTCAGTCAGACTCTGACTTCCTGTTCTACTTATCTTCTTTTCCTCTAGCACCACCTCAAGCGGTACAGATGATTTTGGATCAGACTCATCAGACCCATTTTCATCCTCACCCTCAAGAACCATTGGGACAGCAGTCAGATCTTGTGCAGGCTCCGATTCAACATTTGATTCTCTCAAATTGGACTCGGCAATAGCTTGAAAACTACCTATGTTACTTTCACTACCCATTGTAGCTGGTGACTTAATCCCAGTAGTATTAGAATCATAAGTTGGAAATCCCTCACAACAGATGCTGCTGCTAGTATCACTAATCACATATTGAGAACATGACTTATCAAGTAATTGGCTGTGACCTAATGAAATGAAGTCTTTGTTCTCACTTTTCTGATTCATGGGCTCACTAGGAATACAATCATTTTCAGTCACAAAATTTGAGAAAGTTGTTCCATCTCCATCTCCCTTGTCTTGTACATCCTCAGAAGATATTGATATGATATCATTCTGTGGATTATTATTACTACAATAACCTTTATTTCCATAAGAAATGGATTCGTAAGGTGGATTTACTTTAGATGCAGGGTCTGGTAACAAGGTTTCTGTGTTTGCTATAAGCTTGCACCCACCAAATCCCATGTGGGATTTGGCCAGAGGATTTCTCCGTTGGAATGGCATCTGCCGAGATTATATCCTCCGTTAATTTGGCTTTCCTTGTAATGACGACCTTAAATCTTTCAAATGCCCCAAAATCCTAAAAAAGCTGCTACTAATGTTCACCTACCTTCTCTTTTCTTCAAAAAATATAATGGTCTGGTCTGGTAGCACTAAAATTGCACCAAGGGACCTATGTAAAGCTGTAAACAAATCGAAAAGGAAAAGAAGCAACAAAATGTTCAGTTGGACCTAAACAAACGAAGCAATAAAATTAAGTGGTACGGAAAAAATGAATTTATACTCAAATATGAGAAAAAATAGAAAAAAGTACTGAAATATACTAGAAACAGATGCCTCTAGAACCTATTTAACCTCTTGGTCTTGAAATCTGGATTCATCTTTCTTTAAACCCATCAACCACATAGAGAGAGAAAGAGAGAGAAAAGGACAAAATCTTCTTATTTTTTCCACCTTTTAAACAACCCTTTGATCCGTGGAAACAAGAATTATATGAATGGAAACAGATAGAAATGATAATCAATGTCCAATCTCCAACAAACACAAGGCAGAGAAAGCAACTGGGGTCATGAGAAAGAACTGGAAACAAAATATAGAAAGAAAAACCCAGAAAAAAAACACAACCAAATCAAATTCCCTGGATCTTGGGTAATTCATTTCAACCTCTTGAAATTCTAGGTTTCTCTCTCTTCAATTACTTCCAACTAAAACCCTTCTACTACTTCAACTAACTAAAAAATTTTTTATAAAAAAAATGCAAAATGAGTCGCCACCTAATGCTTTCTCATTCTCTGCTACAGATGTATTCTTAGCTCAAACGACCCCTTTATCTAGAATTTATCAGAAACATTTTAAACAATTTTTCGGAAGAATGGAAACAAATATAACTAACGAGATGTTGTGTTGCTTACCATTTCCAAATACTACTGCATACCGCCAGATTGAATAAAAAAGAAGGAAAGTGGCCAGGGAGAGAATCCTGAAAAGATCACACAACATGATGCAAGTGAGAGAGACGGAAACCAAAACAAAAAGGCCAAAAGGAGAAGCACACGTGTCCATTAGTTAAAGGATTGTTAAGGAACCCAATTTAACAAAGGAAAGCAACTAGTCATCTACACGTAAGATAATGAAATTTAAAAGGAAAAAAGGAAATAAAGGGCAAAACATCCAACACACAAACAAATTTATTTTTTTGTTATTAGAGATATTATCTATTTTACTATATTTAAATCATTGAATTATCAATTATCAAATCTCTCTGAGTGGTATCAAACACATTTTTGAACACCATAAACATATAAAATAATCATTTATAAAATCGATTGTTTTTTTTAACGGTAAAAATTTGAACAGAAACATAATTTGTATAAGATAATTTGATGCACCCTTATAATAATTATAAGTACTTAATATTTCAATAAAATCGATTAATCAAACTATTTTAAAAAAATAGAACGGTTAAAGGGTTAATTGTTTTAATCCATTAACCAATCAATTTTAAATCGGTCTTTAATCGATTGATTAAAATCCATATCGATTTAATCAATTAACTAATTTTACAATTAAATTGAAACTAATTAAATAAATAAAATATTAATAATAAATATAGAAAAGTTAAGAGTAATGAAGTCAATCTTAATAACTTATTAAATATATATGTAAATATTAATAATAAATTAAATTAAATATTTTCAATAATAATTAAATGTAGAAATATGAAAAAAAAATAAGTTTACTGATTTAACTGAAATTAACTGATCACACGTATCAAAATAAAATTAATCTGTTAATGTTTATAACATTATTCAAGATCGATCACAACGATATAAAAATATTTTTACTCAGTTAAAACTTTTAACGATCCTCTTTGACCTTTTAAATTGATACAGCAACAGAAAACAATTATATCTTTTTTTATATTAAGATTTAAGTTTATTACTTAATCAAATATATAAATTAAAAAAATGGTAGGAGATCAAATCAATAAATTAAGTCATATTCAGTCATATATACAATTTTATATTTAAGGTTTACGTAACTCATTTCACACGTGAGAAGAAAAAATGACATTTTGTTTTTAAAGGGTTCACGTTTGCTTCCCCCAAAATCAACTTTTGTCACATGTCGATGTCACATCACTGAACTTAAAAATCAAAGGTCGGTGACCAGAAAGTAGGACGATGTATATGGATGATAATTTTTTTTTTTTTGGATTTCTTAGCAATAAATTGCGTGCCAAAAAAAATTCATCACTTTTGTCTTTATACATGTTTAAATAATAAATTTTAAATTTATTCAAAATTTCATTTAAAAATTTTAAAATTTTCATACGTAATTTCAGCATAAATATAAAATTTAAAAATAAATTTATGAATAAATTTTTTTAAAATTACTAATAATATTTTAAATAATATTTTAAACTCAATCTAATCAAAATTTATTTTTATTTCACCATCTGTCCTCCCTATTGGGCTCATCTAATTCAAGTAGATTTAAGCAAATTAGTTTGATTAAAAAAATTAAAATAAAAATTATTTTAATTAGATTTAAATAAGTTGATTTATTTTTTTCTTTTAATCTGTTTGTTATGTAGGAAAATTATAAACGGAAAATGCAGTGTAAAAGATCATTTTCAATGTTTTTGATAGAATGTAAAATAAATTTTACTTTAAAATCAGATTTTACACCACTAAATGATAAGATATAAAAAATAACTTTTTCTCTTTTGATCGTAGTTGATTTATATTGAGAAACAAAAATTAAAACGTCTTTCTCTACATATCATTTCTCTCTTGCTATATATAATAAACTTACTTTATCAATCTCTCTCAATGCAACATGTACATTGTTCACTACATATAATATGTTAGTTTTTTTATAATATTTATAAATATATTTATTTTTAGATGCACAATATGATCTATTATTAATTTGATATTTAATAGTTAAAATAATAATAATTTATTTGATTTTTTATTATTTATGTATTTATCATATTTACATGTTATAATTTTTTATACGATATTATTGTTCATAAGTATTATGTTTAAATATAATATTATTTTTACAAATTAATTTATTTTCAATCAAGTATTTTCTTTTAAATCTAAACAAGTGAGTATAAAATAGAATCGTTTTCAAGATAAATTTAAGTTGTATAACCAAACAATAAAATAATATTGATTTTTTATGTAAAAATTTTAAAATGTAAAATCATTTACGATATAAATCATCTTCGAAGCCAAAGGTAACTCCGGTAAATCAGTTGCGGGTAGTGTTTTGATGGATTGTTCTAGGAAATAGATTAGAAGTTGTATTATGGGCTTTGGAGTTGCCTCCAGTATTTCAGCAGAGCTTTGGGGCTTGAGAGATGGCCTTCAAACGGGTGTGGATCATAATGTTTCAAAATTTGACACTAGAACAAATTGACATTCTCTTTAAATTTATGGTCAAGTTGATCTAATCGAGAATAAATTTATTTTTTTTTCCAACAAATAAATGTGTGCTGTCAACAAATATCAAAAACTGTAAACGAAAAACCACTGAGATTTAAAATGAAAAATGAATATTTTCCTTTTGAAAATACAATTATTAAATATTTACATTGCCCACATTATTAGATGTAATTTACAACTTACATGGTAATTAGAATTTTTCCAAAATCCACTTGGACTAATTTAAGAAGCAAACACAGTACTCTGTGCGCCATCTTTCAGGACTACTAATAATTCCTCACCAATACACCGCATTCACTAGAAATCGATCAACCAAACCATGTACTAAAAATGTTATCCTTTGGTTCGACAAAAAGCCGAACTGAATTAATCGGTTAATCGAAGTTCAGTTAACCAATTGTTTTTATCAGAAACTAATTAACCGAACCAAATCATATATAAAAGACACATATTATATATATAATTGTGATATTGTCCGAGTATGATTTGTTAATGTGAGAGTAATATTGCTTAAAATGACAAAATTTACTTTATACTACAACCATTTGTCCATGTATCTTTCGTTTGGAATAATTTCATCATTTTAAGCAATACTGCTGTGATTGGGACAATATTGCTTAAAATGACAAAGTTACTTTATTTTACTATTTTCCCTTGTATCTTCCATTTGGGATAACTTTGCCATTTTAAACAATATAACTCTCTGGCATTAACAAATCATACTCTAACAATATTATAATCTTATAATATTAATATTTAAAATATGATACAAGAATACATAATGAGATCAGCTCAGCTAGTAAGGGAAAGTAAGCAAACTTGTGTAATACGAAGCCGATGTTCTGATCAAAATGGAGGTAGTCCATGCCTCCTACTATCGCACTGCACTTTACAACGTCTCCCTTTATCTCGTCACACTGGCACATATATAAGTACAATCTTGAGATCAAAATGTTCAGCAAAAATAACTCCCAAGAGAAAAAGTTCACTAAGTAGAATAAGTCCTATCCTTCAGAACCAATACCTTTAACTGCGACATGCATTTCAAAGTCCAAGAGCCAATACCTTCAGCAAATGGAACAACAAATTTGTTTCTCAAATAATCACATATCTGGAAACAGTAATGCATCAAACCTCCAAAAACTACGTAGCAGCATGAGACAGCTTAAGCCATGTGATCCTCTAATTTAGTTTCTACAAAAATTGATAGATTAAACAATGACAACTAAAGGAAACAAATTACAAACGCCTGCAAATCTTCAACATGAACAAAACAATTCAGAAATAAAGTTTCAGCACAAGGCCTTGGACAAATTGACAGAGATAATAGCAGGCCTGCAGTTCTTACTAAGGCAAAAACAATAAAGTGTGTGCTGTGCTGGAAGGGAGGAAGGGGGGTGGACCTCAAGTTTCGATCTAAAGCAATAGAACAATCCCAAGCGAAGCACACTACATGGCATCACTAGGCAAGCTGTAATGACTCAGCAGTATCAAATGTGAGCTACACTAGCTTTTCAACTTTCATGAGATGAACACCAGAGAATCTTAACCTCCCTTGTCATGCCCAGGTGTTTCCTTGGAATGCTGCCTCTAAGTACAAAATCCAATACCATTAAAGAAGCATTAAAGGTAGCACGTAGCACTTCCTTCCAGGCACAGATAAATCTTGTCAAGAAAAACCACATCAGACCATTAACTCTTGATAGTTTTCCCTGCAAACGTAATGGACTTCAAATCCAGAACAGAGAGTAAAATAGACAAAATTGTGGAAGTAATGATTAATTACAAAGACACAGGAGAAATATTCCAAATGGGCATGACTTTGCATCTGTTAGAATATTACATCACAAAATCATAACTCAGTTCAAATCTGCAGCAAACAAATTTTAATGAATAAGAGGTCATCAAATATGGTGAGAAAAATCTTACCATCAGCGAGCATGACTGATTATGGGCATGTTTGGTTTCATATTTAAGCCAACTTGCTTTAAGTTGCTTAAATATGAAACCAAACATCGCCTATAGAAGTGGGCACCTGTAAGTGCATCAGAAGAAATATAACCCGCGAAAGAAATTTAGTGAAGAATAAGCACCAAAATCATCATTTATTTGCTTGAATGGAAACTCAACCCAGAATTATATTTGACATCTTTACTGGATGTATTTTACTTTTTACCCTCAAAAGAGAGAATCTTTATGTACTACCCCTTGAAGAAATTACTGCATGTGAAATAGTCAGCTTCTACTACAACTTCTGCTGCAACAGTAAAATTTGACAGAAGGAGAACACAAATCATAAACAAACGAGACAGGAAGAGAAATATGTATATACATACGTAGTATGCTTGCAAGAGTTATTCACACTGAACAAAATGCTGATTTTATTAGGAATATAAATTGTATATACAAGAGGCATTGCTCTCTGATTTGTAAAAACTACAGCCAGGATACAGTGTTTGCTAAAATGTATATCGCTAGGACATACTAGTACCTCAGACAAAATATTTTTACAGTCAAAATTACCAACTTAATAGAGAAGAAAATCCGAAACATCTGAAAGGTCACTTGAAAAATAAACTGTGGAGAAACCTACAAAAGAATCTATATAACCTGTGGAGCGGACGGCTACATGACCATCCATGTAACTGGTCATGGCTTGACAACAGCATTTATGTTTCATTTGTCAATGGTATAATGAACAAGACTATACAAATAAAGCAACTTCAAACCATCATATTTAAGTCTGAAAGATCATCCATTGGAATTTGAAGGCCCATGAAGTCATGATCCTGTAACGCATCCTCATCAATGTTCAACCATGTACTTAGATCCTGTGCTTGACTACCGAGGTCATCAGGACCACCTAGACCATCCATTTCGGGTATCTGCAGGTTGGATAAATCAATAGCCTCGGGATCATCCAATACATCCAAGCTAAACTCATTCTTTTCTTTGGCATTGTTATTGGTAGTTTCACTTGACTTGGATAATGATGGTTTGGGTTGCTCTGACATCTTGCCAAGACCATTTACAGAGACAGATAGCTGAGTTGTTTTCTGCTTAGGCTTTGATTTAGATTTTCTTTCCCCCTTGGCATTGGACAATGCTGGTCGACCAATCTTATTTGTTCCATTTCTAGATAAAACCTCCCTGCTTTGTCCTTTTCCCTCTCTGTCTCTCTCACTCCTTTTTCCCTTTGTACTGCTTGAGAGGGGACTTCCAATGCCTGATGGGGCACTTGGAGAAGTACCAACAGTGCCACCAACATCATCGAGCAGCAATTCCCTCTTCTTGACCCTGTTTGACCATGTATCTTCCTTACCTGTAGTTAGTTCTGAAAAGCAATTTACATGTGGAAGCAGATCAGAAGAATTAGCATAGCTATCCCCATTCTGACCTATCCGTGATGTCAGAGAAAGACTTGAATTTGAACCCAGGGAAGCTGCAGAAAAGACCAAAATAAGAAAAGAACAAACGACATCTGCAGATTGCAAAAGTGCCCTAAGAACTTCGTTCAACTTATCACTTAGGACTTAAAGGACAGACATCCATAAATACATGGAATCAAAAGCAAGTGCAAGTATTTTATCCAGGATGCATCAAATAATTTACCTGAAACTCTATCTTCCAAAGAACGGGTGGAGGTGTTGGCATACGGTTTAATAGATTCAACATCTGTAGGAGTATCTACTTCTTGTGCAAACCCAGAAATAAACATGTCCTTAAATACAGCTTCATTGAAGCAGCTCTTGCCTGCCTCTTCATATTGATGACATCTTTCTAATGTCCGTTTAACAAATGCCAAGGCAGCTTGCCTGGCCATTTTGTTACTGGAACTCTTGGCATGAGGACCACGACATGCCTACAAAGCAGAAAACATATCCATCAATCATCAAGAACAGAATTATAGCAGCATTTTACTGAGCACAATAAAAGTATAAGAAAAGAAGGGTTCATAGTTTTAAACTGAATTTACTCGAATGTAAATTCTGAGAAAGGAACATAAGTTAACAAATGAAAAGCAATAACAGGAAATTGACAAAAAAAATTGCATGACTAAACATACAATGCCCAAGTGATTTGCTATCCCCCCTCCCAACAAAAAATAATACGCGCACACACAGAGCACATCCCACTTTTACCATGGCTAGAATTTTTTTTTTAAGTAAATAAATTGTATAAAAAGACGCACCAAAGGGTTGCAACCCATGTTTCACCATGGCTAGAAGTTATGGGGTGCAAAGCTGCCCAGCAAACTTAAACAAATTTGCGACTAAAAGCCATTCCTAGTACGCAGTCCAAAATGAACTGTCCAAAATATAGTCTACATGAAATTAAATGGTCACAGATAATTTGCAATACTCCACAATTCAGTTGCTTGCCTCCTAGACATGATAAGAGATAAACAGAAGTTAAATCCACCTCAGGAGATTTGGGTGAATTAAAAGAGAGCATAGTTATCAGACTTCAACCAGTCCAACCGTTGACCCGGTGAACCAGATTACAGAGCAATCTGAGTCTCTAATTAGACCAGTTCTGCAATTGAACCAGCCAAATCCAGTGACCAGGCTGGTTTTTTAAAAACTGGTTAACCTAGTATGAACGTCCAGGTTTTTAATATCTTGCAAAATTGGTACATAGGTGCAAAAAAGGGCATATGGAGGTTTGAACCATGGACCAATTAGTAAGATAAGGATACATGTACCACCAAACCACAACTGCACCTTGTGTTTCGGTTATTTATTTAACATCTTATTATCCTGGATAGACTATGAGCCCCAAAAATCTAATTGGGAAAGCTACTATAAAATCACTTGGCCATATTATTTAATGCTATATTGAGAATTATTTATATATATATATATATATATTTAATTCCTTATAACAATATGAAATTTATAAAAAAAATTAAGCATATGTTAGGTATATATTTTGTATATACATTCTTATAATTAAAATAGATTGAAAGATCAAAGATCAAAGATCAAAAGAACCATAATTTAGAAATACAAAAGGTATCTTTGTTGTTATGTTCTTATCATGCTTGTGAACTATTATAAATTCACTTGATTTTTCGAGAATATGAATTTAAAAATTATTAAAATAATTGAATTTTACAGGAAAATTATCTTTATTTGTCATTATAAGAATTTTTTTATTTTAATTAATTTTGAATTACTCATACCGTCCGACCACCTGACCGACTGGTTGGACTATTGACCCATTGATAAAATCCCTCGACAGGTTCAATGTCCAGTCCGAGTCTGACCAAGTCTGATAACTATGAAAGAGAATTGGCAAGACCCTTGACCAGATTTAAGGACCTTGACCTCAGTTTAGTGGGTAATCTATGAATGACAACCATACTTGAAGTAAATTCCAAATAATCTAAAGAGAATCACTATTCAATCTGATTTCAACATCAATAACAGCTCAAAGGGTTTCTTCAAACCAAAGATAAATGCTCTCCATCTAATTATATAGATGTTACTGCAATTAGGAAATTTAAAAATAAAAAAACTAACATTATCACTTGCTAGAAATAAAGGCAACAATGGGAAGGACTAAGCTCATTTTTACTTGACATATTGCAGAATGTCATTCTAGCAGCTAATATTAATCTGGGAAATGCAGCAATTCTTCACTAACATGGATTCGAAGGGTATGGGATGCCTCAATTATTCCTTGGCTTCTATTATTTGTCCAGTTATCCTAGTCTGCACTCAGATCTACTTTCACCATAAATCCATGATAACCCATTTCTTAAACCAGAAAATGCTTTCAAGATCCCCCCAACACCCCCCCCCCCCAAAAAAAAAAAAAAAAGAAGAATCAGAATTATAGGTGTCTTATTCTCACTTTTAAAAGTCTATACTACATCAGTTTGGCTTTATAACACTCAGTTGTGCTGCACCTAAGACATCGTACAGGTAATATCAGTTTGAACTCTAATGAGGAAAAAAGAAAAAGAAAAAACAAAGTGAAGATAAATCAGAAAGTTACTCAACATAAAAAAAATTACCATGTACTTTTCATAAGCCATTCCGACAAGTTTTTCATGAGCACGTTGATCAAATTCCCTACAAAAAAATACAATGTATATGTTTACACCATGGAGTAAAAAAGTTTAAGCTCAAAGTCAAAAGGCATGAAGATATATCTGAAGAGGAAGGTGGTTCATTACTTTTCCTGGAGTTCTTTCATTTCTGAAGCACACTTTAACAGTCTATCAATGAAGCCTTTCTTCTTGGAGACCTGTTGTATCAACAAACAAAATCATGAGATGAAACTTTTTTTGAACAGATTTTAATTCATCACAAAATGAAAATTTCAATAATTTACATCTTTCTAGTTATGAAAAGAATAAATTTGTAGACCACCCCTTGAGAACCATAAGCAAAATTTAAGGGTCAACATGAAAATGTTGAAGAAGAGAGAAATACTTGATTTCATATGGACGTTATAATGCCATCAGAACATACCTGCTCATAGTACTTCTCATCTAATTTACTGATGTCCTCACTGATTCCTTCATCCTCCATCCGTGCAATGTCAGGCTGCACAAAGAGGTATATGCAATCAGTCATTTCAAAAGAGCTCAATATTAAAGCTGAAACAGCATAACACAAAAGATCTAAGGAGAGGCAGGCAAGGTGGGAATACGATGGTAGTTCTCTGAGCAAACTTTGTCAAACCAAAATTGAATAAGAGATCACCAATCCCTCTTCGATGCAGCTTTATGAAGAGACTTAGGAAATCATTTTTTAAGTCTATGTAACATAAAGATCACTGTTAGAGGTCGGGATGCTATATTTCATTGGCTTCTCTCTTTTCTCAAAGGCAAAAGCTTCAGAGCTTTAGGGACAAAAACATCAGGGGCAGACAAAGCCATGGCAAGCCAAATACACCTCCCTCCTGAAACTTCTCTTCTTCAGAAGAAGGGAGAAGGTGGGAGGAGAAAAAAAATAAGAAACAGAAGCAATAAGAAGCACCAAGGAGAGAAACTTCCCAGGATTCAGACATTATTTAGCAACCAAACATTTGAGAAAATATGCATTGGAAACTAGAACTACAATCATATAGTTCACATCACGATCAAAATAAAATACCAACATGATATAATGAAACTATAGCACGTACAAGTAAAGATGATAGACAATAAGTGCAAAAACACTTGAAAAATAAACTTACCATTGGTTCTAATAAAATTCCAATACTTTGAGCTTCCAGATAAACTTTCTCATCTATCTGCATATTATCATACTGAAGTTCTGAAGAGGTCATTCCAGGCACCAATGCACAGTCCGAAAACACACCACTTAAAAAGTGACTTGAGTTAATCCCCTTGTTTGGGATTCCAAATACATCAATTTCTGACTCATTATCTTCCAGCTTCCCAGTCATCTTATAACCATTATAAGCAGTGTGCCTAGAAGACTCAAAGTTAACCATATGGTTCAAACCATTAGATTCCAACACTGGATCCAGCTTAAAATCAGTTCCATATCCATCAAATTGTAGGTCTTCATTTCCATCACTAATATCTTCCTCTGAAATTAAAGCTGCCATGAATCTCTGATAAAGGGAAACTGCATTATGATCTCTTCCACCTGGTACTAACAGTTCTGGAAGCAGTTCAACACTCCTTACTTCCGTCGCAAGTCCCACCTCTCTCTCCTGTCGAATCTGCCCATATCCATTAGGGACAATACTGCAATCATCAACATTTGAAAGATTTGGCTTTGATATTGGTGCATTAGATTCAAGATCTCCCTGAAAGATATGTAAAAAAAATATTAAAAAAAAGGATTAAGAACTTATAAGTGCAACAATATTTTCTGAGAACATCATTACCCAAGAATTCCAATAGCAAGAAAATGGAAAAAAAAAGATTCCAATAAAGGGGGAAAAGGCATAAGTAGGAGTACAGTTTTAAATATTTGGTATCAGCAGGCCTAAGGACCTGCAGGTCCAGCAATACAAGTTGACATCAGAACAAAAATAAGTAAGAGTGCAAAATGCATTAAAACACAAAATAAAACAAAGAAAAAAAAACTTGAAATTAGATTCATTAGAAACAGACACATAGATATATGGACAGTATAAGCAAGCTTTTTCATGTAAATAGGCACTGGCTTAGGTGTGAAATCATGTTAGTGTATCACATTTACACCATCACATCACACTTGAGCACCACCATACATTAAAGTAAGAAAAAGCAGCCCAAGTCATCAGTGCAATCACATTTTTTTTAAGTATTAGTGTAAATCACATTTTCAAACAACGATAATAGACAAACGAATGGAACCTTGACAGTAAACTAATTTTGTGAATACTCTTTTGTTTTCCGGGTTTTCCTTTTGTTTTTTGGGGGGTGGTGGTGGGTGTGGGTGTGGGTGTGGGTGTGGGTGTGGGTGTGGGTGTGGGTGTGGGGTCCTTCATAATCCAATGCTTCAAACCTACCAAAAGGATAATGAAGTAAACCTACCAAAAGGATTAGCAATTTATACATTCTTTGAATAAACATAATAACTAAATTCGACAAATGGGTTTTTTGAATAATTAAATGGTATTCAGGCACACACAATCATTAATAATCAATAGAATATTTAGCAAGCCTAAGTATCTTATACCTCCTCACCAAACAAAGCTTGGCCAATTATCCCTTTATAACACAATTCGAGGGGGTAAGGGGAATGAGTTGACAATAAAAATCACTAAACAGAAAAAGTGGTGCAAAGAAAAAAAGTATTCTATCTCACATAACTGAAAAATAAAGGACATCACCTGCTGCTTCAAGAAACCAATGTCTATATCAGATATAACCCCAAAGATTGGTTCCATCTGCCTCCAAAATGAGTTGGGAAAGGCATGAGCTGCAGTGATGATCAAATCAATTAATCCATCAAAGACGCATTTCTGGCAATAAATATGAGCAAGAGATTTCAATGATAGAAATACCAGTATTAATAATAGCATTAACAGCAGCCAGTAGCTCTTCATGCCCATCATCTGAACCAACTAAGAAAATAGAACCAAATGTAAATAGAGGTCAAGAGAAAGAAAACAAAGATATTCAGGGTCCAGAAAAATTTTCGTAATTAATTTGCACTATAACTACCAAGAAAATCCATTGTTGCGAGCTTTTGACGTGTATAAGCCTTGCGGTCAGAAAGTTTCCTAGTTGGAGGACGACCTGCCTTGCTGAATAAAATATATCATGAAAGTATGAGATTTCAACCAATTAAACATCTCTAGACTACAAAAAGAGGAAGATAACTGCTAGATAACTGAAGAAAAGTTAAGGAGAAAATGTTTAACCTTTCAGTCTTATCAAAACCAAGTCTGGCACTTCGAAGTTGTTTAGCTGTTCCAACATTGCCAAGCTTCTCAACTGTCATCGGGATGAGAGACCTCGTGGAAGTGATTCCACGCCCAGTCCTCCCTTGCCGTCGTACACCATCTCCAAGGTCTTCCCCAGTAGCCAGCTTATTCTTTCTTGATGGCAGAACCAGACCAGACACCTTTTGAACATTTTGAACAGCTTTCTCATCTGTCTCGTCAGACTTTTTGCCCTTGTCTTTAGATTTAATCTCAGAAGGACCTGATTCTTCACTTTCAGATAATGCAGCCGAAGACAAGGTGTCACCTTTTAGTTTAACTTGCTGAGAAGAATTTCCAGCTAAACGTTTAGGAAATCCCAACCCAATTTCATTACCAGCAACATCAGGTACAGTATCCACAGTGGGGGTGTCATCATTATTTGAAACAATAGGAACAAAATTTGTTCTTCTTGCAACACGGGAGATCTTCTGTGGTCTTTGACCAGCCCAGTGGGGTGGTGATGAAGATCGATTTGAAGTTGTGCGTTTACGGTTGTTAACTCCAACAGCAGCAAGTGGCTTATTGGTACAATTAGAAATCTCCCAGTCACTAGGAGCAGTTGCTCTATGAACAACTGGAGACAGCTTGGGTGCAACACCTGAACCTGATCTTGGCCCCCGGACAGATGCATTCATTTTTGTGTTCGAAGTGGGACTAGCAGAATTAAATTCATCACGAACATTTGTCCTGAGCGTTGTACAGAACAATGTACACATGAAATATGTGATCTGGTAAAAATTATAAAAAGATTTGGAAATAAAGGGACTCAAACAGCAAAGAAAAAGAAAAGATTGTACACAAGGCTCCACAAAAGAAAATGAGAAAGAGGAAAGAGCATTCTTCAGCAGAATAAATATCTAAAATCGTAAAACTTAATAACAAATAAAATATGTGCTTGAGATGCTATACATACTTATTAACAGCTCTGAGATTCACCCTTTCCTTATCTGAACCAGTAGGACGATCTCTCCTATAATTGAGAAGGGAACTATTGTCCATATCAGCCCTAGGGACAGAGGAGCGCACACCCGATCCTGTCTGTTGAGAGATAGTATCTGATTTTCCAACTCCAACAGCTCCGTTAGCAACTCCTGGCCTATATTAAGATACACACCAATATCAACTCACAAATGGGAGATTTTAAAAATAAAAAAGAACCACTGAGAAAAATTGACAAAAGATGTTTGGTTAATAAAACGTTCCAGCAAGAATTTAAAACAAATGAAAGACCAGGAAGCCCTTACCACATACTTTTCCTTTTGATAAGTAGCCCTAACATATACTTTTGATCATCATTTCAAAGAGTTCTTTTTCATTGATCCCAACTGAGCTCGGATTTTAATCAAAAGCCACAAGAGCTTAACTGATCTCCACTACGAGGCCAAGGATTGCCTAACTATGAGCTTGGATTTTAATCAAAAGCCACAAGAGCTTAACTGACCTCCACTACGAGGCCAAGGATATGCCCAATTATGAGCTCGGATTTTAATCAAAAGCCACAAGAGCTTAACTGATCTCCACTACGAGGCCAAGGATTGCCCAATTATGAGCTTGGATTTTGATTAAAAGCCACAAGATCTTAACTGATCTACACTACGAGGCCAAGGACTCCATATCCATCCAGTACCATTAGGCCAATCCTTGATGCCAAGAACTCTGTTTTTTTCCCTTTTTTTTTTTGGATAAGTAATCCTTGATGCCAAGAACTCATAGAATTTATAGAGTTTTTGCCTTGTAAATAATTTTGTACATGGCTTGGCACCCTCCTTGGTGCCTTACAGTGAATTTTACTTAAAAAATATAAAAAATGCTCTTAAAGGAATTAATTGTTTCCTTATGCATTGAGATTTAGATAACCATATATAATCTAAATTTTGAATCTTGACACACTGAATTGAGGTGGTTTTCTTAACAGACTCCCAGAGGCTAGCCCTCATAAGGATAATACAGCATACAAAGAAAAAACATACAGAATAGAGCAAATGAACATAAAAGAATTAACAAACATAATCAAAGACCATAGATATACCAATTTATGGTTTTCCAAAAATAACTTGTATGCCAATCTAAATAAATATGCAATAGAAACTGCAATTAAGAAAAACTTAGATTCATAAAAGAGAAGATTGCCTCCACTTCAAAATTTCCCCAGAAAGAAGAATTAAAAGAATAAACACCTAAATAAATAATGCTATTGCATTACAAAGAAAAAGAGAGAATAACATATTGGAAAAAAAATGCAATCAAGGTTCTTTTTTATTGAAAGAGCTCCTTACTCCTAAAGAGTTCTCACCAAAAGCCTCAAAATATCATATCCTAATTTGGTCAACAATGAACTGTATTCTGGAACTTTTATGTTTGCTCCTGCGTCTTAAAATTTTCCTTCATCTCACCCAAAACGGATATTCCAACATATTTGTCCACCTTCCAAAGTGGAGTATAACTATCACTTTTTTCAAAAATACCCTTAAATTTTTTTGTTAAACCAACAATACCATTTACTAAAACAGAATAAAATGAATCAAAGATACCGCATGAATGGAAAATACTTTAAGAAAGTAAAAAAAAAAAAAAAAACTTCTTAAAATTTATTAATTCTGTAGGGCGACAAAAAAATATGGAATTGAGGGAGTATTACTTATTTCTTGATAAGTAGGATGGAGGAAATATTACAGTAAAAAGCTTCCAGTGATAATAGAGCCCACGAGTTCCCAAGGAACCGGAAAGTGTCCTTAAATTTACTCTTAGCACCCTAATAGATGTATTATTCAAAAGGGTTCAAATAATCAGCATAGAAATTTGATAAGTCATACCTGAACCCATGGGAATCACTACTTAACCTTGACCGGGCATCAGCGACAGGTCTTTGCTGCATTCCCTGTTTAGGTTCCCGGTAGCCATCAACATGTTTATTTGATGCCAAATTTGAAGAAACGTCTGGTTTTATGCCAGAACGTTTTTTCTTCATTTTTGACTTTTCCCAACCATCAACGCCAATTGGTAAAGTTCGATCCTCGCCCTGGACTGCACCACTATTTGCCAGCCTTAAAACTTCCCTATCCCTATCTACAACACCAGACGGCTTCACAAGAGCATTACTTCGCACATCCATCTAGATTTATTAGATGCAAATGTCAGTTTTTTCTAAAAGAAATGATGATGCCAGAATCAGCGTGTTACATAGAAACTGGGCACCAACCTTGAGTAAAATATAGACAGTATGATTTCTAAGCATAGACAGCATGCACAATGTGAGAAAACAAGAAAATTCAACAATAAAACCATTTTCACACGATGGACAACTGCAACAATATAACACAGACAAATATGCAATAGTTAACATAAATATATTACTCAAGCAACCACATAGCATATAGGGCACGATTTTAAATGGAACATATACAACACAGAGTCTCATCCCTCCCACCCAACTGCAGGAAAATGAGAAAAGAAGAAGAGCATAAAATTCTACTATAAATGGGCTTCCCTTTTTCACGCAGAGAAAGCATTAAGTTAAGACAGAGAAGCAAAGAGATCAATACAAGCATACAACAACAAAGTGGCATCTGGTGGTCATCAAGAAGCAATGCAGAGCTGAAAAACAATGATTGTTCAATCCAGGAATCAATATGCAAACTAACTAAGCTGTTACAAGCTAATTAAATGAGATATACACAACTAAAGAAAGGGTTATATATCAACAAATACCAAGGAAGCACAGACAGGGAAGAAATCCAAAAATACAAACCCTGACATCTACCATAGAAGTTCGAGTGCGCTTGTTTGGAATAACATTTTTGGTCCGTTCTTCCGACTTTTGCTGCTCAAGTTCAAAACCATTAGTCATGGAATGACTCTGAATTCCCATCTTACCAATGCCTGGCCCCAAGCCTGACCGATCACTTGATAATAAGGCACTCGATCGGTCATTACAAAACCCTTCTAATCGAGATCTCTTCTTTGATGGTATGCTTGGGAAAAACTTGTTAAATACAGATAAGGCTTCATTGAAAATTTTCACGCGTTTCCTGTTAATTGATTCAGCTTAATTAACTAATAGAACTTCAATCCAAATTGAAAATTTTACAAAAAACTACCTGGCCTTGACAGAGTTTTCACGCAGACCAGCCTTAACCCTTCTGATCTCTTCTGGTATAGGAGATGGCAGTAGCTTGCCTTTTGATGATCCAGTTGGAGAATCATCTATAGAAATGCCAAGAGCGACATTCACATGTCGTTTAAAGTCTATTTGACGATTAGACTTGTGATCTGAAGCAACAACCAAGCATTGGAAAAAATTTGCCACATCTCCTTGTGTTATTGCAGAACTGCTTCTCGACATGTTTGGAAGAGAAGCTAGGATAGGATTCTCCATGCTTTCACGAAAGTTACTTGATCTGTCAAGCTGAGCAGCTAAGTGGGATCCACGCTGCCCAGTGGTGTATAAGGGCCTATCTGGGCTACCAGAAGAAAGATCAAACTTGCTAGTTGTCGACATTGTATCAGTTTTCGCGCATCCACTGTATTAGAAACCCAATAAATACAGTGGTGCATGACAAACTTGTAGTACTGCAGCACATAAAGGCGAATTCTAATCTCCAAAAATAACTGACAGAAAATGCACCTGCAAAGGTAAACCTCAAAGTAAGCACAAATTCACCTAAAATGTTTATCAGTATTCACATATTTTCTTACTTGATGCTCACAACAGAAATATGACTAGAAGTAACGTGATATTAAGTCTCAACATGAATACCTATAGAATTGCTCAAATTTGAGAGAGTGAAATAAAGCTGAGATTCGCAATCTCAACATATAATTAAGCACAACAAATTCCTTCAACTATTAGGCAGAAATATTTTCAAAGGTCACAGATTCACAGATGCATAGTTATTTGTGATTTTTCGTTTAGGCTACCATTGATAGTCCAAAAAGTACCACCAATCAACTCAATTTTTCAAACCCCCCCCCCCCCCCCCCCCCCAAACATATTCAAAACTCATAGAGGGATTATGTCATTCTCAATAGAGAGATATATAGGCTTTCCTTAATGATGAATAATTATGTTGAATAGATAAAAATAGATGGATAAGACACTCTAAGTTAAATCAAGAACAATGATAAAAAAAAAATTTATTGGTAAAACACATGCACACACCACTCGAACCTGAGACCTTTAGTAGGTTATAAATAGAAACAAGCTGTAAAAATCAATTACCCACCACTAGCCATTTCATCATTGATCTGATCACAAGAAAAGGAATCTTCTGCAAAATATAGGATTACCATGTTTTCAATACAGAAAACAAATGTCAGCGAACAAAATATATTTTAATAAAAACTCAACAGCTTATGATCATCCGTACAGATCCTTTTTTTGGCATTCAACTCTTGCTAGTCCCAAATCTTCCATTAAATCACAGGAAACATATCTCCTCAATCCATCGACCAATATTCTTTTTTTCTCCTTTTTATCCTCACAATGGCTTCAATTTGAATAAGATACCATTATGGAGATTGCTTATAGATATTCACTGCACATGACCAGAGTGTTTCATGACATTTAATTATCTAATTCTCAAGTAGCTTTCCGTAAATACATTAATTTATTCTTCTTCTATATATTCTTTCTGCAACCATTATTTTTAAAAGATGATATATCCTAGAAAAAAAGAAAAAAAAGGATCATGGAATCTCTTCATTGTTCTTAGAGATTACACATATAATGCGTGCATGTGTGTGTGTGTGTGTATGTGTGTGTGTGTCTGTGTGTATATATTCTGCAATTATTAGAACAACTATAAGTATCGTTGTCATGAACGTGTTACAGGCAGCAAACAGATATTTAGACTACATCCCAACAAAATATTACCATTATAGCTCTCTTTACAGCGACAAATGAAGCTGCGCGCTAGCAAATCACGCATACAGGATATGACAAGCAAATAAGGAAAAGAAGACAAAATGGTTGTAACACAATACTATATTAGACAGAGATTAGACTATAACTAAGTTCAAACACATGAGACACAAATGCTATTGACAGTTCCTGAACCCTGCGCACTTTATCATGAAATCAAGCATTTACACTACCCAAAAGCATATATAGATTAGGAAACACCATAATTAGTTAACATAACTGATATATACTGGAAACCTAGTCCACACATTGTTGGCACCTAGACCCAATCTCAGTTCACTACTTATGATGTAAAGCAAATAAGTCAAACAACATAAAAATGAGCAATAAACAAGAGACCACTATACACAATTTCATGAAAACAAGACTAAAAGAAAAAAGGCTATTTATAAATCTAAATATCATTTAATTTAATGACAAAATGAGCACCACTATCCCATTTATTCTAAAAGCAACCTATTGATCCTGGTTGCTAAAATGTTTTTCTATGTACTAGTCAGTAAGAGCAACATTTTCAGTATAATCTTTCCTCCTTTACCTTTTTTCTTTTTTTTTCTTTTTTCTTAAGGAGGGGTGGTTTGCATTTGCCTCCAAGTTCACTTCCACAGTTCATTTAATGCATGGCTACCCAATGACTACTCAACAAAAAATTTCTTTATAATTTATTAATTTAAGCTCGTTTACATTCCTCAATACATTCATAACCAACCACAACCACCTTCATCATATTAGATGCTCACTTGCACAGAATTTCACTAGTTTAACTAAAAAAACAACTCCCTTTATTCTAGATTTCCATTTCATATCTAATCTCACTTCAGTTAACAAAACCTTACCAAAATAAAACATTAACAAGTTTTAAAAAAAATAAATAACAAACCCTAGAAACTGAATCAACACAAACCTTACAAAATGAAACAGTAATCTGCTTTCAATTAGCTAAAGCGGAAACTCGTAGACCAAAAAGGGAAACCCTAAAACTTGAATCAACGTTAAGATGAATATAAATAAATCTACCTTTTAACCGTGACAATAATGATGTAGCTTTTTCAGGGAGCTATAGAATATTCTGTGAATTTTGGGATTCGAAGGTGAGTTCGAATTGGATTGTTCGAAGGAGTATGGAGCTCGAAATCGAAATTCCAAGGTTCGTACAAAGCCATGGAGGACGAAGCGCCCTGTGTTTTGATCGGCAATGGAATTGGCACTCGTCAAATGACCGTTATACCCATGTTTTGTTCTATTTAGAGATGAAAATTGCGTAGAATAGTAGGGGTGTTTTCAGAAGGAAAGTATTGAGCCGGCTCAAAACAGCTCATGGTTTTGTAGGGTAGGGTGATGGTAATGTAATGTTCTGTCCTTGTGGTTAACTTAATAACTAGACATTCAGTTGGAAGAGGTTGATAGTTCTAAACTATTTGGATTTGATTATATAAAAATAAAAAAATAAAATAAATAATTACTAATAAAATAAATAAAACATATCGAAAATTAAGACATATAATATATTGGGAAAGAAATATCGAAAATCAGAAATATTGGGAAAAAATTAGATGAATTTAGTAATATTGATTTTTTTAGTGAAAGAAATATCAAAAATTAAGACATATAATGTATATTTATATGAATAAGGCATGAATTAATTTTTTATGAGAATTTGTTCGAGAAACAAACACACCCACCCATAGAGAGGGAAAAAATATGTATGGAATAATCATGAAACTTGTGAATTTTTTTTTTAATTTAAAGATTGCTAAATAAGACTAGCCAAGTCAAACTTAGGTTTTTTATTTTTGTCCGAACTTAATAACTCGTCATTTTTACTATTTTAAGATTAGATTATTTTATAAACGAATCTCATAATAAAGCTTTTGAAATTAAAATCGTTTCAAGTTATATTTACTATTTTGAGTTTTGGTTTCCAGATAAATTAATTATTAAGTTGATTTTGAAGTATGCTTCGTATTACTCTTTTTAATTGAGAGTAATATCTCGATTTCGATTCAATTTACTGCTTCATTAAAAAGAATTATAATAAACCCATAAAAATAACGTCAATGATGTCTTAAAATAGATAATGTTAAGTACACATAACTCAATTTACGCTCTTTTAATTAAGATCTGTAATGGATTTTCCACTCATATGATTTTTTTTTTCATAAAAATACTATATCTGTTATAATTAACAAAGAAAGGATCTAGCAAAAAAAACTTTATTTAATATTTTTAAAATTGGGTAATAGATAAAAAATAATAATTTGTAAAACCAAAACATTATTACTTAAAATGGAAATACTCGAGCAATATTACTTAAATTGATAATATCATACCAATATTGCTTGAAATGGTAATAATGCCAACGCGTATATTTTTAAAATTGGGTAATAGATAAAAAATAACAATTTGTTAATACCAAAACATTATTATTTAAAATGGTAATACTCGAACAATATTACTTAAATTGATAATATCATATCAATATGATTGAAATGATAATAATGCCAGAGCAATATTACTTATAATTGATAATGCCATATCATATATTTTTAAAATTGGCTAATAGATAAAAAATAATAATTTATTAATACAAAAACATTATTACTTAAAATGGTAATACTCGAGAAATATTACTTAAATTGATAATATCATACCAATATTGCTTGAAATGACAATAATGACAGAGCAATATTATTTAATTGATAATGTCAGATCGTATATTTTTAAAATTGGGTAATATATAAAAAATATAATAATTTGTTAACACCAAAACATTATTATTTAAAATGGTAATACTCGAGCAATATTACTTAATTGATAATGCCATAGCGTATATTTTTACTTAAATTGAGGGGTGGTATTGGCATGATGATTTATTAATATCAGAATAATATTGCTTAAAATGATAATGTCAAAATAATATTACTTAAAATGACAAAATATTATATCCCTAATAAATACCCATTTTTCGTTTGTTGAGATAGCTCTAATAAATTGACATTATTGTGAGACATGATACGTTATGGATAAAGGCATCACAATAAGTACAATTAAATGTTTTTTTTCTTTAATAAAAGGTGAGAGTATAATTTGTTAATGCTAAACAATATTATTTAAACGATTAAATTGTATCCCTAATAAATAGTGGTAATACCACGAAACTGGATTCGTATGAGTTATCACGGAATCAAGAAAGTCTACTAATAATTATGAGAAAATTGAGTAGTAATTTTGATATTTAAATTTTTTTATACAATTATTATTCAATTTTTTCATAATTGCTAATCGACTTTTCTCGTTCCGTGATAATTCTTACAAAACCGATTTCATGGGATCATGACTCCCTAATAAATACCTTTTTAGTGAGACATGATATATCATGTATTAAATCATCACGGTGAGTAATAAAATATTTTATATATTTCTTACAAATAATAAGATTAGAGAGAAAATGAAGAGATGCTTCCCTTTTTTCTCATTCAAACACTTTTAATAAAAAAAAACCAAGATCACTAAAAAAGTTAATATATTCTTTAGATATATGTAAATTTTTAAATATAATTTGAGAAATGTTTAGTTTTATGTTAAAAAAATTGACTTTCCAAATGAGTGCATAATGTAAAAAGCAATAGGGATTTTCACTCTTCTTTTTATTTATATATTGATATTATTGTTTTAAAATAAATAATTACTATATTAATCTCATTACCTCATTTTGGGGTAATACCATCCGGATTACCGACACGATAGCTTGATAAAAGAACTCAAAAACTTAAGTATAAATTGTTAGTAGTAACTCACAAGGTGGGTTATAAATAAACCAACACTACGTACATATTCAATGTTAGATTGAGGTATCATAATCTCCACCGTACAAATCTTTGACATCCTCAAGACAAAACATATGATTCAATCCAAGAGACGTGGGCTTCCGAAGGCTTAGCCCACACGCGGCTCCCATCATCCTCTGACTTGCCTCATCAGACCGAGAGTTCACAATCTCGAGAGATAACTGCTTTGATACCATTTTGAAACAACACGGCTCATACGAATTAATAACCCAATAACTTGACAAAGAAACCAAAACCACTTGTTCAAAAGCTTATTTAATCCAAATTCATGGTTATCCAACATTACCACAATCTAATAAAAGATCAAAACAAACTCACCTATTTAGACTCTTAACCCAAACAATTAACATGTGACAAAAAAAATGGTTAAAATATTTTTTTTGCCATTGGTAATTATTAATAAACTTCTCTAAAATAACCAATGGACTTTACCAAAAAAAAAAATTAGGGATACGAGTAAAAGATGCCCATTAAAGGTATGAATAGCACTAGCTACTTAGACATTTAGTATTTAGTTTGTTAAAAATATGGATGACACTATCATGTATTTAAAGTCTGTTTGGTTAACACACAAAATTAATTTGAGATTAAAATAAAATCAAATTGGGATAAGATTAAAAGGATATCAAATGTGTCTTTGTTTTAACTAACTTTATCCTATCAAAATCTAGTGTTTGATTGATAGGAATAACAAGTAGGACAACGGGTAAAATGATAAAGTTACCTTTTAATCTTAACATTTAATTAAGTTTTTCTATTAGAACTTAACCATTAATTTATTAAATGATAATAATATACTATAATGGTTTATGTATTTTACTTATTAAACTATTATATTATTATTATATGATTATAAATAATAATAATAATAATAATAATAATAATAATAATAATTGTTACTATAGAATAATTAAATATTATTATTATTATTCTTATAGTCACTATTATTAATATTATTTTGTTGTTGATTAATATGTAAATGGGTAATCTAAAAAAATTGGAAAATAAGAAGGGCAAACTTGTTACATAGAAGTTATATCTCACCCAGAGCATAATTCCACAAAATCTGTCACATGTCCCACCCCATGAGACAAATTTAGTTAAATTAAACTTGAAATGGGATTAAATTAATCTCACCTCAAATACCAATCAAACACGAGATTAAAGATTAAAATTAGATTAAATTAATACAATCCCACTTAATCTCAATCCAATTTTATGAACCAAACAAGTTAGTTTTTAGTTTAGTCTTCTCTTCGGTAAGGATAATGCCTGCTATAAATGGCAAAGAGGATATCTTAGCCCAAAAAATAATAATTCTGACAATTCAGATACATAGAAAGGTGTTTATAAGCTCTGAATTACAAAACAGATTCATCTTAAGATATAGATACACCAAAATACAAAAAGGAAACCAAAATAAATTAAGGAAACCGATTTGATGATATCCAGCTTAAAGTGAGCTCGAGCTCACAACCGTTTAGATCTATCAAATATTCAGTTTTGAGTTTGAGCTCACTGTAAATTTTTTCATAGAATAAAACAGTGGTGACTCATTCCTCCAGAGAGAGAGAGAGAGAGAGAAGGGAGACTGGGCTGCGGGGTAAAGTGATGGTGCAAATAGCAGATCTAACTACATAGGAGTATTATTTGAATGACATGTTAACACCATACTTCGACAACAAGAACTTAGATTCTTGTTTTGCACACCCAATGCTCCAAAGAGTTAGGCTGCCGATCTAATACCAGTTGGTATCCTTAATACAGCTATTAAAACGATGTTTGGGAACTGATTTACTGATTTAAGCTGCTTAAATCAGTTCCCAAACCCTATCAAGAAGTTAAGAGGGCCAATAAAATTGTAGGGGGAAAGAGGACCTGAAACTGCCACAAGCAAAGGCATATATAGTCTGCCAACATGCGTAGTCAGGACCTCAAGTACATCCAAAAGACTGCATAGATGCAAAACTTTCAGTTATAACTATAGCTACCATTAACCAACCCATGGAAGGGCTTTCCAGAAGTCCCTCCAACATTACTGTACAGTTAAAAGTTCTGTTAAATGTGCAGCAGCAAACTTCATTAACAATGCAGATTATGGTAGAACCTGACTGAAATAAGCAGGTGGAACCAACATATTTAGAAGGGGGCTCGTCCATTTGATAACCAAGACGCTTTACATGGTAAGGGTGGGGCCACCACTCCTTATTGTGACATTGCACCCCCTGATGATTCAAGCATCAGCCTTTCTGTCTCATCAGCTAAACAGTTAGAGTAGTCAACTACAGAATCACCTAAAAGGGAATATCATCAGTTAGAAAAGTTTGACCTCAACATGATATACATAAAAAAGCTTTTTAGTTGTAGAGAAATGGGATCTATTACTGTTGGAAGAGTCCGTCAATGACCGCTTTGGTGACGTGCTTCTCTTTATATCTGCAATGGTTGAATAGATAATAAGAAATTTCCTCACTGGTACTTCCAGGAAATCAAATGCACCACAAACAAAATCAATCACTACAATTGCACATAAATAAATGTGAGCCACAATAATCTCCCCTGAAATTGGCTTGCAATTGTTTATGCCTTCGTGGAAAAAAAAAACGAAAACAGCAATTGAGAAACTAGTAATAATAGGTAAAGTCTCCATTCGAGCAGGATAGGAATGGGAGATTGGTTGGTTGAGGTAATGCAGATGATTTAGCATAACTGTCACTAGCCTGATCCTTATATCAAGCATTCTTCAGTCACTGAGGAAAATCGAGCAGAAATGATTTCTTATGAAATAATGAGTTAAAGAAATTTAGTAGAAGTGACAAAGCAAAGGCAACCACTGACATTGATTCCACAGTGAAGACTATCTGTATTTTCTATGACAGTAATAAGATATAGTGAATTGATTTGTATATAATTCTAATGAAATTAAGTTGAAATTGTACTCAAAACTGCCAAATATGGAGCTTGTTCAATGAATCAGTTCTCTTAAAAGACAAACAAGAATTTGTCCCACATCGAGTACAAATGCAAGTATCATGAGATGCGGATAACTAATTATAGTTTAATCCCATATGAATATTGATACTTAATTGAACATATGCAAATGGTTACCAAAAAAATAGGACTGCAGTATCCTAAATATCCTTGGCTGATAGCATGTTGCATAAGCAAATCAAAGAACATCAAAGCCAAAAAAAATATACAGAAGACTACACTTGAATCAGATTCTCATACCAACTGAATGATGTAATCCTTTGACAGCGTCAAAGTTCTTGTATGTGTAGCCAACAAAACTAAGATCTTGAGGACTCGATAATTTCTGCCAACAAAGTAATAGCTATAAGATATAATACGTACTTAAAAGTTAACAGTGCAATGCATTAAGAATAATACTAATCAAGGTTATCAATACCGTATCTGACGACGCATCTTTGTCTTTATCGGTATGGTACCTACCGATACCGGTCTATTTCGGGTTACCGTTTCGGATGAGACGGTATATTACAATAAATCTATTATATATATATATATATATATATATATATATATTACAATAAATCCATGTTATGTATATATAAAGTTCAAATCCAAGTAAAATAGCAAATTTTAGTAGTATTTTATAATTTCCACAACTGCTATAACAAAGGAAAAAAGAACCAAAAAAAAATGTCCAGAAGAGGGGGAGAAATAAAGAATTCAAAACTGTCCTCCAAAACCAGTCAGTATCACAATGACCGGTACCAAACATGAAACGGTATTAGGGGGTGCCTGGTACGGCTTAGCCTTCAAAAGCGGTACATGTTGGCCGGTACAGAACGGTATTTATAGCCCAGATGCTAATTAGTAGAATATTTAAGTCAGTAAGGTTAACTTAATTACTTGCATAATGATGAGTGAGACGGTAACTGAAGGGTCAGTTCCCATCATAAACTTCTTTAACTTGAATGAGAAATATTCACAATTAAACAATTACAGTAAGTTAAATTTAAGCAAACTGAGAAAGCTCCATACTTTCCTCATTGGTCCAAATCCTGTTCTTGCCTGCTTTGGGGGCTCCACCTATGGCACAATTAAATTTTAAGTCAAGTACAATACTCAAAAGGCATCATATCAAACACAAGTTAAAAATCTTGAAAAGTCCATATGAGTTGAAGAAAGAAAGCATCCAAAGCTCATGACCAAGGTAAGTACAGATAATTTAGGGATGATAAATAGCACCATCCATATATCCAACCGAGTAGTTAAGTCCCAACTCGCAGTCACATAGACCATGTATTATGATCAAATTTGCAAAGGCTTAAAATTCTATCAAACTGAAATATCTACCCAAATTGTTCAAACAGAATCAAGCTTCCTTGTATCAAAACATGAGTGAAAGGTCCTAACCTCAAAACATCAAGAAATAAACATGTTGTCAATGCATAAGAGAGCTTTATCAAGAGACTTGTCCACACATAAGCATAAACAACTTTATGCATAATGTATCATGTCTCACTACAAAAACATCAAAAGTATGCCATTAAGAGAATATTTTAAATATGCTCTTAACAGCAGGATGAATAACCTCATCTTTTTTTCATCCTTTGTCAGGAGGGATTTGTCAAATTGTAGGATGTGAACCCAGTTGTCCACTCCATGGTGATCACAACTTATCACTATGCCAAAGCAACCATATAATAAGATGGTCCTTAAAATATCTAACTCATTACCAAAGAAGTATTATTTTAGTTTGGATACAAGAGCAGGCTACATGATAGGATGCACCTTCTTCAGACCACTAAACCCGTCTATTCAGATGAAAATGTGACTTGATCTTAGGAGTCTGATAAACTCCCTATAGGTTTTATGCGTACATTGGCTGACACTTCTTCTTATTCTTCTTCTATATTTCAAATTGATTGATTTATAGAATTAAATGATTTTTTTCATTGAGCATCAGACACAAAAATACAGCCAGTCTCCCTTGCCAAGGATTGAAGAAAGGATGCATGTCTAACACCTTACCTCATCAAATTTCATAAAATTTTGAGTATCAAGTTCCCCGTTGACCTCTGGTTTAAATGCTGCCTCCATTTTATAGAGTTTGTTCCATACAATATCTTTGAACCAAGGATGAGCCTAATTATATTCAAGGTCAAAAGATGTACAGAAGAACAAATGTGAGAGAATAAAAAATGAAAAAGGGAATATAAATAGTATAAGCATATACACAAATGTATAAAAAAAAAAAAGCATATACACAAATGTACTTTAATTTGGTCTGCCCCCAGAATACCAAGCCTATGTTCAACATCACAAAGCAACCTAAAAATCAAATCCTTTGCTTCAGGTGTCAACCTTGCCTCCTCTGGAAATTTCAAGTGATTTCTCCAATGCACAATCTGACACGCAGCAATCAGCATGTCAACGAATGCATAAACAATCCATTTACCTCTGAAGAAAAATACAAACCAGCTTTTTCTAGGAAGTTAGCAAAGTAAATAACAATAATAAGTCACTTTAATGTATTATTGTGCTGGTTTATGAGTAATATTGCTTTAGATCCTTCTCATTTAATGCTATCTAAAAAATAGCATTGAATTCATCAAATGCACATGTAAAGCAGGCTAAACCTTCAACATGATAAATGAAGCCGATGAGAATCAACAATGTAAGTATGATAGACAACTTAACATAAATAATGATCCAACATCCTATGAATCAGACAAAAAGAATAAATCAAACAAATGTGAACATCAAGTAAAACCTTTCTGCACGTCGTCACTGGATCATCAGAGTAAAATGGGGGATAACCAACAAGCATCTCATACATTATAGCGCCAAGTGACCACCTGCAAGCAGGTGACTGGATTAAGAATTCACAAAAGGAACAGCACAACTCTATTATATTTAAAGAAGATAGATTACAGAATATACATCATCTTAAAGGGTTTATCCCGTTATCACTAAATAGCAATGTACCCCACTTGGGGCAAAATAACCATCAATCCTTGTCAATATTTGAAAAAAAAGTGAATAAGGAGACACTCATTTATGGAGTACAAATAATTAAAATGAAAGGTCAATGTAAATAATTTCTACATTTGACCACTCCCATGAAGACAGAAGAAATGTTATGATAGTCTCCAACTCGATTTCATATAATCTCTTTGGTGGAGAATGTAGGCAGTAACCATTGAATTTTAAAAGGCATGCAATGAATGATCCAGTGCCCATGAATTGATTTCAGTACATGTATAATGTTACAAGGCATATATTGGACCTTCTGTGGTTTTTTCAATTTCATGTCAAAAAATATTTTAAAGCTTTTCTAGATCAGCATCTGTAAGTTTTGCTTTATTTAAGTTCCTCAAATTTCATGGGTCAAGGTTATCTTGATAATTTCCACTTGACAGTAACTGTAGTGGTGGTTTTGATGGGTCTTCTGGTGTTATTGGACCATTTTTAGCTCTCTCTTCTTTTTTCTTTTTCTTTTTTTCTATTTTGATCTTTGGCCTCCTTATAATCCCAAAAAGAAGAGGTTATTTTCCATTTGAAGTCCCAGCCCTACTACAATTGAAAAGTTAATCAATTTCTATGTAAAATATTTCAGTTAACGGACAAGTGCAATTTAATTAGCTATACTCATCTCTCTGATGATTGTATGATACAATTCTAACCGTAGGTATGATTCCTAAGGTAATTACTTAATAAAAAAAATTAATCCCTAAGGAAATCTGTGTAAAAGTCTAGAACTCTTTTATTTTCACTTCAAATTTCTGCTCTTTGTTCCCACATAAAACTGCAGCCAGACCTTATTCAACCATTCTATGAACCTCAAAACCCTTATTTTGAAACTATAATCGTTACCTCTTTCCATTGTAAACATAAAAATATGAGAAAAAGACATAAAAAGTTCAAGGACAGCCCAAAAACTAAACTTTTTTGTCACAAATATACTCCTTTTTCATATCATTTTCAAACCCTAAATCCTAACAACCTTTGGACACTGATTACCTCACACTAGAATACCCTAAAAATTAAAACATCTCTGTTGCTCTGGCCTGCATCACTTTCCTAGTACTTTTGCATGCCGCAAAGAAATGATCTGTAAAAACTGAATCACAATGGATTACGTTCATCAAAGGCTAAAATTATCCTTTTCAAGAGAAAAAATGCAAGTATTCTTTTTTGGCTTCCACGACTTGTGTGGCATTCAAAATGATATAACCAGAGCATCTTAGACCAAGTTTTCTTGCAAAAGAGTATATTTTACTTCTGAGAAAAATTAATTATTGTTATAGCTGAAGCTTTTCAGACTTAAAGCATGTGCTGTCATTCTTTAGTTCCTATTGCAATCCAAATAAACATCATTGCAAAATTAAAGTCTGCATTGATTTAAAAGCGTTATGAAACTCAATGTAAGTCCACAGACAATGGACAGCTGCAACAAGTTAAAGCACACAATAGAATCCAAGTTTATGAACTTTGAAGTGTAAGTATCCTTCTTTCTAATTAACTGACCAGTCACACTCCATGCCATATCCTTTCTTTAACAATACTTCAGGAGCAATATAATCTGGTGTCCCAACAGTAGAAAATGCCTGTTATTAAAATGAGGGGTTAAAGAAGCTTAAAAACAAAGACCTTTAAATATATAAATCCTTGCAATCAGTAAAATAAAAGTCTATAGTTAAACTATTTAATATATGCTAATGACCCAAAGAGCGCATTCATCACACATGGCTCGAAATCAAAGATTATTTACGTATTGACCAAATTTAGATCATTACCTTCTTTTCGATATGTAAGAACTCACTACAAACACAAAGAGACACAACCCATGTATTTATTGATATAGAAGAGAAACTTTGATAAAATATACAGATTGAAAAAAATATATATTAAAGGCAACTAAATCCTAAAGTGTCTAAAATGTCGAAGATATAAAAAAAAGTGGGAGAAAAGCAGACAAGCTCAATGACAAATATGACAATAGTCGCACTATATGGCAAAGTATTAACCCATAGGACCCAGTAATTTTTTACATTAGAACACAACTTCCAAGATCACTTTGCTCCTTTTATCCTCATCAGAACCCTACTGTTTGAGTTATCAAAGACTTGACTCCTATTTGTGTCAAACACAGTCATTCATCCATAATTCCATATGTAGCCACAGAATTAAAGTTATATTCTCAATTGATTATGATAATATATTACTGTAATCGGCTTTTACAGTGCTGCCCATTCATATAAGATTAGGCAACATGTGTTTCTTGTAAATAATTTGGAATAAAATTCAAACATACATAAAAAAGAATCTCATATCGTTTTTCTCTCTTTTATTCTTTTTGGGGGCTGAGGCCTTGGGGGAGGGGCCCTCCTCCCCCGGCTGCCTTTCCAGTTCCTATTTTGCCTTATAGTTATCTTAGTGATAAATATAGCATTTTTTAATCTCATGACCGCCCTTAATTAATTTCCTTTCTGATGCAATCAGTAAATGGTCTTATTCATAGGACATTGAGCTTTAAAGTGGCATTACATTAACTTAAAAATAAAGTCAATTAGTAAGAATTATTCCTTTGATCTTTGTTTTAAGCTTGATTAACAAGTCTTTAACTTGAAATGGTTTTTAAGAACAAAACTACAATTTTCAAATACTTTTTTTTCCATACATCTAAAAGGTATAGACATAATAGAGAGAAAATTTACGCATAAACTACCTCAGACAGTCTCTTTGTACTTTAAAAGAAAAAACAATCAAATCCACTTCGTACTTGATTTACATTAGTATTAATTTACTGCAATATATTCCTTCAGTGTTTTTTTTCTTCTAAATTTGTACACACAAAAAAAAAAAAACAACTTTCTTATTAAAAATCTTCCCAGTACATCCACTTTGGCCCTCCCTGAAAAAAGTTTCTGGCTTTGTCACCGGGGGCGTGGGGGGGGGTGTGGTTGGAACGTTTGATATGGGAATTCCATACTTGTAACTTAAAAGAAAAGAGAACTCTGGGCATACCAGTTTCCTCCTGTTTATCTGCCAATGCTGTAGTTGTTCAAGTGGGCTTTTCCAGCGCCTTCCACTGCGACATTCCGGGAAGCTTCCATCAACATCCATTGATTCATTCAAAGTCTCATCATTCAAGGGCTCATTTTCATTTATAGCAGACAAATTTCTGCAGTCAAGAGGCTTGCAAAGGCCAAAATCAGAGAGCTTCATATGGCCATTTTTGTCAAGTAGAAGATTGTCTGGTTTTATATCTCTGCAGAAAATATGCATGATTGTGCATAAGGTCAGGTCAAAATCCACATGAAGTTAGAACTATGGTACATTTCAAGATACTCCAGTTCCTGATTTATTTGTAGGTGAACATGTCACCAACAGAAGAATACCAACCTATGAATGTAGTTATGTTTATGAATAGATTCTATGGCCAGAACACTTTGAGCAATGTAAAATCTGGCCACAGTTTCAGTCAAAGTCTCTTCCCTTATCAGCAAAGTCATCACATCGCCACCAGGCAGATATTCCATGATCAGGTACAAATACTCATCATCTTGGAAGGAATAATAGAGCTTCACAATGCAGTGACTAGCGACTTCTGCTAGCAAATTCCTCTCAGCCCTAACATGTTCAACCTACATGCATATACAATCAATGAGTGTAATGAAATGTAAATACTGGGTGCATACAGAATAATTAAATGACATGGCCATTCAGGGACAGCAGGAGGGGTTGTTACAAAACGCAGCTGCTCAAAAGTGAAATTTTAATGTAAGCAAATTTTCTGACAGTGGTATGCTAAGAGATCAGTCTTATTATTGCTGCACAAGGAACAATGAGACCATGCATCCTATCCATGGTTGAAACGCTTTCTAGAAAAATAACTTAAAAGGCCTGGATACATCAACATTGAAGGTTCATGGCTGATTCCTACAAGAGTGCATGGATATCTATAATGGGCATTAAATTGCTGTATCAATTTCAATAAAAGATCATCACCGAAAAGAAAAGAAGTCGCAACGGAACCATACAAATGTCTTGATAGTTAGACTGCATTCTGGTGAAATACATATAAAAGTTTGAAAATTCTTGTGGGTAGCATCAGATTCAACATATTAAGCTTAACTCGAAGCAATCTAAGAAAGTCTGACACCCCACTCAATCATATTTAAGCCATAGCACTGCCTTACCACTCATCCATCTCAACATACTCCATTCAGCCTTACAATGACATCTCCAGAACTGCCATCTAATATTCTTCCAATCAAACTATGGCAATTAACAGATCGCAGAACACTAAAAAGCACTCTGCGTCATCCATCCAGCTCGAATTTTATTTTAGAATCCTCTTCAGTATCCCATTCCATGAGTGGTCAATCTGGGATAACAAAGATAGTCACAATTTGGTTTCTTCCTGGCAAGTTATTTTCACAGTTCCCTCATCTCCAATCAAACTTTGCGACTATCCCAGACTATTTATTTTATGAGTAATTATACCTATCGTGACAAGCCAAGAAAGACGGAGACGGTGGGATTGTATACTTAGTGAAAACTGAAAATCACCATGAAGTAATCAAGTGTCACACATGGATCAGAACTGATAGACATATCAAGAGCAAGTTATAAGAGCTCAAATTTGTAACTAAATTATCACCAATCATGCCCCCAAGCCCCCAAAAGAAAAGATACACGCACAGATGCATGCAAACATAAGTGTGCAACACATGAATGCAGAGATATACTGAACAATAACTTTTCTTTTGATAAGTAAAAGTATATAAATAAAGCACTAACTGGGTGCAACTTATTTACAAGAGGACTATCTACAAGATAGTAAGTCTAAGAAATCCAGGAAGATATACTGAACTATAACTCTGGCAAAGAATCAAATTTAACCAGCTGTAACATTAATTTATTTTTGATAAGTAGCTGTAACATTAATGTAGGAAAAGGATAATGCTGGAAAGAAAAAAATAAAGGGCCTAATTATTAACGGTATTTCTATGGCCTTTTATCTTAATTCAATTTCTCTTCCCTGCTTCATGAAAGATCTATTAGTCAATATTTACAGCCTCCATGCAGTTGATTAAGTTATTTTACGACCAAACAACACGGTATTTGCTATAAGAAAACAATAACATGCTTTAACATATAAATTGATGAGGAAACTGTATAGAATACCATGAAAGTTTAAAAGGACCTCTTAAATAGAAGTTGAAAATAGTAGTTTCAGATCTCACCTGACCCCTGCTAAGCATTTCGGATTTCTTCAACTTTTTCATGGCAAAAATGTTACCTGATTTTTTCTCCCGACACAATCTAACCTGTACAATAATAATATATAAGCATCCCTTTTTATTATAAAGTAATAATAATGTAGAAGCATCCTAATAATCTCCCGCATAATAAGAAATAACAAAACCAAGTAAAATGCATAAAAGCCACTCCAAGCATATAAATCAAATAAACATCAGGGTATTCTAACCAAAAAATAAGAGAGGTGGGGGGGGGGGGGGGGGAGGGAGGGGGAACTACGAGGCCATTGATATAGCACAAAAGGGAATAAATAAAAATCTCAAGCAGGCCATCCACCTATAAACATCATTTTTCCAGGACAAGAATTTTAAAATCTTTCCTGAAAAATAATTAAGGAAGAAAGTGCATTTACCATTAAAAGGGAAAATAGGAGAAGTTAAGGAAAAGCAGCAACCGTAAGAAACTGACCAAACCTTCTATTTAATAAGTAAAAATAGTATATATGAGCACCAAGGGGGTGCTACCCAATTACTAAAGAACCTATCTACAAGATAGAAATTCTATGAAATCTATATATTCATTTTCATTTACGAAAGAGTTCCCCTTGAACCAAAATCTAAGTGGTACTAAACCACCCCTCCTTGATGGACACTACTGTTTTTTTTCCACACCATCAAAACTCCTATTCCTTTCACTCCACACCAACCAAAAAATAGAGTGTGGAATAAAGGCATAAGGCTTTAAGCCTTTCTCGATTCTTTTGAATGCCTAAAACCACTCCAAGCCCAATCTCATCTTGAATGGAACCAGCCATAACCTAGGATATCCCCACAACACAAAAAGCCTTCTATCAAAGTTGCCTAATCATGGAGCACCCAAACAAAAGATGATGGACGGTCTTGGCCTCTTCTTTACAAAGATAAACTATCTTGATTTCCAATCAATGATATAACTAGGATTCAATTTTCAAGAGATCTTAAAATCCTATAAGAACTTGATATACCAAGTTCTATGGATTTGAGTATCTTCTTTAGCCAGCCCTTATAGTGACAACAAAAACCTAAGTGACCAATTCGCAGAGCGAAAGCGCCATCTTTTAAATTTTGATAGTAGGAGAGCGTCTATGTTATATATTATATTATTATTTTATATTACAGTGTAGTAATAAAATAGATGTAAAGAAATTTCCTTATAAATTATTGTTAATAAATTTTAAAATAAAATTAAAACTTATTATCTAATAACATTTAAATAAAACTATTCAACAATATATTAATTTGGCATCTTCAAATCCGCTAATTGACCATATGGAATTCGCGAATTGCACCCGCTCCCCACCTGGATCCATTAAAACCACGAATTTTGGCCGATCCACCAAATTAGGGCACTTAGACACAAACAACACCTCCATAACAATTGTTGTCACAATGCCGCCACCTACTGCTACAAACTTACATCTACCTCAGCACCCTCACAATGTCATCAGACTCATCACAACTTAGTTCCACCGTGAGAACCTAAGCCACGCCACCCAATAATTTCCACACCACCATCATGCAATAACTCCTACCACATGTCAACAATAATGATCACCATGGGTCCATGATGACAATGACCACTAACCATCACAAGATCAACAATTTTAACATAATTCCATCTCTAGTGTCAAAGAGATAGTTGGGTTAACAAATTATCCGAAAAGCTTAAGCTGGTGAGAAAGGGCCCAATTATTCTTTTATACTAACATCCACCATCACCTATACCACCATTTCTGCATTTTAAAAAAAAACTGCTATCACTGCCATGGTACCACCCCAACCACATTAATTGCTCTCCTTACTCTTGTAAGTACCATTGACATTGCCCGCCATGCCCTAGCAACATTGTTGTCTTTGGCAATACAGCTGTCACCACAACTAGGTGTGCCTTGGCCACCACAGTTGGTATAGACTCTTACCATTGCTGACTATACCAAGATCTCCATGTTAGAATTTAAGAGAGTAAAGAGATGTGAGAATTGAAGAGAGTAAAGAGATTGTACAAATGCTTACTTGAGTTCTTATTATTGAGAATACAATTAAGAGTATATATAGGTTGTTAAAGGAAAAAGACATTCCTTAAAATAAGGAAGGAAACATGGCCTAAAGTAAGCCTTAAAAAAATGAAGGAAACATGGCCTAAAGTAAGTCTTAAAACAAGGAAGGAAACATGGCCTAAAGTAAGCCTTAAAACAAGGATGAATATATAGCAAGTGTGGGTGAAGTGGAATAGTTAGTGACCTTAATTAAAGAAAAGAATATGGACTTTGCCATCCATTGACAGCCCCCCTCAAATTGATGCAGGTTGATCAATAAGCATCAATTTGCTGCTTAAGAAGCAATGTCGATGGCGAGTGAGCGCTTTGGTGAAGATATCAGCAATTTGTAGATCAGTGGAAACATGTGGAAGAGTGATAACACAAACTTCAAATGCTTCGCGGATAGAGTGACAGTCGACTTCAATATGCTTCGTGCGCTCATGATAGACAGGATTGGCCGTGATCTGAATAGCACTTGTATTATCAGCATGTAGAGGTGTAGGATCGGTTGCAGAAAAATCTAGTTCAGCAAGCAAACCTCGAAGCCAAATAATTTCGGAACAAGCAAAAGACATCGCCCGATACTCAGATTCTGTAGATGACTTAGAAACTCTGTCTTGCTTCTTACTCTTCCATGAGATCAATGCATCACCTAAGAACACACACCAACCAGTAATGGAGCGACGTGTATCAGCACAACCAGCCCAATCAGCGTCGCTATAAGCAGTAAGTCGAGGAGAATTGCTTGCAGGAAAGAATAAGCCACGGGCAGAAGTGCCCTGAACATAGCGTATGATCCTACGGACAGCAACCAAATGAAGGTGACGAGGGGTCTGAAGAAACTGGCTGACTTGTTGTACTGCAAAGGAAATGTCCGGTCTAGTAATGGTGAGGTAGACAAGACTACCCACCAACTTTCGGTATAAACTAGGATCAGCAAGTAAATCACCCTCCTCTTTGCGAAGCTTGATATTCAATTCCATGGGAGTATCAACAGAAGTGGCCTCCTGTAGGCCAGCTGTAGCCACCAGGTCACTAGCATACTTATGTTGATTGAGTGAAATACCCGACGGACTACGATGCACCTCAAGACCGAGAAAATATGTAAGAGACCCAAGATCTTTCATATGAAAGGACTCGGAGAGATGGGTCTTAAGCTGGCCAAGTAAAACAGAATCGGAACCAGTAATCACAATATCATCAACATAAACTAAAAGAACAACAATACCCATGTCTGATTTTCGAAGAAACAAGGAAGTGTCATACTTGCTCTGCTTGAATAAGAATTGTAATAAATTAGTTCGAAATTTATCAAACCAAGCCCTTGGAGCTTGTTTGAGACCATAAAGGGAGCGACGAAGCTTACACACATGTGAGTTTGGAGAAGGAAACAATCCCGGTGGTGGCTTCATATAAATACACTCTTTAAGATCCCCATGAAGAAAAGCATTCTTGACATCCATCTGATGTAGTGGCCAATCATTGGAAGCAGCAAGAGCTAGAATCGTACGAACAATGGTCATCTTAGCCACAGGAGCAAAGGTTTCTTCATAATTAACACCATATTCCTGTTTATTTCCAAGTGCAACAAGCCGAGCTTTATAACGATCCAAACTTCCATCAGATCGAACCTTGACGGAGTAAACCCATTTGCAACCCAGGGGGACTATAGTGGAAGGACAAGGTGCAATGTCCCAGGTGTGATTGGCCTCTAAAGCAGCAATTTCTTCCTGCATAGCTTGTCGCCAACAATCATGCTTGACAGCATGTGAGTAGCATGTGGGAATATCAAAATTAGACAATGCAGCAGTAAGAGCATAAGCAAACCACCCATACCTATCCGGAGGTAAAGATATTCGAGAAGAGCGACGTACCAAGTGTTCTAAAGGTGCTGCAACTGACTGGAGCATGGTAGGATCAGATATCGGTTGAGCCATCGGAAGAGACTGTGGGCGGGAGCGTCTCGTATATACAATACCTGGTCTAAAGCGAGAGCTGACTTGATGAAGATCTGAAAATTGTTGCTCAAAGGAGGGGAGGACCACCGTAGAAGAAGAGGGCTCAGAGGACACAGGAAAGAAATGTTGATTTTCAAAGAAAATAACATTTCTAAAAATACGTGTACGATGTAAGGTAGGATCATAGCAAACAAATCCCTTTTGACACACATTATATCCCAAGAATGCACATCTAACAGATTGAGCAGATAATTTATGTCGCTCATGGGGAGGTAAATGGACAAAACATACACAACCAAAGATACGGAGATTATCATAACTAGGTTGTTTAGCAAACAAGCGGAAATAGGGAGACTCTATGTGTAAGATTTGGGAAGGTAAACGATTAATCAAGTGAGTAGCAGTTTTCGAAGCCTCGACCCAGAACATTGATGGAACAGATGATTCTAACAAGAGAGTATGTACCACATCAAGAAGATGATGATTTTTGCGTTTGGCTACTCCATTCTGTTGGGGAGTAGCAAGACATGAACGTTGATGAATAATACCTTTAGAAGCCAAGAATTCCTGAAACTCGGTAGACAAATATTCACCACCAGAATCTGTACGTAATGTCTTAATAGTCGCAGAAAATTAATTGTCAACATACGCTAAAAAATTAGTGAAAGTACGAAAAACCTCAGATTTAGAGCGAAGAAAATAAACCCAAGTGAATCTGCTATAATCATCAATGAAAGTCACATAATATTTAAATTTTTCATGTGAACTAACGGGGGAAGGTCCCCAAACATCACTATGGATAAGATCAAAGCAGTGAGAAGCTCTACTAGCATGTAAAGGAAAGAGAAGAATTTTGCTTTTACCAAGTTTGCAAGAATCACACTTAAGAGATAAAGAAGAACGTTCTTCATTATCAAGAAAACCAGAGTGCAATACATGAGATAAGATCTGAGTATTGGGATGGCCTAAACGACGATGCCACACCATACTCAGATTTGGAACATTATTGCAAGCAAGAGACTTAATAGACGAAACTGGAGAAATTGCTGGGACAAATAAAAATAGTGGAAACAAGCGCCCCACTTTAGGTCTCTTCGCGATCAGCTCTCCTGTTACCTGGTCCTGTACAACACAACCATCACCAGAAAAGTTAACAACACAATTGTTATCAACTAATTGACCAACAGAAATAAGATTCGTGGAAAGTTTAGGAGCAAGAAACACATCAGTGAATTTAGAAGAGGCATCTCCGACCGCAGCGATTGGTAAAGAACTGCCATTGGCAGTCTGAATGGCAGATGGACCAACATAGGGTCGAACATGACACAGAGCGGTGGGAGTATTTGTCATGTGATTAGAGGCCCCCGAGTCTACGTACCAGAGTTTGGTAGAATTTTTACCTTGAAACCCCATTACAGATAATGCTGAAATTAGCATCTGTTGCACCATTTCGGGTGTGCAGCAATTCGCTGCAGGAGGTGTCGAAACTGGGAAGGCACTGGAAGAAGAGCTAGGAGCTGCGGAGGGTACAATAAAATACTTGAGCCTGACGATTCTGTGGGCGGAGACGATATTCTTTTATGATGTGACCCTTCTTCTTACAATAAGAGCAATATTTCTTGGGACAATTGGCAGCAATATGTCCATATTCCTTACAGCAAAAACACTGCAAGTTTTTAGAATGCATAGGCGATCCGCGTCCTTGGGCAACATAAGCAACAGTTCTTGGACTACCATAAGATTGCTCCAGAGTGGCTTGAGTACTAAGACGTTCTTCTTCACGAAGTAACTCACCAAAACAAACATCAAAAGAAAGAACAGGAGATCTATTCAGCAGAGAGGAGCGAATAGATTCATATTTCGGGCGTAGTTTCATAAGAAATTGATCACGCCATCTAGTCTCGTGGAGTTGCTGAATAGTCGAAAGAGTGGCAACAGGAACAGCCGCTGTAACAAGATTAGTATAATCAGTCCAAAGAATCAGAAAGGCCGAGTAATAGTCTTGGATAGAAAGATTGCCACGTTGAAAGGTGGCAATTGCATGCTCTAACTGAAAGCGATAAGCATCATTATCTTGATGATAAACCTTCTTCAGATAAGTCCACATGGATTGAGCAGAGCGATGAGTGCGCAAGTTGGTGACAATATGTGGCTCCATCGAACCAAGAAGCCAAGACATGATCCGAGTATCAAGTACAGTCCAAGAAGGAGAAGACCCGACATCCTTTGATTGGTCTGTATTGGATGTTTGTGCAACATCCGTGCCATCGATATGGCCCCAAAGTTCATTTCCCTTGAGAAAAATTTCAAACTGAAAGGCCCATGTAGAGTAATTTTTGCCTGTAAATTTGACACACACAGGTGCAGAGTCCATTGCAAATAAGTGCAAAAAAAAATAGTCCGACCAAAAAAACGCCGAAACCACCCAAAGCAAAAAAAAACAAACTGCCAAAGAGATCTGAGAACAAAAAAAATACCGAGAAATCTGAGACTCAAAGCCACAAAACACCTCTCTGAAAATAGGGGATGTCGTGAATGTCGAAACCGCTCAAACCAAAAAAAATAGGAGGTGCCGACAACGCCAACCCAAAAAGAGAAGACCGAAAAACAACAAAAAAAAACTTTCACATCAAGTTCACCGAGAACAACACAGAACACGCCGAAACACGAAACCGAGAAAAATTACAAGCGAGAGAATAACCTAAGCAACCGGCTCTGATACCATGTTAGAATTTAAAAGAGTAAAGAGATGTGAGAATTGAAAAGAGTAAAGAGATTGTACAAATGCTTACTTGAGTTCTTATTATTGAGAATACAATTAAGAGTATATATAAGTTGTTAAAGGAAAAAGACGTTCCTTAAAACAAGGAAGGAAACATGGCCTAAAGTAAGCCTTAAAACAAGGAAGGAAACATGGCCTAAAGTAAGCTTTAAAACAAGGATAAATATATGGCAAGTGTGGGTGAAGTGGAATAGTTAGTAACCTTAATTAAAGAAAAGAATATGGACTTTGCCATCCATTGACACTCCACCCTCCCTATATTTTTTGCATTAACAGAGGTACATAAAGCTCCTCGTAAGTAATGCCTTTAGTTTAGGTTACAGAGAGAACAGATTGTCAACTTAAGTGATGAACCATGAAAATGGGCAGTATGTATGCACTACATGGAAGAACATCCCCAGGCTCACTAAGAACCCCAGAGAGTGATGGAACTGTTGATTGATTACGGTGAAAAAGTATGATTTCAAGTGAGATCGGTTAATCACTTATCAATAAAAAAGTGAGATTGGTTAATGAAAAATAAAATTATCGAAGAATAATTAGAAAATCTTCTCTCCAAAAGGTTGAAATAGCAATTTTAATACAAATGATTTCTAGGTATGATCTAAGTTTTAATACAGTAATTCTTATTGTTGAAATTTAAGTTAGGGTATAGATAGAGAGAGGAAGATGAGATTGAATAGAAATATTGCATACGAATTTATATTCTTATTTTTTTTATAAATAAAAAGTCTTATTATCGTTGTTGCATGAACAAACCAACAACCCTATATATATAAACCTAAAACTATAAATCCTAATAGAAAAAGGAAACATAAACTAAGAAAGTTTAGGAAACATAATACATATCTAATTAGAAAACTATATCTCTCAACGCTCCCCTCAAGTTGGAGCATACACATGCACCAACTTGTTACAAATAAACTCATACAAATAACAAATTTGATTCAATCTGGAAAAAAATAAACTCAAACCCATAAATTACAAAAACCCTTGAGAACACGTCGGGGCTCCACAATCCACACCCATGACAAACAGTTAGGTCACAACGTCAGTACCAACTAACGAGACAATATCCAACAACATTGTCGGATCAACAAGACTTTGAATTTTTTTGTCTTGTTTTTTTACTGACTTTGACTTTGACTAAAATAGGCTGCAATCAATGAATTGGGGGGATAACAACATCAACACATGTTGGATCGAGTTAACAACATTAACACAGGTTAGGAACTCTTTCTCTTATTCTCCTTCTTCAAGAGAAACACACAAAACAGCGATGCAAAGCAGAGACTAATAGATCCGAGTTAGAAACTCTTCCTCTCCTCTTTCTTTCCTTCTTTTTTTTTTCTTCTTTTACTTCTTCTTCTTCAAGAGAAACAAAAAACCAGAGATATAATCCGGATCTGAACCAAAAAGGCAAACGGATCTGAATTTGAAACTGATGACATCCAAAGGCCAAAATGAAGCGCCGGTAGATAGCTTTTGTTTGCCGTCGCAGCACGCACACGATGGTGGTCTCCGATTACCGAGCCTACGTCGAAATCTCGTCGGAAAGCTGCTAGAATCGCTGGAAAAGGACCAAAGCTGCCATAAATCTTTGGTTTGCTCGCTTGGGGCATATCGACGAACACAATGGTGGTTGGATTCAGTATGCGACTATAAGAAAACAAAGATGGGTTTCTGTAAAAAAAAAAAAAAAAAAAAAAAAAAAAGATGCTAAAAATCAGATTTCTATTTTTTTTTGTGCTTTTATTTTTTTTAAGGAGGGTTTACTCAAATACCACCAGGGTCTCAAACCATGGGCTTTGATACCATGTTGAAATTTAAGTTAGGGTTTAGACTGAGAGAGGAGGATGAGATTGAATAGAAATATTGTAGAAGAATTCTTATTATTGTTGTTGTTGTGTGAACAAACCAACAACCCTATATATAGACCTAAAAATCTAAGATTATAAATCCTAATAGGAATAGATAACATAAACTAAAAAAATTAAGAAACCTAATACATATCTAATTAGGAAACTATATCTCTCAACACTTAAAACATAAATGAACATCTTAGGGGGGAATCCCATTATATGACCTGAGTTAGAATACAATAGTTTTTATATGTAAATGAACATCTTAAGAAAATAAGAAAAAGAATTCCCATGATATGCTTATTCACAGTATTAAATGGTTAAAGAAAGGGGAAGTGAGGGATATGATCGTTAAAAGCCGGCCGCTCTGCATCTTTTAGAAAATATAGATATATCTAACCTCTCCAAAAGCTCCTCTCCCAATAATGGTTAGAAGATGAAAATCATCAACACAAATCTTGTGTCTTTTAAGTCGAATATAGTGTGTCTCGTTACGCTCCAAATCCTTCAGCTGATTGATTTGTTCCTCTTGTGAAACATCTGAAGATGCCAACTTCTTTTCCAGTACCGAGCGCCTGCAATTAATAAAATTGTGCCAGGAAACACACCAAGATCAAACACCGCAAACTCCATCCTCTAACCAACTCTGTAAGAAATTACAATTACCAGCAACAAAGGCATATTATTAGAAGGAAAAAAGGAAGAATTAAAACTTTTTGACACATTTAGGAACAACTGCAACATGTTATTCCTATGCAGTATGCCTCAATGTATACGTGAGTCAAGCGAGACCACTGGGATGGCCATCAAAGAAAGTGCCAAGCCCCCCTGGAAGACTGATCAAGGGTGAAGGAAATCTATTATATATATATATATATATATAAAAAAAAAAAACCAAAGTTGCATTTGGTAGCCTACATAACTCGCTACAGCTTCAAACATTCTCTTCCTGCTGTCTGACCATGCAAAATTTTAAAGAATGTATCCTCAAGAAGTCGCAAGAAAGACTAAATGAGACATGAATGCAGATACTTGAATTCCCAGAGATCCCATCGTGAATGTATGGAAGTTATAACAAACATCAAACAAGCTTCATGCTTCAAATAGTTAGGCACATAGTTAGGTAGGTCTGTGGTGCTTCCTATGCTCACAGAAAAGAAAAGGATCATTATCACAATTGTAACAGGAAATATTTTGATCTTTTTTTCTTGTGTTTTTACTCAAATTTGCAATTCGTTTATACTTACACAGTTACACCTCATTTGTTAAATTGAAAGTGCCAAAAGTTTAACAGGAGCATTATTTCTAGCCAAGGACTTCATCACTAAAGGAAATTTAAAAACTGCTGACAACTCAAACGTAATTTCATTCTCAACCTTTTTTCAAACATTAGCATCCAAATCTTGTAAGAATTTACACTGAGAAGATAAACTCATGCTCCCAACAAGTTGCACTTATCACTCTTAAGTTTGCCCATCAAAGATTGAATGAAACTTTTCAGTGAACACAAGTTCAGCAATAAAATTTCCTTTCCATTTATGTGATTAGCATATTAAAGGAATTTATTTTTGCTTCTTTCAAGAAAGCTCCCTTCCAATCCATTTAAAGTATGAAGGTATTCATTGCTTTGTATTATTATTATGCACTCCACTCTACCCATAAAAGGAAAAACAAATTAATTGGGTAAGAATTACAAAACTCTAATTTCTCCTCTAACTAATCAGCCTCTTAAAAGGCAATGCAATTCAAAGTGGTTCTTGGAAATTCAATTCAAAGTGCTCACATGGCACAACCACAACAAACCTTAAAAGCCACCACCACCAACACCCCACCTCAATGCTTGAAAGCTACAAACATTAATAATCAGACAGAATTGCAGCTACAAATACATCACTTAATTGGGAATCCCAAATATTCCCCTAAATAAATATCATTTGACAACCAAATTGAGAACATTCCAGCTCCGATTCAAGGCCATGGAATAAAGACATTCCAAAAAACCCAAATGATACCTCCAAACAGAGAAAATGCAATACCATGACAAATTTTAATAAACCAATCTTGTATTGCATACATATATGTGTATATATATATATATATATATATATATATATATATATATATACCTTTCTTTTCGTTCTTGGATATGCTTCATGTGAGATTTGTAGTGGCTCTCGATAAACTGCTTGGCTGCAGCCACCCTCTCCATGGTCAAGCTGGACCCCACCTCCCCTTCTTCCTCCTCCTCTCCTGCCACGGCTCCGTTCTCGTTTTCTCTCTCCTCTTCCTCCCCTTTATCCTGATTCTCCATAGCTCTCTCTCTCTCTCCACAAAACTCTGAAACTTTCTCTCTCTAAAAACTAAAAAACTTTATTCTCTGTCTTTGTGGTTTGTGAATTTGAAGATTGTGACAACGAAGCAGTGGGGCTCAGGTTATTCCATGTTACTACTCATTTTATAATTCAATCTAACACCCCGTTGGTCTAGCCGACACGTGGGAAAAGCTTGCCGTTTCGGGCCCCACAAAACTGATGCGTTGGACAGTTTGGAACCTGGGACACGTCGGATATAATTGACGTAGACCACTATTTGTGAGCGAGTCAAAATCAACGGTCTCTAACCATTGATCCGTTGGAGATTTTGGATTTTGCTTGTTATGGATAGAGCTTAAATGGGAACCGGTGGACTTGTTGAGGCTGATCAACGGCTTAAAAGGGATGTGCAGAAACTGTACACTTGTGTGTATTTAAGTGTATATATTTCTGTATATGCATCCGTTTTTAGATAATGGGTACCTTCGCTTGTGCTGCAGATTTTGCCTATCTAGGAAAGAAGATAACGTCATCAATGAGATCAATACTACGTAGTATAATGAGATGTGAGATAATTTTAGGGTGTGAAACATTGATACATAAAGATTGGTATATGCACATTGCTACGCGACGGATCATCAAACTATTTTTGATGACAATTGATGAACGTCAGTCCTTTGATCGAATAGCTTCCAATCACTAATTACATGTACTTATAAAAAAAATAATTATCTTCGAGAAGTCACGATTGTGTTAATTTGATCTTTAAGTTTTGAGAAAGTATCAATTTACTTATAAGTTTTATTTTTCAGGTTAGTTGAACATTTTATCCAATTTGATAGTCAAAAAGCACGTGAAAAACATGTCAACCTCCCGAATAATGACAAATTGATTTGAAAAATAAAAGTTGTGACATACCTTTCACTTTTTTTTAATGTGTTTTTGTTGTGAATTCGAATCCAAATTTTTTTTGTCTCTTTCAGATAATTTCTTTTGAATAAAAAAATTGAAAAATGAATTTTCTTGAAATTTATTATTTTACATGGAGTTTGGTTTGACAAAATTAATTGAACACATAATTACAGACTCACAGTTACAAATGTAATGATGTAAAAGTGATCAATGCCGAGATTAGGAAAGGTTTGGTTATGGTCAAATAAAAGGGCACAAAAGTAAGAAAAAAGTACTCCGTATGATCATGTCAATGACTTCTTAATTAGAGGTCAACCTAGTGTGGGACATAACAAATTAGACCTACTATCCGCAAGACATTAACGGGAAAATGAACTAATTTCAATTTTCAACAACGGCAAAGGGAAAAGAGTGTAGCAATCAATGACTTCTTAAGTTTAATGTTTTTCTTTTTTTATTCAAGTAACGATCATAATTCATAACCGAAGTTCCATTGATTTCTGCAGTAATCACTGCAATTGGAGATTGACGCAGTTGCAGAAGACCCATTCGTTTATAAGCCATGAGGGGCCAATATTTACAGAAACCACATAAATATAATCGAATGCGTTTATTCTCTCATATGACTCATAGCCAAAAAGAATGACAAAAGGCAAAAACCAACGGTACAAAAATCTAAAACCGTACAGACTATAACTACTCACTAATCACTATAGAAAACTAGTGCCTGCATGGCCATGGTGTAACAGATTGTGAGCAATGTGATCTCTAGCTTGTATTGAACTCGTGGATCTCAGATTATTCTCGGGTACCATCTCATCATCAAAGATCTCAAACGTGAACCCTGGATCCATCGCCTCATTTCTCATCTCACAAATGTTATGCAAAACACAGCAAGCGCCAAGCACCACTGGCAAATCCTGGAGTTTCACCTCTGTTCTCTTCTGCAAACAAGCCCACCTCCCTTTCAATCTAGCAAATGCCTCTTTAGCAACCCCTTGAATCTCTCCAATTTTCTCATTGAAACTATGTTGAGCCCAAGTCAGATTCTGGTGTGTGTAAGGCACCAGAACCCAATCCATCAATGGGTACCCAGAATTCCCAACAATCCAAACATCCTTCAAGAGACCCCTAATGGCCCTTTGGTACAGAGCAGATTTCTCCAGCACCTGATCATCGTTCATGGAACCAGGCCAACCGATACAAACATCAGTGAAAACACCCTTTGGATCCACAACTCCTTGGACAGTTATCGAATAAGAAGTCTTCTGGTTTCTATCGGTGTGCCTCTTGTTGAAATAAGCAGCCACGCTAACCTTGGGAGCGATGATCGGAATATGTGTAGTGTACATTGAGCCACCCACGTTTTGTATCCCAGACGCGGATTTGAATTCCTCTTTGATCGATTTCAACTTGTTCTCGTCCGGCCAATGCAAGAACTTGGGCATCAAAACGGTGCGTATGGCGGCGCAAACCTCCAGAACCAGCTTGTGACAGGTGGAGATCCCCAATCCGAAACGTTTCGACACGAGTCGAAGGGGCTCGCCGGTGGCCAACCTCCAAATGCAGACCGCGACGCGCTGGCGAACCGGGATCGCGTCTCGGAGCATCGTGTTCTTCTTCGTCACCGCTGAATCCAACTCTTCGCAGATCATTTCGAACGTGGCCTTGCTCATCCGAAACTCGCGGCGGAACTCCTCCTCCGGGAAATCCGGGTGGTTGAATCGATCCCACCAATCCGTCGACCGCTCCTTGACCCACAAACGCCTTTGCTGACCCGACCCGTTAACCGACTGTTGAGCCGGATTATTCTGACCCGCATTATCAGTAGCCACGGCAGCGCTAGCAGCAGCAACCGCCAGAGTGGCAGACCTGCGGGCACGTTTGGTTCTCGTTTGGTCCGATTCGTCCAATTCAGAGTAATGATCTTGGAGGTGATTGTAGCAATCATTCATGGCTTGTACTTTTTGCTTGTGATTGGCCTCTAAAAGAGCCTTACCTTGCTCAGACTCGATTACCCAGCGTTCTTGCTCTTGCTTCGCTTCCTCGTCTAACAACAACAGCGAAGCGAGTATGTCTCCATATCCGCTCTTATTTATGGCTTCCTTAGTCAACAATCCCTTTTCACCATCTTCCTCGTCTTTTCTCTGCCGCTTCTTGGGGTTTTCGTTGTTGTTCTCAATATTAAAACTAGTAGTGTTGTTATCCATATCTTGCAACAAGTTGAAGAAATGGGAACACTCGTCTTCTTGATTAAGAAATGGGAAAGGAGTGATTTCCATTTGAAAAAAGATATAGAAAAGGCTTGAAAAGTGTTTGATATAATGCTTGAATGGGAAAATGTGAACACAAAAAGATTTCAAATTGGAGATTGAATTTCATGGATTTTGGTCATTTATAGATATGATATATGCAACGGAGTGATAAAGAAAGGATCTGGGAGGGAGAGGGGATTGGAAGGGGGGTTAAGTAAGCGTGTACGAGTGTGAACGCGGTGTGTGGGGTGCTAGACGGTGATTTGACTTTCTTGGATTGTTCTTTTTACGCGGTTGGGGGATTTTGCAGGGATGGTTTTTAGAATCCTGGTATCTCTTTTTTTTTTTTTAGGGGTTTTGAAGGAAAACGTTGGGAAAAGGGTAGGACAGAGAGAAGATTCGTTAATAAATGGAGAAAAAGGTGGGGAAGGTAGAGGGAAATAGCTGAAAATGGCAAGGGAAAAGGGTGGTGCTATTATGTGGGGAGGGGACTCAAGTACTTAAACAGAAAAAACTTTTGTTATGGAAAAATATCTTTAAATTATTTATCAAGCAAGTCTAGAAGCTTCTGTTTTGGCTCTAACTAACATTCTGTCTCCCTTGAATGTAATTAGAGTAATGAATTTTTTATCTTTTAAAAAAAATTCAAATTCAAACTCAAACGGATACTGTTCACGAAGATCACCCTGGAGACGCAAGCAGCATCCACAGGCAGGCGGTGTTTCCGTCATTTTAATGGTTTGGTAGATATCATAAATTTTGGCTTAGTGATAGCATTGGTTTTTTAACACATGTCGGAAAAGTGCAAATTTAAACCAAATCTCCTCCACACGCACAGACAATGCGTGAAGGTGGCTCGGTTTGTGGAGGCCAATGAATCGAGTGTTGAAATATAAATCTTGTAATGTTGATTCTAACGGTGACATTACACTTTTCTAACAATTAATTAGTGTGATATCACAACCAATCTCTATAAATTAACAAATAATAATTCAATAAGTTTATTAAATTATTTTATTATCTTTTTATTTGTTTAGAAAAAATTAAATTTTTAACTATATTTTGACCCTAAAAAGTTGAGGCACTATATTAATTTGTGTTTTAAATGAGTTAAGTTTGTAGCTCTAATTTAATTAATTAATTTTTTTTTTGATAGAATTGGTTTGTCAATCAATTCCATTGTTTTCTTACTTGAGCATTTATGTTATGTCTTAAAGCTTGCACATTTTATTATGGGAGAACTTGCATCATCTATAAAGATTGTTTTATTTTATTTTTATTTCTCTAATTCATAATATCAACTCTATTTATTTTTCTTTTTTTCGGTATCAATTTTATTTATTTATATAAGAGTTATTGGTTTCAATATCCGACCCATTACCTCAAAGTACCTAAATTCTTTGAGTACCAATAGAAAAAAATACCTATATTCTTTCATTTAAATATTAAGCAGTTGCTTTGAATCCTTTATGTGCGGTCGAATCGTTCTATTTTAGTAACTTCGTTTGGGAATGGCAATTTTAATCAATGATTAAAACTGATTTTTTATTATAAAAAAAATAAATAATTCAACTTTAATCAACGATTAAAACTATTCACAAACAATCACGTTATATATATCATCACTTTATCATAACGCACGAAACAATTGTTTTTTTCCCTATTACAATCGAAACAATACAATTTTACGATTTCAATTATTTTACAATTATCTCAAGATTAATTTAAATCATTTCCATATAGCTTGTTTGATTATAAAAGAGAAAAAAGGACAAGTAATATTAAGAGGTTATCATTATTTCCAAGCATAAAATATTATTAAAAATATTGTATTAAATGGTATGCTTACAATTGTGATATCTTCTCCATATTTTTTATTGGTAAAAATGTTCATTAATCAATTAAAATCGATTAATTAAATCGCTTTAAATGTTAAAGTAAAATAGTTCGATTAATCGATTAAATTAGTTAATTAAATAATCAAACCGTTTTTTTGGCACGCGGACTACTGCTACCATCTATATAAAAAGCTTTCCTGAGGCATTATATTTTTAATTTTATTAAAAGGTAAAAAAGAATACATATTGTCATAAACCATTTTGTGTAAAAATATTTAGGTTGATTTTTATTTATAATAAATAAAAAAATAAACTATTACTCCAAACAAGTTCGTAATACAATAAAAATGTTCATAATTTGCAAAGTTGTAATTTTTGTGCCAAATAGCATTTTTCTTTAGTTATTTAAATTAAACGTTTCGGTTTTGGTCTATTCAGTGCATCGTTTCGGATTTGATAAAATTTTGAAATTCATTCCTATCAAATTACATGATTATATTTATATATAATTATAAATATAAATTATAAGAAAATAATCATCATTTAAATATATAAATTAATCTTATTCAAATTTTTGCTTTAAAATCAATTATAATTCTTTTTTTTGTATAAATTCAAATTGAGAATTTGTTATACTATTAAATTACATACCTTTCACATATATATATTATAATAAAAAAAGTATCATCCAAATATCAATTCTCAATTAAAAAAATAGTAAAATTTTTAAAATATATATATAAAAATTTGTATTATAATATTTGGACCTAAATATGATGATTAGATCGAAACAAACCAAAACAAATTAAAATAAAAAAACTAAATAAAATATAAAAATATTTTATTTCAATTTAATATCAAAGCTAAAACGTTTCGATATCAATTCTGGTAATTTGACTCAATGTTTTAATCTAAATAATTATTTTGAATTTTCATGTAAGTACATTTGAATTCACCCACTTCCAGACAAATGTACAAAAGCAAATATTCAAAGCAAAGAAAAAAATGTTCCAGTCATCCAATCCATATTTCTTCCCTTTCCATCATGAGACATTGACGATGGCTGAGTCTCCAATTTGACCTTGAAGAAGTGACAGCTACATTCTTGTACTGACGTGATGACATTTACTGCATAATTACAACATCAAACACCGTGAATCACACCTGCATGGATGCATTTAACTTTGACACCAATTCTGTAAGGATCAGGTTGTCGCCGTCACAACGCTAGTCATTGCTTACATAATAAATATGTCAAATATTAATAAGAGGGAAAAAAGTTTCGTATCTAAAATATTATTTTAGATCAGTCAAACTTTTATTAGTAGTTTTAAAAATTTTTATCGGTAACATTATTTTTGAATTTCATATTTATATTGATATTATTAATGAAGTTTTTTAAAATTATTAGTGAAGTATTGAGGTGGTTTAAAACCAAATGTTTAGATTCGGTCTAATTAAGTATTTTTTCAAAACTAGACATAAAGGAAAAAATAAAACACATTAATCAATAATTTTTAAAATTTTTATTGGTAATATCAATTGAGTGTATATGAATGTTACCAGTGAAGTTCTCCAATATTACTAATCAAGTTTTTACTCGATGCAAAAACTATGTTTTGCACTTAGTGCAGCCAATAATCTATCTATGAATCAATTAAACCAAAACTAGACCAAATTAACTTTATCAAACTTATATACTCACATCGTTGTTGTTAGGCAATAGCTTAAACGTAATTTAAAATAAATTTTTTTTAAAAAATGATGTATTTTTTGGAATTTAAAAAAAAAAATCACACATAACCTCTATTTTCTTCGCAAAACTTAAAAAAACAGTGAGGATTTTGTTTAATTTCTGAAAACGATTCTACATTTTTTTTAAGTTTTATTGATTTATTTTTTATTTAAACAAATTCTAAACAACACCAATTTACCGATTTTAATGTTTGTTTGACTAAATTTTTTCACGGTTTTTGTTGTCAAAAAAATAAATCGGGCCGAACATCAGGCTTGATTTGTTTAAAGTTATTTAACTTTGAACATTCATGTATCCAAATATTAATCAAATAATAATACTAAAGCCAATTTAAAACTTCATCAATTAAATAACTTAATTATAATTTATGATTGAAAGTACCTTAACAGCTTATTCGAAACTAAAGTGACTTCTAAACTTCCCTTTATCCTATCATTGTTTTGTTGCCTTTCATTAGTGAAATATTAGTAATGAGAGACGTACAGTCATCACAGACAATAACTGTTAAAATCAGGTTACATAAGCATGGAAGTGAAATTTTATTTTCGACCTTATGTGCTACCAAAGGAATTTCAAAAAATTACTAATGTAGATCCAGAAAAAAAAAAATTGTATATTTTGCTATCTCTCGTAAATGTGTACGTCTCTCATTACTCAATTATTAGTGATTGATATGTTTATACCACCCTTGTTTATAAATTATTGAATGGAGTAAGAGTTTCCTAACAATGATGGTTTCATATGATCGAGTTTATGATAATTACTATAAAATTATGAAAATTTATGAATAATTACATGCACGTAAGATAAAATAATAATTTTAATATCTAAAATTTTTATTTTTACTAAATAATTTATAAAATTATCATGAAACCAAACTCGTGCGATTACTACTCGAATTGAAGTATGTCTTTTGGTGGTTGTCAGGCCGTTTTGTTTTGTTGCACTGGGCCAATGGCAGTTGACCTTTGTTCCCACATGGAAGTCAACATTCAAGATTCAACTACTGTAGCATCATTAGATACTATTAAACCAAACCGTGTACGGTTTGACAAATTGTACAGTTGTCACGTGACACTCCTTTTCCGTCAGAGAAAATTTGGATTAAAGATGCTTTCTGATATCAACCCAAAACAATGCTCCATTCTTTTTCACTTTTGGTTACATGATCGTTTTACTTGAGTGAAATTTTTTATTTATTATACCTGGTGTAATTTATTTAAATCGAATGAAAATTTTATCGATAAGTTTTTAAAATTTTTATTAGTAATATTATAATTTTTAATTTAAATTTGTATAAATGTTACTTGATTTTTTTTAAGAACTTTATTAATAACGTTGTAATTTTTAATTTGGATTTGTATAAATATTATCAGTGAAACTTTTCAAAATTAAGCTAAACCGTGTACAGTTTAACAAACTTCACTGATAATTTTTAAGGAGTTTCATTGGTAACGTTATAAATTTTAATTTGAATTTATACAAATGTTACTACTAAAGTTCTCAAAATTAAATCAAACACTATATGGTTTGATGAATTATTTATATGCCACGTGACACCCTATTCTCTTAGTGAAAAAAAACCCTGGAACATAGATAAGGTGAAATTTTTTTTTGTTGGCTCATGTTTAAATTTAGATCAGTTGAAAACTTTGTTTATAATCTTGAAAAACTTTATTGATAAAATTAATATAAATATGATTCACAAATTAACAGCATCAATAAAAATATTTAACTTACCAATAAAATTTTCAATTGTATGGCCCGATCTCTACTTATTTACATATTTTTCTCACATTTTAGTGTGTGTTACAGAATTATCCCATTCCAAACTTGGGAAGTAGTGGCTGTGGGCTTTTTGCTTATTCGTAACGGAAAATTGTGAGCCAAGAACTAAGGAGTGGTTAACTAGTTGTTCACCCTTGGGGTTCACAAAATAAACAGAACCAAGTTGAGTACTGTTCTTCCATGGCGTCTCTCCTTAACCCATCTGCTGCTATTCCTCTGCAACACAAGGTAACTTTATTAGCTCTCACTCTCCTGTTTCAATTACTTGTTCGTGATTTTACTCTCGCTAGTTTATCTATAACCTCAAAGCACTGCATCTTCTTCTTCTTCTTGTTGTCTTTTCATTAAAAAATAATGATGAAATATGCAAATGGTTTCTTAATTATATTCAATTTAACTCGTTGACCGGTTCACTAGAGTGATAAAGATTTAAAAACAAAGAACTGGCTTGGTCTTGTAAGACCAAAAAGTTGAATTTCACAGTGATGAAAGGGTTTTCAAAATGCTAACCCAGCAGGCTATTACGACCAACGTGTTGCTTGATGCTTTCTTTGAGTTTTACTTATTTAAAATTATAATTAGGTGCTTTAATTGATGATGCTTTAAGCTGATTTAGTGTAAATGTTTGGGTCATGAGTACTTAGAGAGCTGATTATTTGGAAACAAGTTTATGAAAGATTTTGAAATCATATAATTGATGGTTGTGTGTTTGGCTGCCGTGAGATTACATTCTTGTAACTGAAGGGAGCATTTTAATTGTATTACTCGCTGGGCTTAGTCACATTTGATTTGACTAACAATTGGTACAAATATTGGTTGCTTGATCCTGATACTGGAGCATGAGAAAGCATTAGTTTACTTTGTCCCCTAGTTTGATGTCCTGGAGGCTGGATGTTAGATCCAAAATGAGGTCTTTGTGGTCTTTACATGGCAGTAATAACGGGTTGCAGGCTTACCACTAGGTCTAATTAGGGGAAGTTGTTCCTACCACAGGCAACAAAATTGGTGTTTGAGCCCCTTTGGATTTATTTGATTGTAAAATTCAGTGAAATTGTGAATGTAATTAAGGGACACGGTCCAAGGCGCATGCATGATTTCCTTTGCCTAGTTGGGGATTCTTTATGGTATGCTTGGATTTCCTTGTTTCGTTTGGATGTTAAAGGAGAAGTTAGAGGAAAAGTAACACAATATAAAAAGATGGGTTTCAAATGAATTTGTTTATCCTTTTCTTTTTTCATTTTCCTCCATATTTTTCTTTCCTAGGGCATTTTCCAGGATCCAAGCATACCATTAAAAAAAGAAAAATCAGCTGTTTTTGGTTTGGTTTTGTACTGGTTAACTTTGAGTTATAAAATTCATTTTCTTTGTTTTGTATAGAAACTATAGATTGAGATTTTTGATAATCAGTATGATACCGTAATTGTCTCATTTCTGTCTTTCGATGTATTGTGGTTATATTGAATTGGAGCAATTCAGATTGTTGCTCTTGTTGCTAATGGTTGTTGAAATGTTCTAATGCAATTTGTGTTTGTTCTTGATCATTGATAAGTTTTGACTACATATGTTTTGGGTTGAAGGTCAATCTTGTGAATGTCAACACCATATTCACAAACACACCATCCGAATTTTACCAGACCATTTTGAGAAATGGCAGATGTCGCGGGCTTTGTTTCAAAATAAAAGCTAAGGGGTCTGTTGAAGGAATCAAAATAAAAGCTAAGAGGTCTGTTGAAGGAAGTGTACTCGAGAAAGAATCAGTAAATGTCAGCGATAAGATTGGTAACTCTTCTCATACATTATCTACTTCTTTAGGTTACGGGATATTTGCTTATTTAAGGTCGGTTAAAATGATATGTCTAAATTATTATTAATTTTTGTAGTATAACAATGGATTATAACTTACTCCTATTCCCCTCAAGTCACACCACAACAACCATTGAGTCTATAAGGGAGTTGTTGGCACGAGGAATCGACCCCAAGACCTTAAGGCACCAAAGTACTTATGACCAGGGGAAATAATCAATAAATTAGTCATTGCTGGTTATGTATAAATTATTTCAGAGTAAAGACAGATTAGATTTTAGTTGTCTTCGTTTGGGTTATAACTCCAAAGAAAAAAGTGACACTTGAAAAGGTTTGAAGTAAAGCTAGGAACAGGCATCTATGTTCATCGCTATGTGTTTCTCTGGTTTGTGATAATTTTGTACTCTACTTATTGGAGGTGATTCAATATTATTTTCTTGAATGCACATTTAGGCGACTTTTGGCCTAAATCAGTACCACTTAAAGTGGTTCAATCAGTACCCAAATGTCGCCTTAGAATTTCTTCATTTGTTGGGCAACTTGCATTTGCAAGGAAGGAAGGGCTACATGAAACTCTTTTTTTTTTTTAGTAAGGGACGGATATTATATTATACAAATCACCATGTTACATAGTTTAGTTAGAGAGTCTAATATGTACAGAGAGAGGGGCTAAAACTTTCTGATATACAAAAAATACCACTACCATGGTTCAAAACTGGTAAAAGATCAGAAGGTGGAGTAGACAAAAAAGACAATGATTCTTTAAAAGTTGTAGCACATTTAGCTAGGTAGTCAGCTGCTCCAGCCCCTTCCCTGTCATATTTATCAAAAGCGCGCCATGCACAGAGGCTCCAAGCTCAGCTTTTCAGGGTACTACAGGCAAGGCAACCTTTAAGAGGTGTGCGCCCAGGCTCTAAGGTGCAAGGCCCATAAAAGTACACCTGGCGAATGTCAAGGTCTTTTTTTTGCATGATCTGTTTTCAGCCCTTGATTATGTAATTGTGTGTGAGATTAAATGGTGTGTGTTACATGTGAACAGCACCACAAGTCACCCAACTGTCAATTTAGTCTACTGTCTTCTTCTTCTTCTTCTTCTAAATTATTCTTCTTCCACCTTGCGAATGTCAAGGTCGTTTTTTTTTTGCATGATCTGTTTTCGGCCCTTGATTCTTCTTCTTCTTCTTCCAGCCCTCGATTATGTAATTGTGTGTGAGATTAAATGGTGTGTGTTACACGTGAACAACATTTTAAATTATATGTGGTGACCCAAGTCACCCAACTGTCAAGGTCTTCTTCTTCTTCCAGCCCTTGATTATGTAATTGTGTGTGAGATTAAATGGTGTGTGTTACATGTGAACAAAATTTTAAATTATATGTGGTGACCCAAGTCACCCAATTGTCAATTTAGTCAACTGTCAAGGTCTTCTTCTTCTTCCAGACCTTGATTATGTAATTGTGTGTAAGATTAAATGGTGTGTGCTACATGTGAACGCATTTTAAATTATATGTGGTGACCCAAGTCACCCAACTGTCAAGGTCTTCTTCTTCTTCCAGCCCTTGATTATGTAATTGTGTGTGAGATTAAATGGTGTGTGTTACATGTGAACAAAATTTTAAATTATATGTGGTGACCCAAGTCACCCAATTGTCAATTTAGTCAACTGTCAAGGTCTTCTTCTTCTTCCAGACCTTGATTATGTAATTGTGTGTAAGATTAAATGGTGTGTGCTACATGTGAACGCATTTTAAATTATATGTGGTGACCCAAGTCACCCAACTGTCAAGGTCTTCTTCTTTTTCTTCTTCTTCTTCTTCTTCCAGCCCTTGATTATGTAATTGTGTGTGAGATTAAATGGTATGTGTTACATGTGAACAACATTTTAAATTATATGTGGTGACCCAAGTAACCCAACTGTCAATTTAGTCAACTGTCATCTTCTTCTTCTAGCCCTTGATTATGTAATTGTGTGTGAGATTAAATGGTGTGTGTTACATGTGAACAACATTTTCAATTATATGTGGTGACCCAAGTCACCCAACTGTCAAGGTCTTCTTCTTCTTCAATTTAGTCAATTGTCAAGGTCTCCTCCTCCTCCTTCAGCCCTTGATTATGTAATTGTGTGTTAGATTAATCCTTCATCCCTTGATTATGTAATTGTGTATGAGATTAAATGGTGTGTGTTACATGTGAACAACATTTTAAATTATATGTGGTGACCCAAGTCCCTTCAGCCCCTTGATTATGTAATTGATTGTGAGATTAAATGGTGTGCGTTACATGTGAGCTCTTGATTATGTAATTGTGTGTGAGATTAAATGGTGTGTTACATGTGAACAGCATTTTAAATTATATGTGATGACCCAAGTCACCCAGCTGTTAAATGGTGTGTATAATTGTGTGAGATTAAATGGTGTGTGTTACATGTGAACAACATGTTAAATTATAAGTGGTGACCCAAGTCCCGTCAGCCTCTTGATTATGAGATTAAATGGTGTGCGTTACATGTGAGCTCTTGATTATGTAATTGTGTGTGAGATTAAATGGTGTACATGTGAACAGCATTTTAAATTATATGTGGTAACCCAAGTCACCCAACTGTTATATGGTGTGTAATTGTGTGTGAGATTAAATGGTGTGTGTTACACGTGAACAGCATTTTAAATTATTTGTGGTGACTACCCAAGTCACCCAACCGTCAATTTAGTCAACTGTCAAGGTCTTCTTCTTCATTAATGGTGTGTGTTACATGTGAACAACATTTTAAATTATATGTGGTGACCCAAGTCACCCAACTATCAAGGTCTTCTTCTTCTTCTTCGTTAATGGTGTGTGTTACATGTGAACAGCATTTTAAATTATATGTGGTGACCCAAGTCACCCAATGGTCAATTTAGTCAACTGTCAAGGTCTTCTTCTTCGTTAATGGTGTGTGTTACATGTGAACAACATTTTAAATTATTTGTGGGTAATTATATGTGGTGACCCAAGTCACCCAACTGTCTAGGTTGTCTTCTTCTTCTTTGTTAATGGTGTGTCACCTGTGAACAACATTTTAAATTATATGTGGTGACTTGATTTAGTCAACTGCCAAGGTTGTCTTCTTCATCACAAATTGTTGGACCTGTTTTTTTTTCTCCAAAGAAAAAATTATTCTTCTTCTTCTTCTTCACCAATTGTTCGACCTTTTTTTTTTTTTTTTTTTCTCTGAAGAAAAAATTCTTCTTCTTCTTCTTCCTTCTCTCCTCTTCTTCTTCCCAGTCCTCGTTCTCTATATTTTCTTCTTCACAAATTGATAAACAAGTAGAGAATGGTTCGGTGGTTTCAATGTGAAGATGAGTCAAATTCAAAAATATGGAAAGGAATTAACCAGCTCTAATAGCCCATAGTTCTGCAGTATTATTTGTAGCATGACCAATAAATTTGGAAAAACCTGCCAAACAACAACCATTGAGTCTTGAAGTATTACTCCAATGCCAGCCAACACAGGATTGCCCAGAGAAGCCCCATTACTATTCAGCTAGTATAAGAATGAGGATGGGGAAACCATTTCACAATAATAGGGAATTTAGGAGAAGGGGGCTGAGCTGGGGTCGGAGAAACAGCTAACAAAGCATTAAACGAAGAAACTGAAGAAAATTTTAAGCAGAATGATTGATAGGAAAATGTTGAAAGATAAAGGAATTCCTCATAGACCAAAGTTTCCAGTTTCCACAGAACAACATAGGTAGAGAAAGTAGAAATTTTAGGAAGAAGACCAGGATTATGAAAAGAACTCAACTTTTAAGCTGAAGCAAGAAGGGAAATCCTCCAGGAGAACAGTGCAACTTCTCACGAAACAGAAAATTAGAAAAAACAGCAGATCTAGCAAAAAGATGAGAATCGGTTTCATTTTCTGAATGACATAAGGGACACAGGAGAAGTGATGTGTTGCCTAGAATAAAGAAGAGCAGAAGTTAGCTACTTATCATGACGAAGGAATTAAGCAAAAAAATTTATTTTATGAAACTCTTTGGTATCAAATATATTGTTTTTTTTTTTTCATTAAGTCACCATTGTTCACTGGTTTTATCGCAGATTATGGAGTTGTTGGTGTTCACCATGTCGGATTGCTGTGTGAAAACCTCGAACGCTCGCTTGAATTTTATCAGAATATTTTAGGTGTGCTATATTTTCCCACCTGATGTTTATCTGTTATGCTTATGTTATCAGTAAACTAAACCGATTTCAATTTATAATTAGGTCTTGAAATAAATGAGGCAAGGCCACATGATAAGCTCCCCTATAGGGGTGCTTGGTTGTGGGTGGGTTCTGAGATGATTCATTTGATGGAGCTTCCCAATCCAGACCCATTAACTGGTCGACCTGAACATGGGGGTCGAGACCGTCATAATTGTATTGCAATCCGGGATGTGGCTAAGCTGAAAGTGATCCTTGATGAAGCTGGTAAGTATCTTTCGCCTAACTCTACAGATTCCCATGTGTCTCTCTGTGTGTAGATAGATAAATATGTTTTAGATATATGAATGTTTATATTGTTTACCTAGTAATGTAGGATTTTTCAAGAGGACATTAGATTTCTCTTGGACCTTTGTGAAGGAACGTGGATTTAGTGTGGTTATTCTATGTTGCAGGTATTCCCTATACACTTAGCCGGTCTGGAAGGCCAGCAATCTTCACACGAGATCCAGATGCAAATGCTTTAGAATTTACACAAGTAGATAACTGATATATCTATCAACAACCTTAGCTACATTATTAGTAACAGTCTTTGGTGTTTCTTAATCTCTAAGGCACCAAATAACTATGTACAGACACCAGGACCATGCCCATTTGGCAGTAAATTATACGTAAACAGGGATATACCAAGTTACACTGCCAAATCTGCTTGTTTGATTTTCCTAGTGGGCAATTGACCGATTAATGTATCAAAATCGTATTTTTGGCCTGAAAAGTGGTTATTGTGAAGGGCTGTTCTTATGCAGAACTATAGTGTCCTTTAAATTGTTTAAGGGCTCTGCTTTTCAATTAATCTTGTAAGTGAAGGGCTGTTCTTATACAGAACTTAGACTGCTCTCTAAATTGTGTCCCAATTTTTGCTTACACAATATTCTTGAAAAAAATGCGATACCATCAGCATCATACTCATTAAAGTTTGGAAAAATTATATTAACTTACTTAAAGTTGGATCACAATCTTCTCCATTTGAAAATTGAAATAGAATCAAATTTACGATGAAATTGAACGTCACATCATTAAAAGCGTAAGGTACAAATTTGGTATAACAGTAATTTCACTTTATGGCTGTCAAAACAGTTTTTGATAAAAGAGTTGTGAAGTTAAAAATTATTGTATTTGGTAAAATAATTGTGCAAATAGTTTTTTTCAACAAAAAATATCAATTTATTAAAAAAATTAGCTTTTCATTCTTTCCTAAGATCCTTCGGTGTTTTTTTTTAAGTATTTGGTCCGATATCTGTTTATAAAAAATAAAAACAGACCGATCATTTGGTTTGAAAAACATCAAAAACCTACTTTATCATATACATAGTTTAGTATTTTCATTTCTTATAAAAAAAATTAGGATTTTCATCATGCTAATTTAATTACCTCTCTTACTAGAATTCTCATTAGTTAACAATTACCCTTTAGATTCAAAACAATAACAATTTTTCTTTTAAATTTTTAACACAATTATAAAAATAATTTCCAAACTTATAATTTATCTTAATTTCACAAACAATAATAATCTCAATTTTAACACAATTATGACAATAAGTGTTCATACGTTAAAAAAAAAAAAAAAAATCTTAATTACCATTTTAGCACAATTACGAAATATATGAAGACTTCATATTAATACCAACTTTGGATATAAATGTATTTGGATATATTTAGTCTTTTTTATGTTTTCAGATTGTCTTGGGATTATAACGTTTTGAAGTTAATTTTTTATGAGAGAATGAGTATTAACTTGTATTTTGTGTCTGTCAATCAGAGAGGCAAACATACACTCTTTCCCATGTATACAATATGATAAAACAATTTAAACCTCACGAACTATTCAAAGGCAACTTGAACAAGCCCTCAACCCCACTCAACCAGTAACTAAACACCACATACAAGACCGGCAACTTTACACCATATATACCAATATTGACTGCTTTTTAAATTCATCTCAGTGACATTGACAGCAATGCCAAAGGCGAAATTTTAGCTGAGATCTTCATAGTTTCTGAATTCAAAAGCATGCTTGCAAGTCAACCATCTTTGTCAACTAAGGCACCTGAAAATGTCACGCGAGATCTCCACTCCTGTATGGCAGAATGTAGCGTGTAGTTTGGAGTCAAAAGTGAGTGCTGGAACTTAACCTTTGTTACTGGCGACACATTATGTTTCTCAAGCCATGCCTTAATTGCTCTATGTTCATAAGTAAAACCATCCGCAGCAATGTGCGGATCATCCATAATTTCCTGCATTTACAAGAAAATGATGCTTAGAGAAATATGAGATGCATGCTGATACAAGTAATCAAATGAACTTAATGAAATGCAGTTTTTCACCTGGAGGATTGGACAGAAGTAATGGGTTGGTGCATATATACTGTTTCTTTCCATCTTTACACTAGCATTTGCAACATCATTAAGTCTTTTGAGAACAGGAAAGACTTCTGTATCAAGATCTGGCCTATCCCTGCATCTAAGGTTTGAACACTTCAGAGCAAGTCGAGCTAATTCCTCTGTTTCAGCCAGTGGCCAATCTGTAACTGAGTTATCTAGAATGCCAGTGAAGGAGCCGTTCTTGATGGCATTTTCAACACTCAATAGAAGACCATTTGGACGGTGAGCTGTCAATAATTGTAGGGTTATAATTCCAAAAGCATATAGATCTGATTTTGGTCGGACCGTACCAGTTCTCTGATACTCTGGATCCATGTAGGAGAGAGTACCAGCAAGAACCGAATTTCTGTATTCCGTGATGTTGTCAGGTACAACATCTGAAATGAGCTTAGCAAGCCCAACATCCCCAATTTTGCTCACATAATTTCTGTCTAACAAAATATTACCCGGTTTTAGATCTCGATGTACAATTGGCTCTGGTTTTGAGTTGTGTAAGAATGCAAGCCCACAAGCTACTTCAAAGACTATCCGGAACCGAACAAACCAAGGAAGAGGTGGTTTTCCATTTCGATGGAAAATATATTCCTCCAAGCTTCCATTTTCCATGTATTCATAGACTAGGCAGCTGCTCTCAGGACAGGCTCCAAGCAGCAAAACCATGTGGGGATGGTGTAGCTGGCTTAGAACTTCAACCTGCAAAGAAATAGCAGAGCAACATTAATGCCATGAATGCAGAAAATTTAGCTTTCAAAGAAACATTCAGAAACAGAAATAATATGCAATTTGGTATTAATCACAAAGTGCTATAAAAAAAATAAAAAAGTAAAGAAGCCCTGGTTTACAAAAATATGCAGCAATTTGATGATTGTTCTAGGAAGATGGCCCTGCCAAAAGATTTTAGGCATTCGATGGATATTGTGAGACCTGTCCCTAAAATTCTTGATGTTAGTTAAGGATTCAAGAATGACTGGATTTTGTAATCGAAACTGGATTATGAGCATAGAGAATATAATGCGTACTTCACATTTTCTGGAATAACCTAACTTCCCAAGAAAGTCATGATGGCAGATGCAAGACATCAAGTTAGTTTGGAACATTAAGGAAACCAGATAATATATTTTTTTTGATAAAAGGAAACCAGATATTATATATTTTTATTATAAAAGGAAACCAGATAATATATTTTTTTTGATAAAAGGAAACCAGATAATTTTATTTTATTTTTGATGAAAGGAAACCAGATAATATTAAAAAGATACAAAAAATTACCTCTGTCAAGAATTCTTCTTTCTTGTCAACCGCATCAGGCCAAAGAACCTTAACAGCTACAGGGGTGTGATCGAGACTGCATTTATAAACTTTCCCATACCCTCCTTCACCAATCACGTTACTCTCAGAGAAGAAGTCCGTTGCTACCTCTATTTCATCCCTAGAGTACCTTCTGTACCTACTGTCACTTGAGAAGAGTTCATCAACGATTCTCTGTTTCTCTAAGGACTCTTTGACGGCATTCAGTTCAGCCATCTGCCTTTCATAAGTCTCTTTAGCAAGCAAAACTTTTGCCTCCTCAACCTCTTTCATGGCTTGCAAATGCTTCGCTTTCTCTTCAGCAGTGACTTTCCTTAAAGATTCTTCTCTTTCAAGGGCAGCATTCACTCTTCTTGCTTCTTCAAGGAATCCAGAAGAAAGTAATTGGACCTGTAATCAAAGCATGAATAATTGATTGTCGAGGATGTGGATTACAGAGCCATCCATTTATCACTCGGAAAGTTAAGAAATACAAATCATTTATCCATTATGCATCATTGTGCCCGCCTTTTACTCTGTTTTAAATCTTCTTGAACCTGGTTGAAATCCACTAATACTGAAATATAGATTTTCTTTGCTTAAAAAATTAAAATTAAAATTAAAAAAATCAGTTTAAAAGTATAAACCTTTACACTTTTTCCATGTCGCAGAAGAACCAAACATGGAACACCATATAATGCTAAAACTCTCACCTTGTTTTGTGTGTGGACAAGCTCTTCACAGGCTCGTTTATACATAGTAACAGTATTTTGTAATTCTAGCTTGAGCTGTTCCACTTCATCCTGTACATCTGACTGTGAAAAGTACTCTGCATCAATAGTCAGGCATAACCTTGTAACTGATTAACTATACCAAAAAAAATGCGACAAACACTCAAAACAATTCACCTGCTGTGTCTTTGTAGGACCTGCGGACTCAAACTGCTTTATTGTAGCAGTTCCAATATTACCCCTGAAGTTATGATGACTCCTTTCCTCATCTAAACTAGAACTTATTGAAGAATCCATATGTGTAAATGCATGAGAATTTGAGTAGCTAAGCTCTGATTGTGATGGTGCTCCAAAGGACTTTCCAACTATGGATCCTACAGAGGAAATAGAAAGCTCAGATTTATGTTTATTAATGCCACTAGAACCTTCTCTATAAGCTTCTTAAGTGATCATCCAGGGCCTAGAGTTGGTCTCTGTAGATGGGGAAAGAAACAATCAAGGACATCATATCATTTTCACAGTAAAAGCAAGCACTTCTAACATACCACTAGCCAACAATGGATTAGCTGATTTCGTGATGATTCTGTGTCTGGATACAACATAGAGATCACAGGTATCAGGAGCATATCTCATAACAGTTGTCGGTACCCCTGGTCCCTTCAGCTTCCTAGAGACAAATTGCGGATTGAAACATGTCAAAGTGCAGTAAGTTTTCATACTTCCATTTAAAATAAATAAGGAGAAGAAAAAAAGAGAATTTAAAATTTAAAACCATTAAAAAGATTGCGGCGTGTGCAGCTATAAACACTTAAAGAAGGGGTTCACCATGTCCTAAGCAAACGCTTTCGGGTTTTACTTTAATGTAGAAAAACCAATATATCAAACTGCGCTATTAATAAAGCACAGAAACTTCCCTGATCACAATCTCCTGTTACAAACTCCTACTAGAGCATTATGACAAGCATAAAAAAGGCAGGATATACACCTCATATGATATTGAAATTGAGAAATTTCGTATGCAAATAGTCACTTTTGTCACAGACTCACAATAGCACAGTTTTGCCAATTTTTTTTACAGTTCCAGAAAAAGATGCATTAACCCTTTTAACGATTTGCAACTGAGAAGCACCTAATCATTTCTTTACACCTAATTAATTAGGAACAATAACTATACAGATTTTTAAGGACAACACAAAGGAAATGAACTGCAGTGACACTAAATGAGCACTAATGACAATAAATACCACACCTTGTGATACAATTTGAAGAGCAAGAGCCCAACACTAAACTGTTAATCCCTGACTCCGTAATATATCTTACAAGTGCATTTGCAGGATTATCATCCTCTAATACCAAAGTTTCCATCTACAAAAAAAGAAAAAAAAAAGTTAAAACAGATGATTCCTCACAAGCTTGATTTTGAAAAGAACCTAGCTTGAATGAGAATATACTAACTTTTCTTGTTTTGCATAGCTTCTTAAATGGGATAAAGACTTGTTCAAACATTACTTTCAAATCTTGCACATACATTGCCACCACATTCTCATCTAATTCCTCGACCGGCATTCGATCCCCCGCTGTAAAGAATATAATCGCAAACCCAAATCATTAATATAATTTATCAAAAAAATGAAAACGTTATTAAGTACTAGTAACTCAAAACAGACAGCACAATTTATCAACCATCGAATTCAGTATATTTTTTTGATAAGAAATCAGTAGACTTTTCATTAATATTTTACTCTTAATTCAGAACTAAATAATGGAAAAATCGCCATCAGAATTAGAAAATTTAGCTGATCGTCTTCTTTGTTAGAAGAAAAAAAAATCAACAACACAACCAACGTGAATTCTAAGTCGAAACTAGGAATTTAAGTAAATAATTCTATGTGAAGATAGAGATTGTACATACAAGGAGTAGGGATAGTAGTGATGGTGGGCATGACGTAGACTAAGATGAAACGATCGGCTTTGGGCATGAGGTTCTCCACGGCCCAACGGACGGCGCGTTGGCTTCCCCTGCCTCCGCTTTCGTCGCTGACGCCGCCTTTCACAGAAACCGCCACTGACGTCATCGAAGCCGAGGCACCATCGCTGGCGACGCTCATTTTTGAGCTCCTTCGTGTACAAAGTGGGGCTTTGAAATGTCAACACTGCAAATTGTAAATGGAAGGCAGCAAGCAACAGGGAGCTGAGTCAGTTGACAAAGAAAGAGTCATTTTTTGACTTCTAAACTAGAAGTTCTAATAGGAAGGAGAAGAGTTGGATTGGGGTTTAAGGTTTATTTTTTTATGGGTTTGAGTGTACGGGGCTTGGTACTTGAAATTAGGCCCAAAGTCCCCATTTTCAGTACTCTGGGCCAACTTTGTTATTGCCCTTTTGGATAAAGTCAATTTTTATCACCCAAAGCAAAAGAAAATCCAAACTATTAGAAACCATGAAAGGTCCTTCTACAACCTGATTCATATACCCAATTTTTTGCACCCTCAATTCCAAATAAAGTACTCGACAGATTTTCTTTTTTCCCCATGTGTGTTCGTTATAAACATGAACTTTGATTACGTTTGGTATAAATCAACAATATAATAAATCATATTCTAACGTTATTATTATTATTATTATGGTTGAATAAAATTAACATAATGAGTTGCGTGCAGGTTTGACTTCATCGAGGATGTTTCCCTGAGTGGTTTTTATGGTGAGCTCAATGCATTCGTTTATTTTTTTTAGTTGCTTACCCATTTCGGACTTGTCACATAAAAAAATTTTCACATATAATCTCTTTTTCCTCAGGATCTCCAACCCTATTTCTAAATTCTTCACATGTTGTTCTTCCTTCTTAGAATATATCAAAATATCAAATACAACCATAAATTTGTTAAGATGTAGTTTAAACACTCTATTCATCAAGTCCACGAATGTTTCTTACATTAGTTAATCTAAATGACATCACAAGAAGCTTACGACCACAACGTGTCTTCAAAGCAGTCTTAGGCACGTCTCCATTCTCTATCATCAATTGATGATAACCTGATCTCAAGTCTATTTTTGCAAATATCCTTGCTCCATACTACTTCTCAAATAAATCATCTATCCTGGGTAAAGGATATTTGTTCTTAATGGTTATCCTATTCAATTATATGTAGTCTACAAAATCTCATCGTTCCATCTTTCTTTCTCACAAACACTACGTGGGCTCCTCATAGCGACATACTAAATCGAATAAATTGTTTATCTAACAACTCTTGAACTTTTAACTCTCTTAACCCAGTGGTTGTCACTCTGTAGGGTGCTATTAGATATATGTGATGAACATGGTATCACATCAATAGAGAATTAAATCTCCTTACTGGGAGGCAACTTAGACAACTCATTAAGAAATTCATTAGAAAAAATCTATCACTACTAAGATTTCTTCTAACTTCCTATTTTCCTTTTTAGAATCCATTATGTAAACCAAATACTCCTCACAACCCTTTTTCAACCATCTATTACTAGTCAGAGCAAAAAAAAAAGACAATTTGTAAGTATCTTGAGTTTTTCCCTGAAAGTTAAACTCCTTATGTTCAGGTATCCTGAACAGTACATTTTCCTTAAAACAGTCAACCATGTTCAACGAAAACAAATCAACTTCAAACTCTCTATCACAGATACGAATCACACAACCCTTGTAAACATTTATGATTATCACTCTATCCCTGTTGGGGACTTCAACAATAACATTAGGCATCAAAATACTAATATATACTTCAATAGACTTCATATGAATACTGGATGCAGAAGAATGGGTTGCACTAATATCAATCAACATTGATATGTTCACATTTTCTACATACAAAGCACCATAAATTAGAACAATTATGGGATAACTATCTTATCGTTTACATCTATAGCACGTTCTAGTATTTTTATCACGTTATCACATCATCTAGGTAGTACACTCCCACATTTACCATAACTTTCAGTTCCCATAACCTATCTCTCAAATCTAGGGGTCCCACCGATATTACCCTAAGCTAAAGAAGCTACAGAGATTCTGCTTGCCTCTGACTCTGTACTAAAGTTCCCTGTGAGAAGGAATGTCTCCTCTCGGTGGTCTCCCACCGTGCACACTCATACTAGTACTACCTCTGGGTTCCTCAAATCTAGACCTGATGAGTGCCAAATATTGCATATTTTGGTCCCTTAATTTACATTTGTTAATTCTTTAGTTGTGTCCTAATTTGATATTTTGTGTTAGTTCTGTGATTTTTAATGTTTTATAGGATCGCAAAGGAAATTGGGGATTTAATGTGAAAAAAATTGCAAAAGCTGGAATCTGCTATTGCAATCGAGTATAGGAGACCTGCGATCGAGCGCAACAACGCTCAAGTATATATTTATATGTTAAGCTTAGAAATTTGTTACTTTGAGTTGTTTTTTCGTTGTTTTACAGGTTTATAAGCACTTGGAAAGAAGTTTCACTAAATTGTCAGAATTACCCATACAGATCAGTCATTTTTATGGATTAAACTGTATTGATTTAGGAAGAACTAGGAGATGAGCCATATATGCTTGGAAAGATCTAGATGTCTATTTTTTGGAGAATTTTACGGCTCATAAATATGATTTTTCTAGAGAAAGTAAGGCAGTTTTAGTAGACAAAGGCCAGGCTGTGCGTGATTTCAGCGTGAAAGAAGTGATTTTTGCGGATTAAACTATAATGATTAGGAAGAAACAAGAGATGAACTATATGTGCTTAGAAAGATCCAAATGTCTATTTTCTAGAGAATTTTACGGATCGTAAATATGATTTTTCTAGAGAAAGTTATGACAGTTTTAGTAGACAAAGGTCAGACTGTGCATGATTTCAGCGTGGGCAGAAGTTTTGAAGGGCATGTAAAGGTTTAAATCCCACATCCCACATAGGTTGGAAACACATTCTACATCTCACATCCCACATTGGATTGGAAACACATTGCACTCATGGAGTTCCCTTATAAAAGCCCTATTTCACTTCACTAAGGTGTGCAATTTCGGAGGCTTTGCTACCAAGGGGTGCAATCTAGAGGATTTTGCTACCAATCAGGGGAAGCACCGCACAACAGCTACGGGCGAAATTTCTTTCTCTATGTATTGTTAGTTTTAATTTGTTTCTTTTAAGTTTTAAAATTTAATATTTGGCACTTTAATGTTTGCTCTAATTTTTCTCTCGAGATTTTTGTTGTCCATTATATTTATGGGTAACTAAATTCTCAAGTGGGGCTAGGGATGAACTTGCACAGTAGATGGTATTTTTGTTTATTTTTTAATTTATATATTTGATTTTCAATTACTAAAACTTTTTTGTTTTATCATTCTCAATTCATTGGTGATGTTTTCTTCTCCGAATAATCGTACAATTTATTTTATTTATGGATTCGGTCATGCTTTCTCTATTGAATAGATTAGCTCTTTGATTATGTTTGGATAAATTATTTATCTATATTGATTTAATTCTTTGCTACAATATCACTTCCTGAGTATATTGTCGTCATTGGATTTTCTTAATAGTGATAATAATTTACATATTTTAAAAGTGGTGAATGATTTTTCAGAGGGTTACATTTGGTTTAATCTTGGTTTATAAATCTACATCTTCCGATTGAGAATTTTGGGAATTGAGTTCCCAATTGAGTTATTCAATGAATTAAGAATAATTAAAATACCAGATTTGTGCAAGGGATTCCCGACGCTTTACTGTTTGTCAAATTTGAATACTTTCTCCGTTAGTCACTTTGCTTCACTTTAATTTGCATTTAAAATTAATCTTTGTTCTCCATTAATCATTTAATATTTTTCTTTGTTCCTTCTACTATTTTTAAATTTGTCTCTCTGTGGAATCGACACCCCAAAGCTGTGCTACAACTACTTCGTTATCCTTTGGGCGTAATCAAATTTTGGCACTGTTGCCGGGGAGACGGTAGAAGAATTGCTAGATAGTTTTTCTTTTCAGTAGTTTGTAAAGGTGGTAACTTCGTTCGTTCTTTTAGCTTGTTGTATTATTATTTTTTTTCTTTTTCCCTTCTTTCTTTTTATAGTATTTTTTTTTTACTATTTTGTTACCTTACATGCACATATATAGAGACGCCTTGGGTAGATTTGCTTGTAAGCCTATGCTAGAGTCTGAATCAAACTTTTTAAATCCTTTATTTGACAATCTATCTAGTCCTGAAAAAATAAGTGTACACGGAGATCAACCCACTAGGACCATTCAGGATTACCTCCACCCTACACGCATAGCCACACCATCATGCATCACGTTTCCAGCTAATACTCGCCAACTGGATTTTAAAATAGGGATGATACGGTTACTCTATATGTTCCATGGCTTGGAAAATGAAAACTCATATGTGCACATTAGGGAGTTTGAAGAAGTAGTTGCGACTTTTCGTAGTCAAAATGCAACTGATGACATTGTGAGACTTAAGTTCTTTCCTTTCTCTTTGAAGGATAGAGCTAAGAGTTGGCTATACTCACTGAGACCACAATCTATTGGGTCATGGAATGAGATGACTCAGTTTTTTTTAATAAATACTTTCCCCAACATAAGACCAACTCTTTAAAAAAGCAAATCTCCACCTTTGCACAAATTCTTTGTATCAGTCATGGGAGAGATTTAAAGAGTTGTTGAGTATGTATCCTCACCATGGGTATGAGAATTGGTGCTTAGTGAGCTATTTTTATGAGGGACTTACACCTAAAGAGCGCCAATTTGTGGAAATGATGTGTAATGGTAAGTTCTTACAGAAAGATCCCGATGAGGCCATAGAATACCTCAATGAGCTTGCTGAAAAAGCTCACACTGGGACTGGACTTAGTGCTACTGAGAGCACAAATAGGTCACGCCCTGCAGTAAACCCAAATGGTGGTGAAATTTACGATCTCAGGGAAGAGGATAACCTAAAGGCTAAGGTCGAGATGCTCACTAGGGAGCTAGATGTGTTACAGACTAAAGACTTAAAGCCAACACACGTGGCTAATCATGCAGAGTCTTTTAGACCATGTTTTGTATGTGGCTTGGTAGATCATCTCGCTCAAGAGTGTCCCACATTTGCTGAGATGAGAGGGATGTATAAAGAACAATGTAATGCCTTAGGTATGTACAAGAAGTCTTTTCACCTTTCTCTGATACCTATAATCCAGGGTGGCGCAATCACCCCAATTTTAGCTGGAAGTCTGAAAACTTGCCGCCTGCACAACCCCCTGGATCATATCCTGCACCATATCATGCACCTTCATCTTCTAGGAGTCCTTTAGAAGATACTTTGCATGCTCTTATTGAGGCACATGGTAAGACTAACCAAAAATATGAATATTTGATTACGCAGGTTGTTGAAGAAAATAAGGAGATAAAGAGCCAATTATCCAAATTGATGAGCTCCTTGAGTGTGAATGAGCGAGGTAAGTTCCCTTCTCAAGCTCAGTCCATACCCTATGGTCAACACATGACGCAAAAGAATCTGAAGGATGTGAATGCCATTGTGACACGAAGTGGTAAGTCATTACACATCCCAACAACGAACAAATCAGAGGATGTGGAAAAGGGTCAAGATAGTAGTGATGCCGAGTTACCCAAGGAACCTGAGGTGACAAAGAGTCCTGTTAAGGTACTATTCCCTCAAGCTTTAAAATCAAGCAAGCGAACTCTGGATCCAAACAATGAAATCCTAGAGAATTTAAGGCAAGTAAAAATCATTATTTCTCTTTTGCATGTGATTAAACAAGTTCTTACTTATGCAAAAGTTCTCAAAGATTTGTGTACAGTTAAAAGGAAGCACCATGTGAAGAAGACAACATTCCTGACAGAGCAAGTTAGTGCTCTAATTAAGCAGTGGATTCCTCTCAAGTACAATGATCCTTGTTGTCCAACCATTGCATGCAGCATTGAAAATCACGAGGTTGGGAAAACTTTGCTAGATTTAAGAGCTAGCGTGAATCTAATGCCATATTATATTTATTTGCAGTTGGGGTTGGGAGAAATCAAACCAACCACTGTGGTATTGCAATTGGCTGACCGTTCAGTCAAAGTACCCCAGGGTGAGATAGAGGATGTTCTAATTCAAATTGACAAATTTTATTATCCCGTTGATTTCCTAATCCTTGACACTAGCTCTATTGTTGATACTACTTCTAAAATTCCTTTGATTTTAGGTAGGTCTTTCCTTGCCACTGCTAATGCTCTTATTAATTGCAGGAATAGGCTCATGAAACTATCTTTTAGAAACATGACCCTCGAGGTGAATATCTTCTATATTACAAAACAGCTAGAAGATGATGACGAGAGCCACCAAACATACATGATTGACTCATGGATAGGAGAGTTTCTATAACTCATGATCTTGATCCCCTTGAGTATTTTCTTGTTAATTTTGAGTTTGATTCTATCAGTGATTCATTTGATGTAGTTGATATTTGTGCTATTTTTGATAGAACTCAGGATTATGGCACTCGGACATGGCAACTGAAGTTTGAGGAGTTGCCTGAGAGAAGTGAAAAACAAATTCCTTCAAGTGTGGAAGCACCCAAAGTTGAATTGAAACCTGTGCCTAAGGGTTTAAAACATGTTTTCCTTGGTCCAGGTGATAATTTTTCTGTTATTATCTCATCTGAATTGTTTGAGTCTCAAGGTGAGAAATTAATTCGGACTCTAAGTGAGCATAAGTCAACCTTAGGTTGGAGCATGGCTGATATAAAAGGTGTTAGTTCCCTGGTCTGTTCTCATAAAATTAATTTGGAGGAAAGAACTGGCCCTCGTAGAGACCCTCAGCGTAGGCTTAATCCCACTATGAAAGAAGCGGTGAAGAATGAAGTGTTGAAACTATTAGATGTGGGAATCATATATCCTATTGTTGATAGTAAATGGGTAAGTCCTACACAGGTTGTTCCTAAAAAGTCAAGTGTTACTGTGGTGAAGAATGACTTAGGAGAGTTAGTCCCTACAAAACTTGTGACTGGGTCGCAGATGTGCATTGATTACAGAAAATTGAATGCTGCCACCCAAAAAGACCATTTTCCTCTTCCTTTTATTGATCAAATTCTTGAGCATGTTGCTGGTCATCATTTCTATTGTTTCTTGGATGGTTATTCTGGTTATTATAAAATTGAAATTGCATTAGAAGACCAAGATAAAACCACTTTCACTTGTCCTTTTGGTACTTATGCTTTTCGTAGAATGCCATTTGGATTATGTAATGCACCTGCTACTTTTCAACGTTGCATGATAAGCATTTTTAGTGACATGGTTGAAAATTACATGAGAGTTTTTATGGATGACTTGATTGTTTTTGAATCTTCTTTTGATGCATGCTTATTAAATTTAGAGAAAGTATTGACTCGTTGTGAGGAGAAGGAATTAGTTTTGAATTGGGAAAAATGCCACTTTATGGTACTTTCAGGTATTCTTAGGGCATATTATTTCTTCTAGAGGGATAGAAGTTGATTAATCTAAGATTGAATTAACCTCTAAGTTGCCTACACCTAGGACAGTAAAGGATGTGAGATCATTTCTTGGTCATGCGGGCTTTTATAGGAGGTTCATATAGAATTTTTCCACCATATCTAGACCATTATGTGACCTCCTAGCTAAAGATGCCCCATTTGAGTGGACACAAGCTTGTTAAGAGGCCTTTACAATGCTAATTGGCAAGCTTACCTCAACACCCATAATGCAGTCAACTAATTGGACTTTACCTTTTGGGATCATGTGTGATGCTAGTGAGTTTGCTATAGGTGCTGGTCTTCGACATCGAATGGAAAGGAAGCCTTTTGTCATTTACTATGCTAGTAGAACTTTAAATAGTGCTCAGATGAATTACTCCACCACTGAAAAAGAGTTACTAGTTGTTGGATAAGTTTCGGGCTTGCTTGATTGGTTCTCCTATTATTATTTTAATTGATCACACAACCCTTAAGTACTTTCTTACAAAGAAGGATGCTAAGGCGCGACTAATAAGGTAGATTTTACTTTTGCAGGAATTTGACATCACCATCAAAGATAAAAAAAAAGGAGTAGAGAACGTAGTGGCTAACCATCTCTCGAGGCTCACATTTGAGGACACCTCTGACCACTTGCCAATCAGGGATGATTTTCTCGATGAGCATTTATTTTCTATTACCTCTCTACCATGGTTTGCTCATATTGTGAATTATTTGGCTGCAAGTAAGATACCGGTGGATTGGAGCGCTCAGGACAAGAGAAAGTTCATGACTAAGGTACGTAATTTCTATTGGGATGACCATTTTCTTTTCAAATATTGTCCTGACCAAATTTTAAGGTGTTGCATCCCTGATGAAGAGATTGCTAGTGTCTTGGAATTTTGTCACTCTCAAGCTTGTGGGGGCCACTTTTCAATGAAGAAAACCGCTGTAAAAATTCCGCAATGTGGATTTTATTGGCCCACCTTGTTTAAGGCTGCAAACATCTATTGTCGCTCGTGTGAAAAGTGTTAAAAGTTAGGAGTTATGTCCTATCGTCATATGATGCCCTTAAACCCAATTTTAGTGATTGAAATTTTTGATTGTTGGTGCATTGATTTTATAGGAACATTCCCTCATTCTTTTGGATATCAATATATTATTGTGGCAGTAAATTATGTGTCAAAATGGGTAGAGGCAGCAGCTTGCAGGAGCAATGATAATAGGACGGTAATTAAATTTCTTAAATAAAATGTGTTATCTCGATTTGGTACACCACGTGCTATCATTAGTGACCGGGGTATGCATTTTTGCAACCGTTCTTTTGAAGCTTTGATGAAAAAATATGGGGTGGTGCATAAGATCTCTACTGCCTATCACCCCCAGACAAATGGATAAGTAGAACTTACAAACAGGGAAATTAAGTAAATTTTAGAAAAAATGGTCAACACGGATCGCAAAGATTGGTCTTTGAGACTAGTTGATGTGCTTTGGGCCTACTGTACAGCTTTCAAAACTCTCTTAGGTATGTCATCTTATAGGCTTGTTTTTGGAAAGCCTTGCCACTTACCTATGGAGCTTGAGTATCGAGCTTATTGGGCCATCAAATTTTTTAATTTTGACATAGGAGAAGCAGGTAAGCTTGGAAAATTTCAATTTACTGAGTTAGAGGAGTTGAGAAATGATGCTTATGAGAATTCTAGAATCTATACAGCTAAAATGAAAGCGTTTCATGATAAAAATATTTTGAGAAAAACGTTTAAGTCTAATGATCGAGTGTTCTTATATGATTCTAGACTCCATATGCACCCAGGAAAACTTCGGTCTAGGTGGACCGACCCTTTTGTAGTGAATAATGTTTTTGCAAATGGGGTGGTAGAAATAGAGGACCCTAGGGATGGTCGGATCTTTAAAGTAAATGGTCAATGCCTTAAAGTATTAATTGATAGGTAAGGTCCAGAAGTAGAAGACATTCCACTTATGAATCCGGTCTATCAACCTTGACCACACCACGCAAGTATGTTTTTTTTCTTTCTTTATTTGTTTTGGCTTTATTGTTTTTTCATATTTCTTATTACTGTTTATTTTTTATTTTTTTTGTTTTCCAGTATTACTTTGGTATTTCTTTTTCAGGGACAATGTGTGCATCAGTTCAAGTTTGAAGGTGTGCTATGAGCTATGCCAATCCAGCTAGTTCTCCATCTTCTAGGTCAGCTCTTTCCATGTTATTCACATATTGGGGACACTGTGTACTTTAAGTTTGGGGGTATGGGAGACATATTCACACACACTTTATCCCATTTATATATATATATATATATATATATATTATTGAAAAGATAAATGCATGTTCATGATTGTTTTGAAATTTTGGTTGATCTAAACAATATTGTGATGTGATTTCATTGGAAAGGTTAAAATCGTGAACACATGATCTGATGATAGAATTTTAAAGTTTAGTTACTTACTTTAGGAATTTGAGAATTTATATGTTTGATCTAATCTTACACGAGCACATTAGCACATAATCGTGTGAGGTATGACATGTGATTTTAATGTGTATGTTCCAAGGTTTAGCTGATTCCGGATGACTTGTTGGATGGACACTTTGCCATAGAGAATTAAAAAAAATGCTCATAATGATCATTGACAAATTTTTCACTGAGTAACCGGATCTCTTGCCTCAGTAAGTAGTGAGTGTTTATGCCAAAATGTGGGAATTTTGCTTAGTTTCATAGCATTTTGTACTCGAGTTAGTAAGTCCTTAGGGGTGTCTTTAAATCTATTGCCTTAAAACCATCTGGTTTGGGAGTCATTGACTCAACACTCGTTACATTGGTCAATTAGAAAGCTTAAGGGAACTAAACATAGCGAGCCTCATAATAAAAGAAAGAAGGAAATAAAACTATGCCATTGTTGTTCATTCTGATGGGAAATTCGGTGAATCTTGAGACATGAAGACATTACACATTGGAGTTATTTGGAAGCTTCATTTTTATGTGCTAGTTCACTTTATACGGATTCGAGCTTGTGATGCCTTAGCCGGCCTCTTGTAAGTAATTAGATTTTAAAATTCTTATTAATTGCGAAGATGAGTTTATCTTTTAAGCTTGCTCATGAATGAATATCATTGTTTTGTGTGCAACTTAAATTTTTGGACACCATGAATGATGGATTTATCTTTGAGTTCTTTGTTTTTTATTTATTTATTTTTATTATTTTGTTTTGCTAAGGGACTAGCAAAATGTAAGTTTGGGGGTATTTGATGAGTGCCAAATATTGCATATTTTGGCCCCTTAATTTACATTTATTAATTATTTAGTTGTGTCATAATCTAATATTTTGTGTTAGTTATATGATTTTTAATGTTTTATAGGATTGCAAAGGAAATTGAGGATTTAATGTGAAAAAAATTGCAAAAGCTGGAATATGTTGTTGTGATCGATCACAGGAGACCTGCAATCAAGTGCAACAGTGCTCAAGTATTTATTTATATGTTTAGCTTAGGAATTTGTTACTTTGAGTTATTTTTTCGTTGTTTTACAGGTTTACAAGCACTTCGAAAGGAGTTTCACTAAATTGCCAGAATTGCCCGTACAGATCAGTTATGGATTAAACTATATTGATTCAGGAAGAACCAGGAGATGAGCTATATATACCTGGAAATATCCAGATGTCTGTTTTCTGGAGAATTTTACGGCTCGTAAATATAATTTTTCTATAGAAAGTTATGGCAGTTTTAGTAGACAAATGTCAAACTATGCGTAATTTCAGCGTGACAGAAGTGATTTTTGCGGATTAAACTATAACGATTCAGGAAGAAATAGGAGATGAGTCATATATGCTTGGAAAGATCTGGATGTTATTTTCTAGAGAATTTTATGGCTCATAAATATGATTTTTCTAGAGAAAGTTATGGCAGTTTTAGTAGACAAAGGTCAGGCTGTGCATGATTTCAGCGTGGGCAGAAGTTTTGAAGGGCATGTGAAGCTTAAATCCCACATCCCACATCGGTTGGAAACATATTCTACATCCCACATCCCACATCAGATTGAAAACACATTACACTTATGGAGTTCCCCTATAAAAGCCCCATTTAACTTCACCAAGGTGTGCAATCTCGGAGGCTTTACTACCAAGGCGTGCAATCTATAGGATTTTGCTACCAATCGAGAGAAGCACCGCACAGCAGCTGCGGGTGGAATTTCTTTCTCCATGTATTGTTTGTTTTGATTTATTTCTTTTAAGTTTTAAAGTTTAATGTTTAGCACTTTAATGTTTGCTCTAATTTTTCTCTTGAGATTTTTGTTGTCCATTATATTTATGGGTAACTAAATTCTCAAGTGGGGCTAGGGATGAACTTGCACAATAAATGGTATTTTTGTTTATTTTTTAATTTATGTATTTGATTTTCAATTACTAAAACTCTTTTGTTTTATCATTCTCAATTCATTGGTGATGTTTTCTTCTCCGAATAATCATAGAATTTATTCTGTTTATGGATTCAGTCATGCTTTCTCTACTGAATGGATTAGCTCTTTGATTATGTTTGGATCAATTATTTATCTATATTGATTTAATTCTTTGCTACAATATCACTTCCCGAGTATATTGTCGTCGTTGGATTTTCTCAATAGTAATAATAATTTATGTATTTTAAAAGTGGTGAATGATTTTTCAAAGGGATACATTTGGTTTAATCTTGGTTTATAAATCTACATCTTTTGATTGGAAATTTTGAGAATTGAGTTCCTAATTGTGTTATTCAATGAATTAAGAATAATTAAAATACCAGATTTGTGCAAGGGATTCCTGACGCTTTACTGTTTGTCAAATTTGAGTATTTTCTCCGTTAGTTACTTTGCTAATTTTCATTTAAAATTAATCTTTGTTCTCCATTAATCATTTAGTATTTTTCTTTAGTTTCTTTGTTCCTTCTACTATTCTTTAAATTTGTCTCTTTGTGGAATCAACACATCCTTCTCAATCTGAAGTGTGCTACAACTACTGCGTTATCCTTTGGGCGTAATCAAGAGCTCTTCCGCTAATTCCTCCTACCTTTAATTTCAATCACATTCTTCTCAATTTGAAGTGTTATATTCGCCAATGTAACATAATTCATATGCCTCGTGTAAGATAGTTTCGATCAAATCTTAAAACATAGTTCATCTTTGAACCTCTTACACTTCTTCTCCTCTGGGTCTACCATTTTCGGTACAACCATTGACAAGACCACAAATCTGCTATCATACTGAGCCACAGTCAACACATTTGCCTCAAATAAATAAAATCTCTATCTTGTTGGGCTCTAAAGGTCTAAAGAAAATATTTATCAAGGAAACCTACTTAAACCTATTCCAGGTTAAGGGTCTATCAACATATGCACTTACTCTGGGAAGAGTATCCTCTCATTATTCCAAAACTTCTCCTTCTAACTCAAACGAAACAAAGGCAACTATCTGCCTATCAGTTACTGGTAAAATACCAAATAATCTCTCTACATGTTTCTCCCAAAACTCAGGCTTAAAAGGATTCATAGATCCTTTAAACAACAAGGCATTCGACTTAATATATCTAACAAAACAATCTCTCTGCATCTCATGCATAAACTCATTTTTCCACTTTTGAACATTTACCATTACTAGATTTGCAGCAACCTCAGGCACCGCCCTAGTCTGTTTATCAAGTCTATGCTATAGGCTATCAACTCTATCATTTGTTATATTCATTTTCTCAAGAGCATGTGTAAGAGCTTATCTTAGCTTATCTCTTTCAACTTTAGATTCTCTCCGACCTTTATTAATATCAATTATACTGTCAATACGTTCCCTTCTAGGAACCACAGATTCAGACTCAACTTTGACTTGTCAAAATATTGGGGGCCTACCACGCCCTCTCAAATCAACAACTCTAGCTCTAGCACGTCCACACGTCATCCTCAGACCATTCATTAGAATATAATTTGTTTTAATCTTCCACTTTCTTACTTTTTATGCAATCTACAAAATTATAAAATCTAAGGCTCTGATACCAAAATTGTAACGACCCATCCTGGGTTGCCCACTCCCGAGACAGTGTTGTCACATTTTGAAAATCTCAGAATGACACATATATGAAATTTTTACATCAATCATTAACTCTCAATAGGGGAGATACATCATTTTGATCTTGACTTAAACATTATATACAACGTACTATGCATGAATATTTACAAATAAATTTTTATTTTATTTTCTCATTAGTCTAAGGATGTGGACACGTACGTGGCTTACAGAAAATGATTTCGTCTGAACCTCAACTCACCAAACTATCTATCTTGCATGCTACCTGAAATCATTGTACAATGAGAGATGAGCTTCACAAGCGCAGTGAATTAAATTTACTAGAAGTATTCAATTTGTATAAGTAGTATTTTAATATTTAATCATTTATATCTCATATAACTTGATAATAACATTCTACTATCACTTCACATATCATAAGTCTCATACTCTATCAATCTCTTCTTCTTATATATTTGTTCACTTTATGACCATCAATTATCTCATAATTACCTCGTTATAAGGTTCACAGCATATAGTCTACCATTTAGATAGTTCTTATCATATTATACTTCAATGTTTCTTTCTCACCATAACTGTCTCTCTGTGAGACTCATTCTTCTATAAATAAATTTACAATAACAATCAACACTTCAACATTTCAGTAATATAATCAATATTTAAAACAGATGCAATGCATGAATTATTATTAGGGAACATCTTCCCACATGTCGACATGTTTTTATCTTAGATCGGTTACCTTCCCGGTTCTTTTATTTCATTTAGACCGGCCCCCTCCCGGTTATTTTATTTCATGCATATGCATATGAACAATGATATGAAATATGTATATGAACAATAGTATAAAAACAAGTATGTATTTAGACATTTAATTTAGCTATACTGCATTTTCTCAAATTACTATTTGATCAATTTCACTAATTTTTTCTCTTCATATATCACATCAATTTATCAACCATAGCTCGTCAAGATCCATTAAATTTTCTATCCTCATAAATCATATCAAATCATCAACCATAGCTCATCAAGAATTTCCCTTATCACCTTTATTATTAAATCAACTCGTTATTCCAATAATATTATTTCTCATAAAATAATTCTTCACACATCCACTATTCCTATCATACTTATCAACTAACTTTCATCTATCACCAAATCATAAGTTAATGATTTATTCTAATATTATTACTATATATTTCATATTTATCTTGATTATTTAAAGTAAATCTAACTCATCATGTAACACTTAGAGCTACCCGTGGATCACCTTATTGCTTTTCCTGCTCCTCTCAGCAATTTCCCTTAGTTGCTGATCATCAACACCTGACATAATATTTATATTAAAATTTCAAATTTATTCTTCAATTATTCCATAATTTACATACTTTTAAAATTCCCACTTTAAATTCCGGGAAATTTCATGTATGCTAGATTTCAAAAATAAAACTCATGTTATTACCTTCTGTTTTTCTTAGAGCTTCCTGTGGTTCTTTATAAAATTCTCTCGTAAACTCCTTCAAAATTTTGTTTTTTCAACATTTCTTTCGATCCCCAAGTGTTTAAAGAAATTGTGTAGTTTGAATTGAGGGAAAGAGAAAAGCAAACAGAATTTGATAAGTAATGAATAAATAAAAGGAAAAACTATATATATGACCTATCTTAATGTTACCCCACTGCCACCCATTCTAAATGTTAGATTAGTGTAAAGTTGTGCAACACCTGGACTTCTAGGTGTTGCACGCCATTTTTTTTCTTTCTTTTCTTTTTTTTCCCTTCTTATCCTTCCAGCGACATTTTTTTTTCTTTTTTTTTTCTCCTTCTTATCCTTCTAGCAATGTTTTTTTAAGGAATTATTTTATTCAAATAATAAACCTTTCACGTATATATTATTTTATTTTAATTCTATATCATATTTATCAAATTACTTCTTTATCTATACTTTAAGAACACGGGTATTACAGTTCGGGATAATCGACTAGTGTGACGAACTCTTCTAGTCGTCGTTGAAGAGTGATATCTTCAATTTGTTGATAGGGGTGTCTAAATCTATCCCGTGGGCTTCTCGTCGAACTACTTGGTTCGAATGTAAGCCAAGTTGTTCATTGGGCGGGGCCAATTCCTCGTTTACCTCGGGCTGATTGTTGTTCCCCGAAACACAATGAGGATTCTGCCTTTCCATCAGAGGTGGTGGTACATGGTGGTTGTAGCTCAAATGGGTTGACCTCAGAAGTTGTCTGGATAGTATTTCATGTCGAATTTTTCTTGGGTGGCATCTTTCAACAGATAAGATTTATTCATCTTTCTCATGGACGACGCCAATTCTGTTGATGCCGAAATAGATCGGGTCTACTTGAGTCTGATCGGGTCAGTTACTAGAGTCGGGTCCTGATTGGTTCGCTTGAGTGTATACAGATTCAGGTTGATCTGGTATGAGCTGGACCGAGGTAGAAAACTGACCCGGAGTGTTTTATTCCGAAGAGAACTTTCTGATTCTTATATTAAAGTAAAAGGTGGAGATAGTAAAATAATAAAAAAAATAGTTATGAATGAATTACTATTAAAGATTCCTATTTACATGACTTAAGTAAAGTCAAGATGGTCACCAAAAGAAATATTTGATCTACTTCAAGCCCCATGCTTGCTTTCACTAGAATCAACGCCTTTTACTTCCCTGTTTTTTGTAATGCTATCCATAAAGCAAAACATCGAACAACATCGTGCTTCTTTACTTGGGTTTTCTCATTACCAGCTTCCAATAAGCATGCCACTTTTAGAGATCCAAATGAGAGCATGCCCTTTGTTATATGTATTACCGTCACGGGATCCATCTAGAAAAACCTTCGGCAATCAAGTACTCTACTAACTGTTCTTTTCTCAATTTAATAGTCTTCAGGGAACAGAGAACAATACAAAAAGCAAGCTCCTAACAGATCGTAGCTGAACTTTAAGAGAGTGAATACGTGTTCCATACCTAAGTTCAGATGGAGATTTGTTTAGTAATTCTACAGTTCTACTGCATACATCCGTTCTTGTTCAGTCTCTTTATTGGCCAAGGCTCGTCCAACGGTGAGTGGTAGGCCTCAACATTTCTGACTATGGTCTCAGCAAGAGGTCAAATTGATGGCGACTCTCCTTTCGTCCAACTTTGTCGCAAAAAAGTTGCCATGATTCTTTTCTACCCAAAAACTCTACTTTGAGCTTTCGTTGAGCATCCATGGCGCTACATACGTCCTTTGTACGCGTTGTGAATATCACCTTGGACTTGTTTTCCTTGTCAGGAAGAGGGATTCCAATTTTCAGAAGATCAATTCCTTCCCAAACATCATCTAACGACAGGAGAAATTTCACCCAATGTAATTTTGAAGCTCTTTGTTCCTGGCTTTCTGTCTCTTCCAAAGACAATCCCAACCTGGCTCCAATAACCCGTTGGATCTCACCAGCAGCAAAATCCTTAAGAGACCAAAACCCATATCACTGCATTATAACGGTGAGATTTTGTAAGAAACTCATTGTTTATATTCTTCAAGAGTGTTGTCCTCCCGACACCACCCATTCCGTAAATTCCAATTATTCCAACGTCGTCCTCTGCAAGGATTTTCCAAACCTACTCTAACATCACATTGAGGCCAACAGTTGGCCTTGTAGGCATCTCCTCAACAACATCAAAGAGCAACCCAGCAGCCACACTGGTATTTGGAGCTTTTTCTTTCAGCATATCCGAAATCTTCTTGCTCACCTTGTATTTTGAGGAACAATTTGCATTGCAGCACCCAAAGCATCGTTTGCTCTGTCCAAGGTTGTTTACAATTGAGCCGGCTTTGATTTCAGCAACTTCTGCTTGTTCAAGCCACACTTTGACTTGGCTTGTAGAGGTTAATCCCTCCAGCTCAGCTCGCTCAACCTGCATCTTCAGGTCATTCTTTATGGCTTCCGATTCACCTAGGGCAGTCGTAAGGGAAATAACCCTCTTCTTCATATTCACAACATATCTTATCCTTACAGGCGTAGAATCACATAAGCTAAGAACAAGGTTGACAAGAGGGCATACAAAATCCATGGATAAAGGTACACATATTTTAAATAATGAAGGGAAGAGGGGAGGCTCTGCGAGCTAATTTATCGGTTTTAACTAGAGGCCTCAAACAGAATGAGCTAAAACCCATGGATTACCAACTTTCCATCCTTGAAATCCTTAAAAAAGCCGCCAATGTGGAAAACTTTGAGTTGACTTAGTCTTATACATGAATACCATCAATAATGGGAGAAGTTCCTCCCTCCCATCAGCACTAACAGGCTACCACACCTTATTCACAATCACCTGGAGTCTCATTCCTCGAAACGAGATCAATATATGAGACTTGTAAACGGCAAAGAATGTCCAATTATACATATACACATGAGAAAAAAAATCAAAACTAACAGGCTGCCCAGACATATTCACAATCACCTGGAGTCTCATTCCTTGAAACGAGATTAATATATGAGACTTGTAACCGGCAAAGAATGTCCAATTATACATATCCACATGGGAAAAAAAAATCAAAAACTTCCTCAGGTACAACTACACCTTCCTGCATGTTTCACGCAAGTGCTAAGAATGTAATCCCATTGACGCCATGTAAGCGATTCCAGATATCTTGTGACACACCAACAACATTGCACCTATGCTGGCGGCTACAATTTTGACCAAATGTTAAGCCAAGATTATTATACATACATATATAAATGCCCAGGGTGGGTAGTGACACTCCAACATTGGGCAAATCAATAACTATTTCTTGAAGCAACCTGCTGTTATGAAAAATTCATTGCACAAAAAATGAAAAGAAGACTTTTGAGAGAACCTAAGATGTGACAGCCTACTCTAGCAGTCATCTTGTGCTGCTCTATCATTGTGTGCTTGTCCATGGTTCTAGTTTTCCCCAATTGAAAATGGAGCCCAAATATCTCTTTCACAGAAGGTAATTAACATCTTATTAACTGAACATAGAGGCAGAAGAAAATCGAGAAACATGAGCAAGAAAATATGAATCAGAATGATTTTGCTGCGAAAGGTCAAGTGAGTGAAGCACACTCTAGATATATGAGTTAGTAAATATCCATGCATACTGTTAAAAGTTAAGAGTAACATCCAATAACAGGGAATAGAGACTTGGCCAAAGTTGACAGTAAGAATGGATCGATGAGGAAAAAAAAATTTAGGAAGAAAAAAAAGGTACCTTGTAAACATGCACCTCAGGAATTCTATGAATGAAACAGTGAAATTATTATAATATATATATGTATATATTATATACTCAAACTGTCCATATGTACATGTACCTAGAAATCTCAAGGGTGTGTGGGCACCTTTCTATGGTAATCCAACAAGCAAAGTAGGAAAGGTACAAACTATATTGTGAGATATGTTCTTATCATAGTTGCTCCAGTTGGATCTGAAAGTAGATGCTTGACAAGGAACTTTCGCATATCATTTGGTGCTATGATAAACATATAGAAGGCAAACAGCATGAGGTCTGCTGACGAGAGAGTAGAGCCAAGAAAGCCCTGCCACATCCTGCAAGAGACCATACTATTGATTGTTTCAAATTCAAGTTGCAAGCAAACCACACATATAATCAGTAAAATCAATTACAACTGAGCTCCATCGTTCTCCCATTAAATCAATGACAACTTTCTCCGACACTTGTAGCTATTAAGCTATTGCAGGCTCCTTTTGTTACTAACTAATAACTTGACCATACATCATGTGGTCAATTAAGCATGTTTTAGCGCTCCACAATCAGATATTTGAATATAAGCCTATCAAAATTTTCCAAATTTTAAATGAAAAAGCTTCCAGGTATAGTTATTCTACACAACCACTAGATAACTAATTTAAATTCCTCCTGTAGCACATACTTTCTTCACCATCCTTACTACAAGTGCTTGTCATACTTTCTTCACCATCCTTATTACAAGTGCTTGTCACGACCACACACACATAAGTACCAAAGCCATTCACTGACAGAAATATTTCCATGTCTGATATATAGATATGCTATCTTAATTGCTCAAAGCAAATCTTCCTGATTGCTTTAACCAAACAACGAACAAAAGGTTGTTTTCTGAAGGATTAGCACCACGCAGGGAAGGTTGTAAAGAAAATATGAAAGCTAATGAAAGTTGTGCAAATGACACTTCATAAAAGCGGGAGATCGTATCGCAGGCAATTTAGAAAACGTAGAAAACATGGAGAAAACACGAATCATATGCACAAGGTATGATCTACTTCAAATATTGCTTCTTAGTGTAATTCCCTTGTCATCTCAATTAGTTTTACTCTTAAAATTTCCATATTTATCCAGGTAATAGTCCCCTTCTGTTCAAAAATATACTCTTTTCAACATGCTAAGCTACTATCTAATTAAAATACTTTAGAATGCATAATGCAAATAAAGGTTCAACACTTCAGTTCATGCTACATTTTCCAAGAAGAATTTGACTTCCCAACATTAATGCCACATCTGTATGTTTCAAGAGTAAGAAATTCGATTTTCATATGATCGTAAGCTCTTGTATACAAATTTATGACACTAAGACTCTAAATAATGGAACCAAAAATTCTATGACCACTAAAGGTATGGCTAAAACATCCGCATACATGAGGGGAAGAAGTAAAAGCTTACCAATTGGGTAAACGGAAGAAAACATGGAAGAATGTCCTAATACCGTCGATATCCAGTTGCAATATGAGTGCTAGTCCAAAGAGAAAGAATGCTCTCTGGCGTTTCCTTTCTTGTGGCCAAAGAATATTCCAAGCTGAAATTTTTAGGAGTAAAAAATGTAAATAATCATAAACTAGAACTGGCGCTGTGGCGTTAAATTTATTTGAAAAATAAATTATGTGCATTAGTTTTCAAGTAAAGTTCACATAAGTGAAAATATAAATGGTGAAGGAATGGAATTTGCACACCAGACTGCACCCACTAGAATAAAAATTTACAAGTTTTATCAATGGACAGAGGTTATAAATGTTAGCTAAAAGTTGACCATGTAGCTCTCTGAAGAAACCCCGACGTCACAACTTTAGATTCAGAGCTTGGTAGTTTGCTAAATAAGAAACCATGAATATCTGCAGCTCAATGTCCTTGAAAAATCAATTTTATCTATTGTAATTGTTAGAATTTAAGAGAGTAAAGAGATGTGAGAATTGAAGAGAGTAAAGAGATTGTACAAATGCTTACTTGAGTTCTTATTATTGAGAATACAATTAAGAGTATATATAGGTTGTTAAAGGAAAAAGACATTCCTTAAAACAAGGAAGGAAACATGGCCTAAAGTAAGCCTTAAAACAAGGAAGGAAACATGACCTAAAGTAAGCCTTAAAACAAGGATGAATATATGAATATATGGCAAATGTGGGTGAAGTGGAATAGTTAGTGACCTTAATTAAAGAAAAGAATATGGACTTTGCCATCCATTGACAGCCCCCCTCAAATTGATGCAGGTTGATCAATAAGCATCAATTTGCTGCTTAAGAAGCAATGTTGATGGCGAGTGAGCGCTTTGGTGAAGATATCAGCAATTTGTAGGTCAGTGGAAACATGTGGAAGAGTGATAACACAAGCTTCAAATGCTTCGCGGATAGAGTGGCAATTGTTGGAAATCACCTTGACAAGATACCCAGGTGGTGATCTTCCAAACACCCAAGTCTTGAATGACTTGTAGAAAGAATTTCAGCAATCGAACACAATAACAGAAAATCAAAGAAAGAAAGAAGACAAGTAATTTGTTGTCGAGGTTCGGCAATGTGCCTATGTCCCCGTGAGTTCCTCCGAACTCTCTGCACTATCTCAATGGTTCTTACAAAGTTACAGCAATCCCCTTCAAGAATCCAAGTTCTTGAAGAACCAAGAAGAGAACGAGAAAGTGATAGACCTATTACAATGCTTTCTATCAATTCTCTACTAACCTCTCTTCTTTACAACCAGCCTCACTACAAGAGTCTCTCTTGTGTTAATGTCTCTCACACAATTCTCTCTTGTGTTTACAATGATCTCACAATGTCACAACCTGTGTGGTTCTCTCACACACCTTTTTCACCATTTGAAATGAGGCTAGGAAACCCTTTTTATAGCCTCTTAATTCTTGGACAATCTTGTGAATCATTCTTGACCCTTTGATCATGTTCTTCCTTTAATCTCAGCCCTTCATCACTCTCCAAGTGATGCTGTGCGTTTTGATGTGGTGCTGTGTGCTGCGGCGTGACCTGATGCTGCAGCCTCCTGATGCTGTGCGCACACCTCCTGCCTGTGGGCAGAAACTTCCACAGCAGTGTGCCTGACCTTGCCACGCTCAAAACTTAAGCACACACTTGTGTGCAACCTTTTAACTTGCTGAACTTTCATACTCCACCTTTGGTTTGGATTTTAACCATGTTTGGACCTGTTCAAACCTTGACCATGTTTGAACCATGTTTAAACCTTAGACAAAAAACCAACAATCTCTACCTTTGTCTAAGCGTTTAAACCCGAACCATTTGTGCAGAGACCTTCGGGATCCAAACTCATCTTGAGTCATCAATCAACCGACTCCAATCCTAAGTAATTCAAGGCAATGATTGAACTTACTTAGAGGTAGAAACTTGGTGCCTAAATCTGCAGGACTTTTCTCCGTGGTCTTCTTGTCAACATGAATGCTTCCTTCTGTACCATTTTCCAGAATGTAATGATACCGAACATCCATATGCTCCATCCCCTCATGGAACACCGGATACCTCCACAAGTGCCCTGCACTTTGGCTATCCAAAGATACCACCACCTGTTTTTTTAGGACCTCCCACTCGTCCAACAACCCTTTGCACCCCATAGCCTCCTTTATGGCTTCCGTAGCCGCTATGCATTCTGCCCCGGTTGTTATGAGTGCTACCATTGGCTGCCACTGAGCCTCCATGTACCTCAGCAACCACTTCATCCCAAGCCAATGCTCTTTTCCGGGATTACTCACACATTTGCTGAAAACATCCATTGCCCAAGAAACACTTGACCTGTTTCTCTTCCTTTCCCAGATGATTCTCCTCATCCCAAGGATCTTTTGTGCAAGGCTGAGATCCTTCCTCTCGAACTCCTCACTGAGTTGAGATGTAAACCTTTCCATCCTCTTCCTGCTGTTCCAAACTAACAGCCCATCAATGACATAGGTGAGGATATTCACCATCTTCTCCACCTTGTGTCCAGGTGAGAAAGTTTATGTGAAACCTATGTCTCCTCTTCTTGTGAACCTATTCGCCACCAGCTTAGCCTTGTTCTGGACTTCATCTCTTGGAGAGCACCCTTCTTTGATCTTGTAAGTGCACTTACATTCCACAACTTTCTGCTTTCCTGGAATTTTCACCAATTCCCAAAAGTTGTCCTCCTTCAAAGAATCCATTTATTCCTCCATAGCTAGCTGCCACTTTGACGAATCCTTACACTCCATGGCATCCGTGTAAGTTTCTGGTTTAGCTATCCCTCCTTCTTTCCAAGGAGCTGCTGTATCCGCAGTATCCGCAAACCCACATCTTGAAGGTGGTCCGACCAGCCTTCTTTCCCGATCTCTTATGAGCTGAAAGTCCTTCTGACTTGCTGCAGCATCCTCTTCTTGTTCAGCCTCTTCTTGAGTTTCTTGAGCTTGGCAATCATCCGAGGGCTCTACCTGGTCTGAACCTTCTTGCCTCATTTGCTCTACCTGAACAGAATCTCCCTTGATGCTATGCTCTAACAATTTCTGAATTGGTTTGCTCACTAGCCCCTGCAGGGTTAGTATTCTCCAAGTAGGGAAATAATAATTCATTAAAGACAACATCCCTACTTATTATGAGTTTAAATCCTTCTTTTTCTAAGGACCACAACCTGTACCCCTTAGCCCCTTCCCCATATCCTAGAAACACATATTTTCTAGATCCTGGGCTAAGTTTATCCTCCTTTTGGAGTGCATACGCAGCACACCCAAAAGTCCTAAGGTTGTCCAACTCAGGGGGTTTTCCACTCCACAACTCTTCGGGAGTCTTATGGTATAAAATCCTAGAGGTTGATCTATTAATCAAATATGTAGCTGTAGACACTGCTTCCCCCAAAAAACATTTGGGTAATCCGGATTTATTTAACATGCACCTAACCTTTTCCATAAGGGTTTTATTCATCAACTCAGCAACTCCACTTTGCTGAGGAGTTTCCTCAACTGTCCTATGTCTTAGAATGCCATTTAACCTACAGAATTGATCAAGTTCTTGGTTAAAAATTTCTAAGCCATTATCAGTTCTTATCCCCTTAACTACTCTACCCATTTGAGTCTCAACCAGCCCTTTCCACACCACTAACTTATTCAAGGCATCTAATTTATTTTTCACCAAATAAACCCACACTTTTCTTGAATAATCATCAATTAAAAACAGAAAGTTAATGTTACCTCCCTGTGTTGGTGTCCTTGCTGGTCCCCAAAGGTCCGCATGAATGTAGTCAAGAATGCCCTTAGACTTGTGCACTCCAGTGTTGAAGCTGACCCGATGTTGCTGCCCAAGAACACAGCTCTTACAGGAATCCGTTTTTTCTACTTTGTCACCACCAAGTAGACCTTCCTTGCTAAGCACTTGCAGGCCTTTTTCGCTCATGTGTCCCAAGCGAGTGTGCCAAAGGGCTGCTTTGTCCAGCTCAGCCATCAAGCTTGCTGCTTGATCATTGGTTTCTGTTTCTCCGATCATCTCATAGAGTCCATCGTTTCTTGCTGCCTTGATCACTACCAAAGATCCCTTGGCCACCTTGATCTTTCCTCCCTCTATCTTGCATGTATAGCCCATGGAATCCAGCTGCCCCAATGAGATCAAGTTCCTCTTCAAATCTGGAACATACCTCACATTTTCCAGCAGCCTTGTGACTCCATCAAACATCCTCAATTGGATGTCTCCAATCCCTCTCACTTGGCAAGAATTATCATTCCCCAAGAAGACTCTTCCCTCATTGATCTCTTTGAAATTCTTGAACCATTCTTTGTGAGGGCTCATATGATGAGTGCACCCGGTATCCAAGATCCATTTCCCGCTGCCTTCTTGCTCCTTGCTCACACTTGAGCACACAACAAGAACATCATCATCTTGCTGTTCTGTTTTGGCAACCGAAGGCTCTCCATTCTTGGTATGGCTTCCTCCTCTATCCCTTGTCATTTTCTTGCAATCTTTCTTGACATGACCCTCCTTATGGCAGCAGTAGCAGCTCTTCCCTCCAAATCTCAGTTTGGAATGCATTCTCCCATGGCTTTCTCCTCTACCTCTGTCCCGGTAGTAGCCATGCATGCTGCTGTGCACTCTCCCATGGCTCTCTCCTCTACCTCTGTCCCAGTAGTAGCCATGCATGCTACTGTGCACTCTCTCATGGCTCTCTCCTCTACCTCTGTCTCGGTAGTAGCCATGGTTGCTGCCATACCAAGTTGCTGGCCTTCTTTTAAAGAACAGCCCTTTACCACTTGATGCACTCCTTTTCTTGGCATCAAGATTTTCTTGCAACTCTTTCTTAGGATCAAATTTAAAAGCAAAGATTCGTTTCCGAAGATACCTCTTATCCGGGAGAGTCTTGGTAAGAAACAACTCATCTAGTTTCTTCCATATGACAGCCGGATCCTCCGAGTCTCCGCACTCCCTTGTGACATTATCCGACATGTGCAAGAAAATGGTGCTGTAAGCCATCTTCTTCATCTCGGTCCGCTGGTCCTCCGTGGCACTAGCTGGAAAAGCATCATCTTCTCCAATAGCCAAGTCCACTTTCTGCTGCATGAGAACCGCCTTGATCTTCCGCTTCCATAGGGCAAAGTCCCCCTTTCCATCAAACTTCTCCACACAGAAATTTGAAGCCATCTTTGAGGACAAGATTCCAGATTTGTGCACTAACCACAACTACTTTCTTCAACCTCATGAACACAGATCGAAGATGGATCTTTAACACCGTTCTTGAATCAACCTTCAAGAACACGACCGGATCTTGATCTTTACACCGTTCTTGAATCACCCAAGAAGTTTGATCTTTGATTCTTGGAATCTTGGCTCCGTACCTTCTACTTCTTGCTCCGATAACCAACTACTTAGCTCTGATACCACTGTCCAAAGCTCTGATACCACTGTTGAAAATCACCTTGACAAGATGCCCAGGTGGTGATCTTCCAAACACCCAAGTCTTGAATGACTTGTAGAAAAAATTTCAGCAATCGAACACAAGAACAGAAAATCAAAGAAAGAAAGAAGACAAGTAATTTGTTGTCGAGGTTCGGCAATGTGCCTACGTCCCCGTGAGTTCCTCCGAACTCTCTGCACTATCTCAATGGTTCTTACAAAGTTACAGCAATCCCCTTCAAGAATCCAAGTTCTTGAAGAACCAAGAAGAGAACGAGAAAGTGATAGACCTATTACAATGCTTTCTATCAATTCTCTACTAACCTCTCTTCTTTACAACCAGCCTCACTACAAGAGTCCCTCTTGTGTTTATGTCTCTCACACAATTCTCTCTTGTGTTTACAATGATCTCACAATGTCACAACCTGTGTGGTTCTCTCACACACCTTTTTCACCACTTGAAATGAGGCTAGGAAACCCTTTTTATAGCCTCTTAATTCTTGGACAATCTTGTGAATCATTCTTGACCCTTTGATCATGTTCTTCCTTTAATCTCAGCCCTTCATCACTCTCCAAGTGATCCTGTGCGTTTTGATGTGGTGCTGTGTGCTGCGGCGTGACCTGATGCTGCAGCCTCCTGATGCTATGCACACACCTCCTACCTGTGGGCAGAAACTTCCACAGCAGTGTGCCTGACCTTGCCACGCTCAAAACTTAAGCACACACTTGTGTGCAACCTTTTAACTTGCTGAACTTTCATACTCCACCTTTGGTTTGGATTTTAACCATCTTTGAACCATGTTTGGACCTGTTCAAACCTTGACCATGTTTGAACCATGTTTAAACCTTAGACAAAAAACCAACAATAGTTGACTTCAATATGCTTCGTGCGCTCATGATAGACAGGATTGGCCGTGATCTGAATAGCACTTGTATTATCAGCATGTAGAGGTGTAGGATCAGTTGCAGAAAAATTTAGCTCAGCAAGCAAACCTCGAAGCCAAATAATTTCGGAACAAGCAAGAGACATCGCCCGATACTCAGATTCTGTAGATGACTTAGAAACTCTGTCTTGCTTCTTACTCTTCCATGAGATCAATGCATCACCTAAGAATACACACCAGCCAGTAATGGAGCGACGTGTATCAGCACAACCAGCCCAATCAGCGTCGCTATAAGTAGTAAGTCGAGGAGAATTGCCTGCAGGAAAGAATAAGCCACGGGCAGAAGTGCCCTGAACATAGCGTATGATCCTACAGACAGCAACCAAATGAATGTGACGAGGGGTCTGAAGAAACTGGCTAACTTGTTGTACTGCAAAGGAAATGCCCGGTCTAGTAATGGTGAGGTAGACAAGACTGCCCACCAACTTTCGGTATAAACTAGGATCAGCAAGTGAATCACCCTCATCTTTGCGAAGCTTGACATTCAATTCCATGGGAGTATGAACAGAAGTGGCCTCCTGTAGGCCAGCTGTAGCCACCAGGTCACTAGCATACTTATGTTGATTGAGTGAAATACCCGACGGACTACGATGCACCTCAAGACCGAGAAAATATGTAAGAGACCCAAGATCTTTCATATGAAAGAACTCGGAGAGATGGGTCTTGAGCTGGCCAAGTAAAACAGAATCGGAACCAGTAATCACAATATCATCAACATAAACTAAAAGAACAACAATACCCATGTCTGATTTTTAAAGAAACAAGAAAGTGTCATACTTGCTCTGCTTGAATGAGAATTGTAATAAATTAATTCAAAATTTATCAAACCAAGCCCTTGGAGCTTGTTTGAGACCATAAAGGGAGCGACGAAGCTCACACACGTGAGTTTGGAGAAGGAAACAATCCCAGGGGTGGCTTCATATAAATAAACTCTTTAAGATCCCCATGAAGAAAAGCATTCTTGACATCCATCTGATGTAGTGGCCAATCATTGGAAGCAGCAAGAGCTAGAATCGTACGAACAGTGGTCATCTTAACCACAGGAGCAAAGGTTTCTTCATAATTAACACCATATTCCTGTTTATTTTCAAGTGCAACAAGCTGAGCTTTATAACGATCCAAACTTCCATCAGATCGAACCTTGACGGAGTAAACCCATTTGCAACCCAGGGGGACTATAGTGGAAGGACAAGGTGCAATGTCCCAGGTGTGATTGGCCTCTAAAGCAGCAATTTCTTCCTGCATAGCTTGTCGCCAACAATCATGCTTGACAGCATGTGAGTAGCATATGGGAATATCAAAATTAGACAATGCAGCAGTAAGAGCAGAAAGAAACCACCCATACCTATCCGGAGGTAAAGATATTCGAGAAGAGCGACGTACCAAATGTTCTGAAGGTGCTGCAACTGACTGAAGCATGGTAGGATCAGATATCGGTTGAGCCATCGGAAGAAGCTGTGGGCGGGAGCGTCTCGTATATACAATACCTGGTTTAAAGCGAGAGCTGACTTGATGAAGATCTGAAAATTGTTGCTCAAAGGAGGGGAGGACCACCGTAGAAGAAGAGGGCTCAGAGGACACAGGAAAGAAATGTTGATTTTCAAAGAAAATAACATTTCTAAAAATACGTGTACGATGTAAGGTAGGATCATAGCAAACAAATCCCTTTTGACACACATTATATCCCAAGAATGCACATCTAACAGATTGAGCAGATAATTTATGTCGCTCATGGGGAGGTAAATAGACAAAACATACACAACCAAAGATACGGAGATTATCATAACTAGGTTGTTTAGCAAACAAGCGGAAATAAGGAGACTCCATGTGTAAGATTTGGGAAGGTAAACGATTAATCAAGTGAGTAGCAGTTTTCAAAGCCTCGACCCAGAACATTGATGGAACAGATGATTCTAACAAGAAAGTACGTACCACATCAAGAAGATGACGATTTTTGCGTTCGGCTACTCCATTCTGTTGGGGAGTAGCAGGACATGAACGTTGATGAATAATACCTTTAGAAGCCAAGAATTCCTGAAACTCAGTAGACAAATATTCACCACCAGAATCTGTGCGTAATATCTTAATAGTCGCAGAAAATTGATTGTCAACATACGCTAAAAAATTAGTGAGAGTACGAAAAACCTCAGATTTAGAGCGAAGAAAATAAACCCAAGTGAATCTGCTATAATCATCAATGAAAGTCACATAATATTTAAATTTTTCATGTGAACTAACGGGGGAAGGTCCCCAAACATCACTATGGATAAGATCAAAGCAGTGAGAAGCTCTACTAGCATGTAAAGGAAAGGGAAGAATTTTGCTTTTACCAAGTTTGCAAGAATCACACTTAAGAGATAAAGAAGAACGTTCTTCATTATTAAGAAAACCAGAGTGCAATACATGAGATAAGATATGAGTATTAGGATGGCCTAAACGACGATGCCACACCATACTCAGATTTGGAACATTATTGCAAGCAAGAGACTTAATAGACGAAACTGGAGAAATTGCTGGGACAGATAAAAATAGTGGAAACAAGCGCCCCACTTTAGGTCCCTTCGCGATCAGCTCTCCCGTTACCTGGTCCTGTACAACACAACCATCACCAGAAAAGTTAACAACACAATTGTTATCAACTAATTGACCAACAGAAATAAGATTCGTGGAAAGTTTAGGAGCAAGAAACACATCAGTGAATTTAGAAGAGGCATCTCCGACAGCAGCGATTGGTAAAGAACTGCCATTGGCAGTCTGAATGGCAGATGGACCAACATAGGGTCGAACATGACACAGAGCGGTGTGAGTATTCGTCATGTGATTAGAGGCCCCCGAGTCTACGTACCAGAGTTTGGTAGAATTTTTACCTTGAAACCCCATTGCAGATAATGCTGAACTTAGCATCTGTTGCACCATTTCGGGTGTGCAGTAATTCGCTGCAGGAGGTGCCGGAATTGGGGAGGCACTGGAAGAAGAGCTAGGAGCTGCGGAGGGTACAATAACAGAAGTCTGAAATGCTTGAGCCTGACGATTCTGTGGGCGGAGACGACATTCTTTGATGATGCGACCCTTCTTCTTACAATAAGAGCAATATTTATTGGGACAATTGGCAGCAATATGCCCATATTCCTTACAGCAAAAACACTGCTAGTTTTTAGAATGCATAGGCGATCCGCGTCCTTGGGCAGCATAAGCAACAGTTCTTGGACTACCATAAGATTGCTCCAGAGTGGCTTGAGTACTAAGACGTTGTTCTTCACGAAGTAACTCACCAAAACAAACATCAAGAGAAGGAACAGGAGATCTATTCAGCAGAGAGGAGCGAATAGATTCATATTCCGGGCGTAGTTTCATAAGAAATTGATCACACCATCTAGTCTCGTGGAGTTGCTGAATAGTCGAAAGAGTGGCAACAAGAACAGCCGCTGTAACAAGATCAGTATAGTCAGTCCAAAGAATCAGAAAGGCCGAGTAATAGTCTTGGATGGAAAGACTGCCATGTTGAAAGGTGGCAATTGCATGCTCTAACTGAAAGCGATAAGCATCATTATCTTGATGATAAACCTTCTTCAGATAAGTCCACATGGATTGAGCAGAGCGATGAGTACGCAAGTTGGTGACAATATGTGGCTCCATCGAACCAAGAAGCCAAGACATGATCCGAGCATCAAGCACAGTCCAAGAAGGAGAAAACCCGACATCCTTTGATTGGTCTGTATTGGATGTTTGTGCAACATCCGTGCCATCGATATGACCCCAAAGTTCTTTTCCCTTGAGGAAAATTTCAAACTGAAAGGCCCATGTAGAGTAATTTTTGCCCGTAAATTTGACACACACAGGTGCAGAGTCCATTGCAAATAAGTGCAAAAAAAATAGTTCGACCAAAAAAATGCCGAAACCACCAAAAGCAGAAAAAAAAAAAAAAAAACTGCCAAAGAGATCTGAGAACAAAAAAAACACCGAAAAATCTGAGACCCAAAGCCACAAAACACCTCTCTGAAAATAGAGGATGTCATGAATGCCGAAACTGCTCAAACCAAAAAAATAGGAGGTGTCGACAACACCAACCCAAAAGGAGAAGACCGAAAAACAACAAAAAAAAACTTTCATGTCGAGTTCACCGAGAACAACACAGAACACGCCGAAACATAAAACCGAGAAAAATTACAAGCAAGAGAAGAACCTAAGCAACCGGCTCTGATACCATGTTAGAATTTAAGAGAGTAAAGAGATGTGAGAATTTAAGAGAGTAAAGAGATGTGAGAATTGAAGAGAGTAAAGAGATTGTACAAATGCTTACTTGAGTTCTTATTATTGAGAATACAATTAAGAGTATATATAGGTTGTTAAAGGAAAAAGACATTCCTTAAAACAATGAAGGAAACATGGCCTAAAGTAAGTCTTAAAACAAGGAAGGAAACATGGCCTAAAGTAAGCCTTAAAACAAGGATGAATATATGGCAAGTGTGGGTGAAGTGGAATAGTTAGTGACCTTAATTAAAGAAAAGAATATGGACTTTGCCAATTGACAGTAATAATTGCAGGCTGCGGATATGTATCGCTATCAATAGTCTCCCAAAATACTCATTGAATAGCAAAAACATGGATAGATAAGAAATCTCAAATCAGCAGGAAGTAAAAAATATGACTCATTTCAGCTACAGTTAGTTGCAAGCTTCCCCAGGAAAAATGCTGAACATTTAGCTTAAGAGAGTAAGAGAAGAATGAAAGCATGCAAAGAGATCGATATTAGAGCTACTGTCGTATCTTTGTTGATATCTGCCAATCTGTGGAAGCAGAGCCAGAATATTCCTGTCAGAGAGAGCTCTAAGAGGTCCTTGAGACTAAAAATGTTCAAGATTTTTCCAAAGAGTTGTCATCCTAAGCACCAAAATGTCAGCCAATCAAGTTGATAGTACTCTATTTGATACTTATACTGAGATATAGATACGTACGTGTTATTCCTATGCAGTCGAAAGAAACTGGATTGCTGAAAGTTATATATTCCTTACATTAAGATTTAATAAAATCATGCTGTCGTACCTTGCATTGAGATATTCTCATTACTTCCAAAAGTAAGCTTGCCAGTATGGTGATCCTGTTTCAATATTTTCGCAATTACAGAAGCATAATTTGAAGCCTCGGACAATGATCTCACAACTGAATAGCCTGTATGTTAACGGGAGAAAGGAATGGGCACCACGAAGTCTGAAAAACTAAAGAAAACGTGGATTGGCTCATTCTTTTCATACCTGTGGCTGGATGCACCATGCTAGCTGCAGCACCAAATGCAAGGTTCTTTTGCTCAGTATTTGGTAACGAGCCACCAACTGGAATATAAGACCATTCCTGCAAAAAAGATTGAGAAATCATGCCTTGAATCACATGTACCCGGCAAACTGTAGTCTCACAGACATAATTTGCTTTTGGTATCATATGCACGTACGTCATTAGTATAATATCTCATGGACATACATGGAAGGTTCTTGGAAAAAATTAGAAATAAGCATTTTAGGCATAAAATGGAACAGATGGGGTACTACTAGATCGACGGCAGATGATTGATTCCATTTTACACACGTGACTACTGAAACTTTCTACTTCTCAACCAATAGTCACAATTATGCAGCAAACTAAATCGAATCCAAACCCTGATATTGTTTCATAAAGGTAAAAAGTAGATTTGTTTGTGCTCTCTTTTCTTAAGAATCATGAATAGTAACAACATAAACCGCAAAAAAGTAAAGCACCCATTTTGATCTCGTCTGTATGAAATCTCTGTAGTTGGTGTTATCTATTTCTGTTGCACCAAAAAGGAAAGAAAAGTAAAGCACCCCTTAGATGCTTCTTAAAGCACATTGGTAAGTTTGATTATGACACAAGTAATGTTGGAGTCTTGGAGATTCGATTGGGAATGTAAATTATATTAACTTCACTAATATACTTCAGTTTTATATTGGCTTCAACTCAAAGATTAACCCTTTTTACTTCAAAAATAAAAAAATTAAACAAAATGCATATCTTATCTCGGTGAGTATGACACATGGTACCTCTGTTAATTATAAATGTGAAAGGATAAGAAATGACAATTACAATAGACAACTGGTTGTCGAAATGGATTAATATGAAAATATAATTGGTCTAGAGTATGGAATGGGCATAAAGCCCAATTTTGGCTTTACGGAGGGGAAAAAGATAGAGCAAGCTGTCATTCATCTAAAATGATAAAATGCATCAAGGAACATACTACCATAAGGCATCATGCTTCTCTTTGAAGATTACCTCTTCATACGTTTTCAAAACTCTAATTCCCAGTGTCTCTAATCTTGACATGAGCTTTTTCTTTAGTAAGTCAAAAGGCATGGCATCTTTTGAGGCCAAACAAGTTTCCTGCAGCAAATGTTCTCTGATAGCTCACATATAACTATTACACATGAAAAATTATAGAACACAAGATCAAATACAATGAGAAAACCTCAAAGAAAACTCTTGTTGATGACATAGGCATGGCATACAGAAATGTTGGGTATTGAGCTTGCAAACACTGAACTTCTCGTTTAACATAATCTCTGTAATCCATGAAAACCATCAGGCTTGGATCATAAGGATTGTTTTCCACCTGGACTTGCAAAACAAAACCAATGAATTTAAATGATAACAAAGTTGCTGTTCCAGACAATTTGTAAAATCTCTGGTTATGGAAAGATGGAATAGTACAGAGCAATGTTTAATTTTTACACTACTAGGTAATCGATTGATTAATGTATAATCCCATATTTCTTTTCAAAACCAACCCTCCAAACCTCCTATACCACATGGGGTGTAAAACAAGCTTACAGTTGATGATAAAAAAGGGAAAAGAAAAAGAAAAAGAAAAAAATTACCACCATTCGACAACTCAGTGTAGTGTATTTAAGTGTGATAGACAAACCTACATAAATAATTGGAAATCTGAAATAATTTAGGGAGTACTATATTTGACACCCCTACCTCAACCTCCACGCCATATGCCGTTTGGACGGAAACTCTTGGACCCCCAACCTCATACTGCAAGAGTTTCCCAGAAGCTGCTCCGGATGCAACAGTTGCAAGCCTATAATAAGACATTAGAAGCTTCAAATGAGATGTACTGATCGAATGGTTGAGCAATTTGTCTATAGCGATGAAGATCATAAGAATATCCTACCGCACCTGCATGGGATAACAACATCGCCTTCACAAGCGACAAGACTAATTTTACCGTTGGCTGTTTCCACTATCCTTTCAACTTTTGCACTAAGATACGAAACACCTGACTCGACACACCTAGGGGAAATTAATATAGATTATATATCTAAAAAATTATCATACAAACATCAGATAATTGGAAAGAAAGGTAATACTTATTAACTGTAGTTATGAATGAATTATTTTCAGCCAGCCTTACCTCATTAACAACTCCTCGTGGAGTAGATGTCGACTAACTCGTCCATAAGCACGACCAATCATTATCGGATCATCATTGTCAAGATATACAATCGTATCCCGCCAAACATGCTCAATACACCTTTCAAGTCCAAGATCTGAAAGTATAATAATCTCATTCAACTTAGATATTAACGCAAGCAGGGAAGATAGTTTTACAATCAAAGTTACTGACATTTGTAGCATCATATAAACTTTCCGCTGGTTTGCATTTCCTAGCATTTAATTTTAACATGAGAAATAAAGGTGGTGTAAATAAATTAAAAAATAAAGTAAGACAACCAGATACTTTTCAATTCCACTGTTATTCAATTCAAGTAGAATTATTGTGCAACTCAATTCAATTATACCATGTGAACCAAATGTGGTATGAAAAAGCATCGAATAGCTCTTTGAGAGTGGAAAAAAAAAATCGATACCTTTGAACTCATCCTCCCACACGCCATAGTTATTTGTAAAAGGGAGGTCTGGACCAATAAGTCCGACATTTAATCCAAGCTTAGCGGATTCTGCAGCCAGAGCAAGACCAGCTGGACCACAACCAATAACCACCAAATCCAGTATATCATCCCCAACTGGTATGGGTTGTAACTGTGAGAACAATAAAAAAACAGCAAATAAACCATTAATTGTAAAGCAGGCCATGTTAACTATCACTGATCCAAAAGCTTAAGTTCATAGGACATGAGTCAATATATATCAAGCTCATATACATTTTAACAATAACTTTCTTATAAAACAGGCCAAATAAAATAATAAAAATAACAAAGCGAAGAAACGAAAGTGACCTTATCCGCTAATTTAGACTGCTTCTCCATTGATTTTTTTTTCTGCATTTCCACAAAGAGAAGCTCTGAGCCACCGGCCTTTATATAGTCTTCTTCGTCTGCGAAATTTTCTTTAACCGCCACAGAACTCTCTCCCCCTGCACCGCTTGCTCTCACTTTGCAACAACTATAGCGATTACTTCGAACACCCTGTTTGGAATTTAGTATTTTCCTTCTAGACCTCCAAGAAGGGAAATTAGAGACCGCCATTGCTCCGAAGTTTCGAGCTCCAACACACTCCATTATTTCTTTTTTTATTTTTTGTAGAGAGCTTTTATAAGAGATTAGCTTTCACGCCATTACTGTTGTTGAAAACTTGCAGAGAGTGAAAAATGCATATCACTGTATATGAGGCGTTTTAAAAAGTCTTCTTTCTTCTGTGTCTTCGTTTCTCTGTGGGAGGTCGGAAGAGCTAGCTTGGTTGGGGATAGGGAAGCGAGTAGCGAGTACCACTCGAGTCTTTAATTTGCTAAGCTGTTCCAACCGCCATCCTTAAAGTGCCACGTGGACGTGAGGGATTGGATACTGCTTTCTATCGAGAAAGGCTACTGCTACTGCTACTGCTACTGCTTCTGCTTGACATATATGCACACGTTACCCTTTCTAACCATTAGTCACACTCGTTCGCTGTTCTGAAAATCTTTCTTATGAGTGTTAATGAAGCTGTATTAGTTCCTCTCAACCGGCCGCTTATTTATCGGCGTATCATAAATTTTTGTTAGATATCATATTATTAAAACAAATATTAAATATATATTTTATAAAAAATAATATAAATATCAACGATATTTTTTACAAAATAAAGACATATTTTTTTATACAGTTCAAGATCGTTAATATTTTTTTTTATTATAATCACTAACAAAAGGAAAACATTTGTATTAGTTCTATTTACAATCGTCCATCGCATGATTTTTTGTTTAAAAAAAAAAGTATGCTTTCATGGTTGACATGAAATTTTTTGCATATAAACTCTCTGGATTTCATCCCGATAAGTGGAATGATAATCTGAAATTTTTTGTTTTTGTCTGGTATCGGTTATAATTTTTTTAAAATCAACTTTAAATGACTTTTTTCTTTTTAGCTGGTTATGCATTTTCTCAATTACTATATGCTTGACTAATAGTTGATTGTTCTAATGCTGGCTTTCTTTTTAAAAAAAATCTCTCCATAACTAAAATAAAATTGAGAAAAAAAAAAAAAAACAAGACACTCTTCTTAGAAGACAAATGTACTAAATTCTTAATTATTTAGTTAACATGAAATTGAACAACTAAAAATCTATAAATAATTTAAAGCAAATCAAAGTAACAAAATAGCATACACACTAATTTACTATGGTTTCTTAGATTGCTCTACAATTACAAATTTTAAGTGGAGGTAAATTTGTAAACATCTGTAATATTATTTTATTTTTAAAAATTTAAGTGGGGCAGTTACCTTCGTTACCCCCATATTGAATCCTTCCCTGTGCTCGTTTGAAATACACACTATTATGTCACACGAAATATATGTGTGTGTATATATATACACACACGCACACACCAAATTCTATTGACATGGTTTAGTTCTGATTCTATTTTTTCAAAGGAAAATCTCTAAATTCTTTATTTGATAAATTTTCTCTAACTTTTCTATCTAAAATCTTATCATATGTAAATAACTTCTATGGATGATGTAACATTAATTTAATAATGCACTTGAGGCAAATTTTTCTCAAGTTATTGGAAAGGATCTTCTCCCTTTTTGTTAATATAATTTTTTGCAAGAAAAAATTTAATTATGCTCTCTAGGGCTTTGAAATAATATTCTACTCTAATTAAATATCTAACAACAAATTTGAAAATTTATTTTACATAAAAATAATGAAGAAACAATGTAAAAATGATTACATTTATGATAAATAATGAATAAACAAAAAAAAAGTCACTCAAATTATTTGGTACACAGCAAAACAAATGTTATGAATTGTGAGAACGTAGGATAAAGATTGTGGTTTAATCTTATATTAATGAGAATTTTTTTCTCTATTACAATTGGGAGATTTATTTCATTTGTTAATGTATTTTAAATTTTATTAAATAAAATATTAAGAAAGGGGCCCGATATCATACCAAAAAAACTAACGAGCTTTATATACTTTTAATAAAAGAATCTCTAAAATTAAAAAGCATACTTAAATTAATAAATTCAATATAAAAAATATTCAATTTTATTAATTTAAATGTGTTTTAATCATTTTCAAACATCACTTTTATGTACCTATGCTAATTACGACCAACACAAAGCAATATCCTCTTGCTAATTACAAGCTTTATATATTCTTCACATATTTATTATCTACATAATACTTATTACATTGTAGATACTAATTCATATTTGAGATTGAAAAATATGTATAATTTGAACGAAATCATATTTTAAAATTGATAGTTGAATGGTTTAGAAAGAGCCATGTGGATGAAAGGATTCAATTGATCCTAAGGTCAAATAAACATAAATAAAAAAAAATGAGGAAAAAAATAGAGATATGTGTGAAACCTTAAGAAATTATTTGTCTTATTTATTAATTATATATAAAAATAATAATGGTTTTATTTATGGATTTATATAAATTCAAACAATTTATTACTTCTTAAATAAAAATATCTCAAAAATATTTATTTTAATTATAAAAGAAAACTTTAAAAGAAAAAATATCAGACTAATGGATAGGCTTGAGAAAAGGATCCGGCCTATCCATTAGCCCGATATTTTTTCTTTTAAAAGAAAATTTATCAAAGTTTGTTAACCAATAAAATATACATGCGCTGGTTTTTCTATTCACCAGGCCAGCTCGTCTACAGTAGTGGTAGATCCTCGTATATCCATTCTACATAAGGATTTCTAAAGATGGTACATGAGCTGCGCAAATGATCAATATCCTGTATTACGAAAATAAAATAAAAATCATACTCCTGCGAAATAGTTAGCCGTTTCGTGATCCTGAAAACGGTGCCGTCCTCATGTTTTAAGCTGCCATGAGCAACCCTTGAACAGTTGAACTTGCTCGTAGCACAAGGAGTGGGAGAGAAAGAGAGAGATGGGCAATCCAAAGCAGAAGTGGACAGCGGAGGAGGAAGAAGCGCTTAGAGCAGGAGTGGCCAAACACGGCACTGGCAAATGGAAAAACATCCAGAGAGACCCCGAGTTTATTCCCTTCCTCTTCTCTCGCTCCAATATTGACCTCAAGGTCCCCCCTCTCTCTTTTCTCTCTAATTTGGCCATTTGGGTCACTCTTAATTCTTGCATATATTTTCTTCTCCTTTGATAGTCTCATAGCCCAAAAATAAAATACTCCGTACTTATTTTTATTCTATCAGCTATTTGAATACATACTGAGTGGTATTCTTGATTTTTGCTCTGGTTGTAGACCTTAATGCCACTTTATATACGGTAATGGTAAAACGGACGCCATTCCTTATTAGATTTAATTGTTCAGCACTTTTTTAGAGCTTGGTTTGCTGATAATTTTGATACATATAAAAAGGGAGAAAAGAAAAAGAAAAGGAAAATCCCTTTTTGATTGATAAAGGGATCTCTAATTCTAAACAGGAATAATTGTTTGATTGGTATTGAGCTGCATCAGAAATCAAAAGTCTGGTTGACTCGGATAAACAGAGCATTATGTTAAGTAATCATTAAGGAGGTCCTTTAGGCTATGATTGATTGGGAGGAAGGAAGAGGGAGAGGAAAGAAAAGTGAGTTGAGACCAATTTTCTATGTTTGGTAGGAAAGAAAAGTGAGAGGTAAGAAAAGTAAGAGGATTGTTGTTTTCTTCAGCATGTACATATTTGGGAGTGGAAGCAAAACTAAGCTCTTTTGTTTGCCTTTTTTCACTTTTCCATCCTCTTTACCAAACGCAATCATTATTTTCTTTGCTTCTCATTTTTCTTTCCTCTTACATTTCTCTCCAACTTACATTGTTGAATCATTGGCTGCTGTTTTGTGGCACTTTACGTTTTCTTCATGCATGCCATATGCCCCTATGCAAATCAGACATGTCATTAACTTTTATTGTGCATCTAAAACAGCAAAACTATTTCTAACTGCAACAGATCGTAAGGCTTTGAAGCAAGTAGGTCTCTGTTTTTTCTATATAGGGAAGAAAAAGAAATAGTGAAGATACAAGTTATTAACCTATAGAACCTGAGTTAGAAGGGATTGCTTTGTGGTCTCACGTTGTCTGATTTCAGTTTGGCTATGTTTAGTTGTATTGAAAAGTGAGATGAAGAGGGAGAGGATGGAAAATAAGAGGATAGAAAAATGAGAAGAATAATATTTTTTTCCTTCACATGTTTAGTAGAGATGATGGAAAAGTGAAAGAAAAAAAGATTTTCTCTTCCCCTTGTTTAGTAGTGGAATAATTTTTTTTGATAAATAAAAATTTTGTTAAAAAAGACACCAAGAGGGTGCAACTCTAAGCCAAAGACTATTTACAATGGTAGTAGAGTGGAATAATAGGATGAAAGAAAATGCAAATAATACCATTTTTACCATTATGACCTTTGTAAATATTAATTTGAGAGATTGAATGGGGGATAACTTGGTAAAATGATAATCTTGTCTCTTTTCTCTCTCTAATCTGTCTAATTTGGAAGGATTTAGATTTATAACTTTAGGAAGAAAACCTCAATACTTTTCAATTTTCTCTCCTCATTTTTCTCTCTTTCCAAGCAACAGAAAACTGCTTTTTTTCCTCTCCCTTATCTCTCTACTAAACATAGCCTTAAATTTGGTTGAGGACTTGTTGCGGAAAGTTGTAATGTATCAATAAAATTTGGATGAGCAGATCAGCTATTACACCCATGGTTGAAGGCAGATTGACTAAGAAACAACCAATCTGGTGTAAGATGCTCTAAGCTAGGTAGTCAAAACTAGGCTAAATGATGAAGTCCTGAACTTCATTTATCAAAAAAAAAAAAAAAGTCTTGAAGTTCAACTGAAAATCACAGGTTCTGCATTTACCCTAGAAGTCAGTTTACTTTATCAGACTGCACTTGAATGCTTCTGTTGAGCTCATTTGCTCAAGATCACACATGCCTCCTGAATATCTTCCTTTTATGAAGAAGAAAGCTGGAAGACGGGAACCAAGCCCAACACAGTCACAGTAGAAAACTAAAACTGGATGAGATGCCAGATTTAGTTCCTCTTCAAGAAGCTTCATTTTCCATGTTTATCTAACAAAGATTTCAGTTAAACTCATTGGGACTGAGCTCTCTTGCCACCCTCAATACCTTTTGTTTTGTTAGTTTTGAAGTGAACAATGGTAGAAAGTGAGTTGAAGTCTTATATTTAAGAAGTGCCATATCCCTGAATAGCATTCTCCACTAGACCTTTGCTCTTTGGACAGCTTTTGTAAATGTTTCAGATCCAGTTTTTCGTATTATGTGCTTTGCCCCTTATTTCCTTCCTCTTCAGATCCCTGTCAAGATATAATTGTTAATGTTAACGCTTTGTTTCATGTTATCCCATCAATTTAGAACTTTAAGGTTTGGAAGATTATCTTCCCAATCAGCTTATCCATTGTTATTATGGATATTCTATAAGTTCATACTCTTTATCGGCGTGGCTTGTCTGCATGTTTGTACATCTGACTTCTATGTTGCTTACTGGACTGCTGCATCACCAGTGGGTTGCATCTAATATAATTGTGAAAATATATTTCAAATAAATTTTGATCAGGTGGTACATGCTCTCATTATTCTTTGCTTGCATAGGACAAATGGCGGAATATGAACGTTAGTGCCGGTGGTCAAGGCAGCCAGGAAAAGTCACGAACACCAAAACCAAAAGCCAGCTCAGATGGTCCTGCTTTGCCATTGTCCAATACACAGGGTTCTGCTATATTTGCACATAATTCATCAGAAGATGTAGTTGCTGATGATTCTTTGAAGAGCTCTGCTCCAAAGTATGGCACATATCTCCCCTATTTTAACCTTAAAATAAGGGGATATGTGCAAAGTTACTAAGAGATCTCATCTAGAAAGTATGGTGAAACAAAGTTGACACGGATCAAAGAAGTTTGACATAACATTAATAATAAGTTTCATGAAGACAGAGTTAATCTAATTTATCTCCCACTGATTTTTCATCAATATCATACAAAATTATCAAACAGAGAGGCTTTTAACTGTAAATTAAAGTTTCAGACCTGTTGATTCTTGAGCTAGAGTTTTATTCCCAAGGATTATGTGCTTCTGTTCTTTAATTGTTCTTGATATCTGAAGATCCTTTGTTAGTTTTTTTTACCTTTTGGTCAGTCTTTTTCCTTTTTTTGGTGATGTTTGACATAAATATCAAATTTATTAGGTACAATGAATTGATTCTTGAAGCACTTTCAGGGTTGAAAGAGCCAAATGGATCAGACACCAGTGCAATTATCAGCTATATTGAGGTGTGGGAAAGTTTGTCATCATAATTTGTTTTCTTTGATGTCAATGTTTAATTGTTTACTTCCTTCAAAAAACATGTGTAGTTGTTTACTTTATTGCCTTTGAAGAAAGCCACAAAAACGACTTATAAAAAAAAACTACAAAAACTGGGTAAGGAAGAAACATCCACGCTAGTTAACTTCAACAATGCTGAAAATTCATGTAAGCTTATGAAAATATGAAATGCGTACTACAGATATTTCTGTATGCTTCTGGCTTGGTTTGAGATGTATTCCTGATTATATTCTTTTTACTTATGTCTAACTCCTAAACCTGCCACTGAAATTTGAAAAGTAGCTGGTATTGGAAGTTGCTGTGTCTACTGGATTGTCTAGAAGGACATATTCTGCCACAGGAGCTATGCCTCGTGGAGAGAACTTCCATGGTTGTGCTTGGCTTAGTTGGTTCCCTACCTAAGGCATTTAAACTTAAACAACCACCTGCCCCCAATCCAACCTGTAAGAAAAGGGGGGAAAAAGAAGAAGAAAAGAGCATATAAGTACACACAAATACAGTTTTAACAGCACTTGGTTTAATGTTTTTAAAACCTGAAATTATATGAAACTAACCTAGTGTAGGTTTCTTTTACTTATTCTGACAATAAATTTGAGCTTCCTTCTGGGACCTACAGAAAAAAAACTAGATGGCAAGGATTAGGTGGCTTGAAAGTTTCAATGATGTTACCATAATTGCTTGTATTGTACATGCTTTTGTGGGTATATCCGGATTTCCACAGCTTGATGTTTTTTTTATCGTTATTACTTCATTCTCTTGATTTACAGACTTTGAGATAAATGATTAGTGGCTTAGTTTTTAAAAATAAAATGATCATTGACTTTTTTTTTAAAGTACAATGATTAGCGATTGTTTCCTTACTTATTTATACAGCAAAGGCATGAAGTACCACACAATTTTAAGCGGGCGTTAAGTGCAAGGTTGAGAAGGCTGGTAGCACAAGAAAAACTTGAAAAGGTGAGTGCTTTTATCTTTCGGGTGCAACTTAAATTCTACTTATATCCTATTATAACACTTGCCTTTTTTTTTTAATAAGTATTATATCACTTGCTTTGCTTGTTTGCTATAAACTTATATGAAGTATCTATTATGTACAGTTTTAAAATGCTGATGTTATAAGTCCCAAGGCATTGAACTTTCTTGGTTGCTTGCTACGTCAAAAGTCAAGATTATTATTTTCTAATAGTGCCTAGCTATTTAAAATAACTTAGTTTGCTTGAAGTTCTTGGTAGCCTTATGACAATAAAAAGTATTTTAAAAGAAATTACCAGCAATGAATTAGATCTAGTCAGTACTACCTTGTAGTCACTTTATTACCCAGTTTTTTTCCTTTTCTTTTCTAAAAGGGACCTATCAAAGATGTACAACATAAAAAATTTCCTTGCCGTTCAAATTTCTCCTGGATTCTGAGACTTAGAAACTAGAGATTGCATCATCGCATAATGGGCATAGTTATCATAATCTTACGATTCACAATTCGATTCAATTTAGGACATAAATGATTTGAATCGGTATGCCGAATCTAAATTAATCCTGAATCAGTATTGAATCTACGATTCGTTTCGCTTCGATTCGATTCGTATGATTCGTCCGATTCAATAAAACTTATAATTTTTTTAAAAAAATTTATAGAAAAAAGGTTTAAGACAAAATGTTTAGAGCTAAAATAAACATAGTTAATTAGTTTTTCTCTTTCATAAGTTAATATAGAAATTTAGGATTCTAACACTTTTTGTGATGAAACAAACAAGTCCATATAGCATTCATATCTTTGATTTCAATCCATAATAGTATTAAATATAATAATACTATTATTTTATTTTATTACTTTATTATGTTATTTATTAATTTATTATATTGTGCTATATTAGTTGTTAATTGTTATCAAATTACTATTATGTGACTATAATATGTTAATTAAAGTAGGTCATGGTAGACAAACGTTTTTCCAATTGGTCACATGATCATTAAATATATGTTAAAATATTTCACTTTTAATGTATATTGTTTGTTTTACATATATACATATCAATTTAAATTGATTTTAAGAATTAATACTGAATCTTACGATTCGATTCTTGATTTGACAATTATGATAATGAGCTAAAAGATGAAAATCTCTAGCAATGGACAAATGAAGGAAATTTGTCTTTGAGGGATCCTAGCGACGCTCTCTGTCATCCATAATTTGAAGATCTTTTCATTTTCAACATGGAAGCTGGTAAGAATGAAGATTAGGAAAGAAGATCCTTATTAATGTCTGGGAAAGAAGCCATGTAAAGATTCTTATTTCTTTGCCCTAGTTAATTAATTGGAAGTTGGAAAAAAATGAATTCACTCAGACTAATGGAGCAGTTTAGGCCTTCTTAAATTTTCATAATAATTCTCAAAAATCTTTTTTAATCCTCCTCAATTTAGCTTAGACTATTTAGTTTAATTAAAGTTGGGGATTAAAAGCATACCATTGAATAGGATGGATGATGAATAGCATTCTCTGCAGTTTCTACTAGGACAATTCAATGAATATTTGGTTTGTTATGGAATAATATATTTATGAATTATCACTTGGTAATGGTACAGGTCCAGAATTGCTACAAGATAAAGAAAGATTCCTCATTTGTAACACAAACACCAACCCCAAAACAGAAAGATGCACGACCTAGACAGTTACCATCAACTGGTTCTATAACCTCCGGTGACACAGAAGAAGAAGCTGCAGTAGCTGCTGCCTACAAGATTGCTGAAGCAGAAAACAAATTGTTTGTGGCAGCTGAAGCAGTTAAAGAAGCAGAGAGGGTTGCAAGAATGGCTGAAGACACAGATTTGCTGCTAGAGTTGGCCAAAGAGATTTTTGAGAAATGTAATATAAGTCACATTGTTTCTTTTTCTTGTTATTCCACTTTCTATAAACTCATATTTTCATTCTTGACATGACAGGTGCACAGGGAGAAACAGTGCTTATGGCATAGGGTATGGATATGTATTGTTGAACAGAGAGATGGCTTCAGAAACAAGAATAGAGAGATGGCTTCTTCAACTATGCTGTGTAAATATTTCCTTCAGTTTTCTTGGATGTTATGATGCGGATTATGTGGCTGGCTTTGTGATATAATTAGTTAATATCACATTACTTCTCGGGTAGGACCTGAGAATTGTTACTTACAGAATAACTATCTCGTCGTAACATCTCAATTAACAGGTTGGATACTGTAATGCTATAACCTTGTTAAAATGTGTGATGTTTGAAACTCACCTTTTTCTTTTACCACAACTCTTCTTACTTCATGTCTCAAGAAAATTTCATATGGCAAAGGTGCTACTTTATTTTCACATAATGTCATCATAATAAATTTTTGCGATGTGTATGTTTTTTAATGGAATTAAATGAATTAATAAAATAAAAATAATTTTACTCTCATGGCAAACATATGCTAGTGTTGAATTTCATTTTTACTTGTTTTAAGGCTAAGTTATGATTTTACACCTTATAATTTTGGGTGGACTTTTTTAACTTTTTATATTTTCAAATGTTCCAATTAATTCTATAAAACTCTTCCAATCTTTCAATTACCTTCATTTCGTCCATAATTTTGATTTGTAATTGTCGAAAATCTACTTAGAAGCTAAAGTGGAAAAAAAACATTGATTTTTAAATAAACACCAGCTCGCCAAATCCATCAAACAACCTTTTTATCTCTGGAAAAAAAAATAAGCTTTGTCGGTAACAAAGAGAAACATAGAGAAATACTTACAAATGCTTAAAGACGAAAAGAAACAATATATAAAAAACAAAATTCAGAAAGAAGAGGAAAATTATAAAGATAATATGAACAAATTTACCTTTTTCAAATCAAATATAATATCACTATCAATTTTTTAAAAGCAAGCAAAAGGGCATGAAATTTTGGGATTCATTAGGAAATATGTACATAACCGATTCTGCTTGGACATGAAGGATCAAAGCTTATTCTCTTTGTTACCGAAATGAGGAACAAGCCTTATTTTTTCACCATAGATGAAGAGCTTTTTGATGGGTTTGACGAGCTGTTCTGTATTTGAAATCAATGTTTTTTTCCCCACATATGCGGCACGATTTCCAACACTGCAAATCACAATTATGACCCATGGAATTCGTCGGAAAATTGGAAAAATTTAAAGAGTTAATTAAGGTTAAATAGACTCATCAAAGTACATATCATAATTAAGTTTTATCTTAATTAACTTATAAGATTAAAATAAAATTAATTAAATTATGAATTTACTCCACGAGCTTGAAAATAAAATTATTTTACATTTTAAACTTGAGTTTTCAAAATCAAAACATTTTGATAAAAGTTTTATCAATTACTTAACGGAAATCCACATGATGTCGCGCATTTAATAAGAACTGAGGCGAGTAACTTATATATATACGGTCCGTTACGTTTACGTGTATTCTCGTTAAGTTATGTATGAAATTCCTATAAAAATAAATTGATTGGGATAATTTTAAAAGTTTATGTATTAAATTAAAGCAATTGAAAGTTTAAAGAGTGAAATGATTCTACTCTCAAAGTAAAATAATATTATATAGAAAACTAGATATATAACTTTTTCATTTTAATTTCCCTCCGGTACATGACGTTTGCATAAATTTTCGTTAAATAATTGACAAATTTTTATGAATTAAATTAAAACAATTAAAAATTTTAAGAGTAAAATAATCATACTCCCGAGTTTTGGTAAATTCATAATTTAATCCAAATAGTTTGCTAAATAGATTCACTCCTCCAAAACAGCTCTCAATCACAGCATCAAAACTTCCGACTCCATAGGTCATGTTTGGGTTTAAAGCAAATTTAGCTTGAGCCCATTTAAACTAACTTATTAAAATCATGTTTGAAAACAATTATTTAAGTAAAGTTAGCTTAAATATTTTCTTTAAGCCAACATTGCTTATACAAACATGGCGTTACATCCCAAACATACCACTTAAAGCACTTTTCACTATTCCGCCCTCATTCTCAGGACCGAAGAAGTAACTGTTACCAGAGAGCAGAAACGTCCACTCGCAGAGCAAACGCAACAACCAGCCTTTGCTAAAACAGCAAACGGGCAAGAAGAGAAAAGGAAAATGTACGGAGATGCAACGAACTGGGACGAAGATGCGTATAGAGAGAGCATATCGAAGGAGAGAGAGATCCAAACCCGAACCGTATTCAGGACCGCATGGGCACCATCCCAAAACCCTAGCCCAGATTCAATCGTCGTCGCCTCCAGCGACGGAACCCTAGCCTCCTACTCTCTCTCCTCTCTCATCTCCAAAGTCCCCTTGGCCAATCTTGGCAACACGAAAGCTCACGACTTGTTAGTGGCAGAACCCGAGGGTTTCCTTCAAGGCCACGACGGACCTGCATACGATGTCAAGTTCTATGGAAGCGGTGAAGACGCTTTGTTACTCAGGTTTAAAAGATGTTTATTGGGATAAATGGGGTTTAAATGAGATGCTAAAAGCTCGGTCTATGCTTGATTGTATCGTTTGAATTGAAGGAAGAACTTGTTTGTTTGTTACATATTCTCAATCTTGCTTGCAGTTGTGGCGATGATGGTCGGATTCGAGGATGGAAGTGGAGGGAATTCACAGAATCGGAGGAGCCTTTTTGCTTACAAGGTAATAGACATTATCCAGAATAAACTGTTACACTTCAGCATCTATGCTGCTACAAACTACACTGAACATTGCGCTAACAAAACTAAACAACAAACAGAAACTAACCACGAAACAAATAGAATGTTCTAAGTTATAGCTATCAATCCCCAATTTCTAGTCACACTGAGATTTAGAGGAAGAGAATCACTCTTGTAAATACTATGGTTCTTATCCCTCACATCAGCAACAATCTTGTCCAAAACACAGTCAATGCTTGGTGAAGCCTCATGTTCCTCTCCCATCAAATGTATCAGATACTTGCATTCCAGGTTAGTTTTACAAGGGTGCCATAAGTGATGTGCCTTTAAAATGTTGAACAACTGGTTGAAGCTCATCATTACAGCTCCCCACAGGCTACCTCTGAAGCTCTAATTTGTTGATAATCTTTCCCCAAATATGCCTGAAAAAGAGCATTCATAGAAGAGATGAGACCTGGTCTCATTGGACCCATTACACAGCAAACAATAGATGTTTATGTTCATCCTTATTTGACAAGCCTAGACTTAGTAGCTAGCCTGTCCAGGGTAGCGAGCCAGCATATAAAACTATGCCTAGGTATGGATTTGTGAACAAAACAATTCTATGCCATATAGTCTTCACTTTCTTAGCTCTAATATGCTGCCAAGTAGCTTGAGTGTTAAAACTTTCTGATTTGGAAGGCAACAAAATCACCTTGTCATTTATAGTTGCATCAGGAACAATGATTCCGCATAGAGCACCTTGTATGTTGGCTAGATCTTCACATCTTGCTGCTAGTCGGTGCCAATCATTTTCATCAATAACTACAGCCACCTTAGCTTGTTCTTTACGGTTAGAGTCATAGATAACTTTCTTGTTGTAATGGTTTAGGAGGGGGCCAGAAGGATGCCAGTTGTCTTACCAAAAATAAGTTTGCTGCCGATCCCCAAACTTTTTTTTGATAAGTGAATAGCTGCCGATCCCCAATTAAATGCTTCATCAAGGGTCTTACCAGAGGCCTAAGTTAAAGTAATTTCCTCCAGGACCAAGAACAGTCTGCTGGTGTTTTTATTGACCAAAAGCTTCTCCCTTTTAAAATTTATTTTTTAATCCGGTACACCCAAAGAGATCCTGCTTTAGGAAAAATAAGCCATATACTTTTAAGAACACAAACATTATTCAAATCAAATAAATTCTCAAAGAAAGCCCACCCTTAGACTTAGGAAAACAAATATCTTCCCACTTTACTTTATCCTCTTCAGCTGAATTCTCCTTGTCACTCCATAAGAAAGAATTACAAGCACTATTTACTGCTTTCAAACCTTTTTTAGGCAGAATGAAGACGGAACTCCAATAGTTTACGATGCTTAAGAGATGTGGATTTCCATTTAAAGCATCCAATTGATGTCACCTTATCTGCACGCGAGTTCGTGACTCTGTTATTCTAATTGATGCATATAAATTGGATAGTTTCATTGCTTTATTTTTTGTTGTGATCTAAAAGCTTGCTTTTGGGTTTGAAATGTTGTCGAACTATTTTACCGTGTTGAACCTATGAATATATTGGCTTGAGGAGAGACTGCTGCAGATTTGACTGGAGTCGGTATAAGTTCTTGTAAGTTGATGGAAATTTGTAAGCCATTTAGGAATTGGATGCTATGCTATGATTTATTAAAATAACCTTAATGACACCTACTTGTGAGCTTGCTTGATGCCTCATGTCTCAAATGTTATTTTTTAATCATTGGACGTACCTTTTCTTTAAAAAATTGAAAATGAATTAGTGAACGTGTTTTGTTTCCTTTTTTTTTTTCGGTTTTTGCAGGTAATCATGTGAAGCCAATACTTGACTTGATGAATCCCCAACATAAGTGAGCCATCTTGAATTATATGATACATGCTCTAATGCGTATTTGTGTAAATTCTTTTACTTCTATCTTAATATCTTGAGGAGATCACCGCGTTTGCCCGCCTCACTTTCTTACTATTGGTTCAGATTGCCTGCAAATTTTCTTATATGTAAGACCTATCTCATGTAGTTTTTTAACAAACATTACACAAGTTTGTAGATTTAATATATTGTTGGTATTTCGAAACTCTATCGCTAGCCAACATGGATTTGAACCTATGAAATGTTGAATTTCTTTTTCAGAGGTTAAAATGACGTGCTTGTTTACATGATAATCTTGTCTATGTTGTTTATGGGCCTCTATGTTTGAGGTCCCATTGAAATGTCATATACTGTTGCTTAATAGCTTATATAATACTGTTAATGGCCTGTTTGCTATGCAGTTTTAATTGTGCATTGCTAGATTGTTGTGCCATGTCAACGTGACGTAGCAGGATCGGAATGTGCCATATAATTGGTCCTAAACAGTATATTTTGTGGAGTTAAAATCTCTGTCACATGGCACTTAGAACTATGTGAACTGTGAAGTATTTTCTATAACAATTTATATTATTCCTATATTTTATCACAAAATTATTTAAGAACCCCTATGTATTTTTTAAATCAAACTAACCATCATTAACAATAATAAAGAAGTTCACAACATTATTTAGTCAACGAGCAACAACAATCCACAATTCAAAATGAGGAAAAAAATATTTCTCTAGCAAAAAACTGTGTATAGTATTGTTAAATTTTTTACCAAAAGAAATATTTATTTCCATAGAAGACTCCAAAGTAGTTTTAAATAAAAAAATGAGATTTTTTTTTGAGGTAACATTTTTTATTTTTATCTTTTTGAGGGTTAGAGGTCACCTATTAAATCTATATATTTTTTTTCCCATGGGACTATATAAATTATGAAAGGGAATTTTTCTGGGATGCTTGTGGGGCTAGTGTCCTAGCTGCCCTGGCATTCGTCCCTGTTTCCAGGTTTTGGGACTTTGTTGGGTGACTGGTGGTTCCATTCAAGAAGATGTGTGGACCCAGACTGGAATTCGAGCTTCTAAAGATAGAAAGAGGATCATCACCTTGATCGGACTCTCCATGTGGTCGGTGGTTTGGATTGAGAGGAATAAGAGAGCCTTTGATGGTGGCTCGATTGATTCTTTTGGTCAGAGGGGAATTTTTTTTAGTAAATGAGCTTAAACTTACAGAATTCATAGAAACACTATAATGTAGATAGTTAATTTTGTAAATGGAAGGCACCTCGTGTTGCCCTTTTATATTATCAATATGTCTTTAATTTTTTTAAAAGGTTCACCTTACATGATGTGATGCTTCTCCACCTGATTTATCTATATGAGCCGAACAATATACACTGAACTTATAAAATTTATAGAAACACTATCATGTAGATAGTTGATCTTACAAATGGGAGGCACCCCCTTGGTGCCCTTTTATATTAATCATATATCTTTACCTTTTTAAGAAAAAAAAAGGTTTACCTTACATGATGTGATGTTTCTCCACCTGATTTATCTATTTGAGCCAAACAATATACGCTCAAAACACTTAACACAGTTTTTGGCTGTTTTCTGGATTCAGTAGAATCTGGCCGAAGTTGCATTCTAAACCATCAAATTTAGGTAACTTTTGATACAATTAGTTACTTGCTCCCCCGGATGGGTCATATAATACGTTCAGCCTGTCCCTCCCCCCCTTTTTTTTACTCGTGTGTGCAATGAATGCCATGCGTTGTTGCCTGGTACGTCAAGTCATACCTTTTCTTATTTTACTTAATATATTTTGGGATTACTGTTAGCGGCATCTGCCAGTGGGCACATATGAGATTTTATTATTCTATTTTGGCTTTGTCTCTGGGTGTTCCGTTGCCTATTCGTTTTCTGTCTTTATTAATGTCTTTTCTTTTTCTCTTCTGCTTTAGTTTCCTTATATAAGGTTCTTATTGTATTTCTTGCTATTATTTCTGCCTTTTAGAGGTCCTTGGGGTGCTCTTTCTCCAATTCCCGAAAACAACGCCATTGCTGTTGACCCTCAGGTTCTTGATCCTTTTATCTTTTAATCTATTTATTGCAATGTCTTCTTCTTTGATTGGTGGCAAATTACCTTTCTATGAATGTTTTTAATTTTTTTCCTCTGTTCTACAATAGATGGGAAACATTTTTTCGGCAGTTGGTGATTCTTGTGCATATTGCTGGGATGTGGTATGTATAAGGTGATTGTTTTTCTCATGTTAATTTGTTTTCTTTCGGAAATGATTATGAATATCTTTCCATTGTATATATTTTTAGTGATCTTCATTTACTTTCTAGTTGCACTGATTTCAGCACTTTCTTTTATGAACTTTTCAGGAGAACAGTAAAATCAAAATGGTTTTTAAGGGGCATTTGGACTACTTGCATTGCGTAGTTGCTCGTAACTCTACCAATCAGGTCGTCTTTTTTGTATTTTCATGATAACTATCACTCTTTATCTTGGTCTTGAATGTAAATTCCCAATGCAGTTGGCAAAATGGTTATTAGTAAATCCTTATTGCCACTATCCAATCTAATTACTCGAAGGTTTGGGTCCTGATCCAGTAATATATGTCGGTTCTTCTGGGGTTGTTGTCTTGTTAACTTTTTTGAAAAACAAAGGTTTGACTATTCAATATTTTTTATCTGTTGTTAAATTATTATACTTCACAGTTAACAGTAACATAGTCAGCACATTGTTGATGTTGATGTTTAGATTTAGGCAGGACTTCTATTGATATCTACTATGTGTTCATTCTTATTTTATTTCCAGATTGTAACTGGTTCAGAAGATGGGACTGCACGAATATGGGGTAAAGCTCAGTCCTTTAGTTCTAATGTAGTTAAGACGAAACCCTGACAAGATGATCCTTTTGTTCAATTCTATATTGTTTCATTTATATAATAGTTTTGGTTTAAATGTTGATGGACCCAAGCGAGGCCCACCAAGATCTGTGGGAAGATATATTTATGTGGAATTCATGGTTGGATGAGGTGGCAATGGAATTATTTTCGTACAATTATCTACTATGTTTTTTTTAAAATAAAACTTGCTACTGCAATAAAGTTTATCCATTGCCATGCCATCATGTAACTTTTAACGAATAAGATATAATGCACTTTATTATATTATCTAATTACAAGTGATTGTGCTAAGGGACATGTTTATATGGTGTTAACCAGATTGCAAAAGTGGAAAGTGTATTAAAGTAATTGATCCAGTGAAGGATAAGAAGTTGAAAGGGTTCATCTCTAGTGTTAGTTGCATTGCACTTGATGCAAGTGAGAGCTGGTTGGTAAGCATTCAAGTGATAAAATGCTTATTATGTTTATCTTTTTTGTTTCCTTTTCCCCCTTTTGGCATGCGTATAAATTATTGTGGGCTTTGGGGGTTCCTTAAAGATAGTGACCTTTTCATATCTTGATACCATTTTCATCAAAAGCATCACTATCATTACAAATACACCATCTCTGTTAGGAGTATCATGTCTGATAATTTATTGCTGGTACTGAGACTATAGTTATCTGAGGTTTCAGCGGTGGAGAAAACCTTGTTCTGGGATATCATGAGTTTTTAGTTATTATTCTCCTTCATTGGCATTGAGATTGCCACATTAGAAAAAAAATTACCATAAGTCTTTACTTTTTGCTTCATTATTGCAAGATTTTGTGTCAACAACCAAAATCTAGTCTTAAGCTTTTGTTTAAGTTAATAGGTAGAATTTATGGAGAAGAAGATATATGGGAGAAAGTAGTTGTATGAGCATGATTATTATGTTCACAGGCTTGCAGCAATGGCAGAAATATATCAGTCTGGAATCTTCCTGCTTCTGAATGTGTTTCAAGGATTTCCAGCGTGGCATCTGTACAGGATATAGTATTTGATGAACATCAAGTAAGTGGAAAACATGTTTTAGTAATAATTTTTTTCAAGCAAGGAGAGGAAAGGGGCTATAGAAATATACATGTTCTTATCCAGGCCTTTTTTTAATAATTTTATAGCAGTACATAACATGAGTTATCAAGAAAAAGCAGTGCCTAATTTGATGGAAGAGGCACAAGGGAAGTTCAAATTCCAAAGCAATTTTTAGGTCCACCGTGTCCAATAGCTATTTTTGATACTCTATATGTGCACTTTTAGTCAGCTTCTTTCATGGAATTCTTCTCATAAATAAAATATAATATTGTATGAAATGGTTTTTTGTGGCATGCCCATGTTTTTACCTTTCTATCCCTGAGAACTTTCCACTCTTTTATCCTATCAATCCTTTTGGCTAGTTCTTTCTTAGTGTGATAATCTTTGTTCTGGTTGGTGTCATAGCCTCAATGTAGGCCTCACAAATTGTGCTGACTTTTTAATGTTTCACATATGTAATTTGAGTTATTAGGCTAATCTACCTATGAAATTATTCAGGTTCTTTAAACTTTTCGTTTTTCTGTCCTACCAATACTTGATATATTACTATTTCAGATTTTAGCTGTTGGAGCAGAACCTATACTAAGTCGTTTTGACATAAATGGAGCAATACTTTCACAAATCCAATGTGCACCTCCATCAGCATTTTCTGTCTCTTTACATTCATCGGGTGTATGTTCCTATTTACTTTCCTATCACCTCGTAGTTGATAGCTACTCTTTATCTTTTAAGTTTTATTTCTATGAATTTCTACATTTGATAGTTGATTAACTGTTGTCGAGTATACTGGTTGGTTTAATTGACCAGAATTACCTATGGATATGATTGTTCTTCACTGCTGTTGTGAATGTGGTAAACTCAAGGTAGTAGTGGTCAGTGCCATGATGTTAAATTTCTATGTAACTAGATGAATGCAGTTATGAAATATTTATGTAAGGCCAAACTCATCGACACTGGATGATTATATTTTTGAGTCTCTACGTATCAATCTCTGTTTATTCTCCAATAGCATTGAGCTTTTGTATCAAATGAGACTTTCTACATATACGAACTGCAGCAGCATGAATAAACAGTTGCATTTGTTTAGGTTCTGTCGTGTTCCCTTCTTTGCATTATAATACAGCAAAATGTTGCCTTTCTTTCTTTGCTACTATTTACATTGTTGATGATTTGGCTCAGAGCGAAAGAGAGAGAAAGAGGGAGAAAGTGCATTGTTGGCGGATTTAATTTGTGTGCCTCACTTGTTGGAATTTGAACTTAGTTGCTGCATTTTGCTTTCTTCCAGTGTTTGGTCAGTTCAGAAGTATATGACTATTGTTTAGAATGATGCTGGCTTGTTTTTTATTTCTGCTTTCCTGTGCTTCTTATGCTGTTGATATCGCCTTTCTCAGGTTACAGCAGTGGGAGGTTATAGAGGTCTTGTTGATGTCATTTCGCCGTTTGGAAGCCATTTGTGCCAATTTCGCTGCCAAGGTGTGTGACAACCATTAACATAATGCATCTGATGGTGAGCTCTAATGTAATGGTAAGCAGCATGTAAAATTAATAAATTATGGGGTGTTAGGCATCCTGTAAGTACACCAGTTTTGCGTATAATGCTGAAGTAGGGCCTAGGTTGACTTTTTTAGATTTCAGTGGATCTATTGTATGCTGTCTTTTCCTCCACTTTAGGTTATTCCTTTTTAATACCCAATTTGGTATAATATTATCATTATTTTTGTTGTCTGCTCATGGTGAACTTGATTAAGCAAAGATGTCAAATAACTAAGGCAGAAAAAATTTCGTCTATTCAAGTTTGGAACATCTAGAAGTTAGGCAAACGTTAAACTTTAAAAAAAAAGCTGGTGCAAGATCTGAATGATACCGAGTGACTAATTCATAGTCTTGGGATGATCTTAGTACAACAAACCAACAAATTCTTAGGCCCATTAGGAGAAGATTACAAAATTGGAAACTCAATGGTGGCATTTTCTTTAGTATCGGCTGTAAATTTATGCCAGACTGTAAGATGAGTAAGAAATATATGAAAACAAGAGAAATTGGAATTCAATTGATTCTTTGATACTGGTTGCTGAGTACTTTTTTTCCAACAAAGAATTTTTTGACATATTTAATGTCATTACTCTCTTCCTTGCATATACCATTAACATAATTAGAGAATCATTTGTACATAGACATGATTGTATATGTATAGCTTTTCATAACGCTTTTAAGTCCAGTATTATTTTAAACATGAAACTCCAAAGCAGAACATATGTGTAGTTGATTGAAAAAAAGTACTGGACCTAGTTGATTGAAAAAAAAGTACTGGACCTAGCTGCTTCAATGGTAAGGTGAAATTTAGAAGACACCAGTTCTGATTAACGGTCCCCTTCTTTGTTGACTAATCTCACCACAGACTGGACCTTCCCCCCAAATAAATCAATGCTTATGGGCTCAGTCTTTTCATCGTGTTTTTACTAACGTGAGTTTTGGGATACTGCTAGAACCTGTCGTGGTCCATGCCCAACCGTTTACAACTGCTCATGACACTCTGACCATGTTTGGTTTGTCATTTAAATTAATTTAAAATAAGTTAATTTAAATAGGTTCAAACTAAAATTATAATCCATTTGCTTGGAAGTTATTTAAGTTAACTTGTTTTAAGTTTGTTTAAATGACAAACCAAACATGATCTTAGTATCCTTCAATTATTAACCAAGGGAAAGAAAAAAAACAAATTTTTTGGTGAATGCATTATCAAATAGCCAAAAACTAAAGCTGAGGCGAAACTTCTTCAGCAACAATCCAGAGCTCTATGAAAATCAAGTTAACAGGAAAGAGTGAAATTGAGTAAATGAATTTCATAATTTTTATATAATTCATTTACAATTTCATAGTTTATTATGTTTCGAAAGTTAATAAATTCTGGATTAATTTGTAAATTTTGTGGTAAACTTTATCAAAATTAATAGAATATTTGAATAAAATTGTATGTTAAATTATGCAGGGCAAACTTGCCAATCAAACCTAGCAGAAATGAAACAAACAACAACCAACTACCACGAAAGAAAAAGGAAAATGAAGAAAAGAGTGCGGGAGATAGATTTAAGGATTAATAGCAAATCAGAATTCACTTTAATAAAAAATAGTCTCAGCACATTCTAACTTCACTCCCCCTCCCTAAAATGGAGTAATGAAAAGGTAGATAAATAGCCTTGTTTATGTGGGCTTTCAGCTTTGAATTTGCGGCCCAGATCTTTAGTTGGTTCCGTACTGGTGGAGAGAAGGCATGTATATATATTACATGTGTCAAAATGGATGATTGTGTCTGTTAATGATAATGGCAGTAAAAGACACCAGCGATTGTCATCATCTATATACCGATTCTTTTGAAAACATATGCAACTGAATGGAAGAGGCAAATAGCTTTGGATTCTAAGGCAGCATGTTGAATTTTTGCTGGGGCCATTTGGAATTTTGGATGTTTCTTGAGTATTTGAATTGGTGCATTTGTTTCTGCTACTAAATCCTCCGTTTCAGTCCAACATTGAATTTGGGACCTCTCTCAAATGGGTAGTCTTCATAATGAATCTTTAGGCTGTCACTATTCACAATTGCTGCAAGCTTCATAATCAAATATTTTTCAAAAAAAAAAAGAAGAAGTGCTATAGTGCGCACTATAGCCTATAGGGGAAATGTATGATCCTGTCATAAGTCCATGTGTTATAATCTGGTGCGGTTATAACATTTCCATATCAATTAATTTATGCCATATACCTTATAGCTAAGCTAAGAGAGCGTTTGCAGTTCAAACTAAAGTAATTGGGATTTTGGTTTTCTCAATCAGCGTTTAGGGTTTAAAGTTTAAGTTACCTTAGAGAGAACCCAAGTTCAAATAAAATCTCCTTTCTCCCACTTCGTATCTCGAAATAGGAGAGAAAGTCGCTTCACATCTTCTGAACCCGAAATACTTGGAGAGAGGAAAGATAATTCAGATTTTTTTTATACTGTGCCTGATGTCATGGTTGATGCAACTGGAAACTATTTTGGAATATGATTATAGGAGTAAGAACACTAATGTTAGGATTAGAGATTTATGTGTGTTTGGTGGATATGAAGAGAGAAGATGTGATAAGAAGAGAATTCAACAATGGGCTTGAAATTGAAACATGAGGGTTTTCCTTTCTTTTTATTTTCAAAAAAAGAGAGAAATAATTCCCTTTCATTTTGGCAATCAAGAATCATCCTAATTCATTGCCCTGGAAAGATCCTTGTAGGTTGTGTTCACAGAAATTTGTTGTAGGTAGGGCTGGGAAAGAATAATTGATAATTATAACTGAACTCGAATCATTTCATCATAAACAAACCAAAAACGCGGTTACCAGAAAAAAAAAAAAAACTATTAGACTTACGATTCGGATTTATGATTTTTTTTAGTTATGGTTATTGATTTTTAAATATGCTACTTAATCACTTAACCGTATTATACCAAAATTATATATATTATATATATCCAATTACAATTTTATCCCTATAGCTATAAATTAGATTTGTTTTAAAACTAAGGTTATACTAGTAAAAATGTTTAATATATATATATACACACACACTTATTTGAAGTATTTGAATGTAGATTGAATGAGTTATGAATTTTAATATGGAAATGAGATTGTAGTGTTTTAACTTCTAATAGTTTGAAGATCGAGATCAGAAGCTCCTAAGATAGTTGATCATAAATGTAAATCTTCTTTCGATTACCTAGCTTTATTACGGCTCTAAAACATTTTCTTAAAATGTCTTTATCATTTAAAAACTTAATTGTTTCAAATACTCAATAAAAATTCTAAGTTTTTAAAGAGTATAATCGACTATGTTAAATGGACAGTCGACGGTCTAAATTAAAGAATCATGTTCATTTACATTTCTAGATAGACAGTCAACTATGAAAATGGCAGTTGACTGTGAAAAAGGGCAGTAGCTTTCCACAGTCGACTATCCTCTCTTTCGTTTCAGTTTTAAAATTCATTTTTAAGAAGATAATAGACTGCCCTCTTTTCAAAGTCGATTGTCCTGTCATTCTAATGGCTAGTTTTTCAAATTTGAGACGTGGGACACAACACTAACAGCTCTAAAATGGTTAGTTCTTGTGTCTAACGGTCATATGGAGTTGAAGCTATAAATGCCCATCCCTAATGAGCATTTAGAATTAACTAATTAATCTTAAGCATTGAATTTCTACAAAAGCTTATTTTTATTCTTCAAAGCTTTCAAAAATCTTCTTGAGCCATTCTTAAAGCTTTGTTTTTGAAAGAGAGATAATATTCAATTGTAAAATTTTAATTACAAATCTCTCTTGTAACTTCTTCATTTCTACAATCTTGTAAAAGAGAGAGTTGGTGTAACTTTTGATGTGTTTATGTGTTAAACACTAAGAAGAAATTCTTGTAACGGTTTGAGCAACACTCATGAAGTTGCTTGTTTAGTGTAGAATTTCAAGGAGGATCCTTGAATATAGTGGACATAGGGTTGAAGAGATTTTCGATATTGCCGAACCACTATAAACTAAGTTTGCACATTTTCTTTCTTACTCTTTCAATTTCCAGCAATTTATTGTTTATATTATTGCTTGAATTAATTTGCTGCAAACTTGTTTACTTTGTGCAAAAATAATTAAAAACCCAATTCACCCCTCCCCTCTTGGGTTGTATATTAGTTTACAGTAACTATTTTAGTGAAACTACACAAAAAAACGTGAGCTATAACATTCTAAAATAGCTAATTTCTTCCAAAATTTGGTTTTCCCTGACCATCCCATTTTTCAATTGAACCAAAGTGTATTTCACTTAAATCATATTAAATTCCACTTTTGAGGACACAAGCCATCTAAAAATAAGATAAAAGTGAATTATAAATTGTAGGAAAAAGGGAGAGAATTCGATTTAACACGAGTAAAACATTTGGAGGGTGTGATTTGGCTATCACGGGTCCGTTTTGGGGAATGAACCTTTCGGTTTTGATTTAACTTTTTGAAACCTAGTTCATGGTAAATTTTCAAAGGAAATGACCATCGTAACTATTTTAACGTAAATGCACAAAAAAATGTGAGCTATAACCTTTTAAAAAGGTCAGTTTCTTCCAAAATTTGATTTTTGCTTAACCATCCCATTTTTCATTTGGATCAAAGCGTATTTAAGTTAGGTAATATTAAATTAAACTTTAGAGGTCACTAACCATAAAAAATAGGATAAAAGTGCATTACAAAATGTAAGAAAGAATGAGAGAATTCGATTGACATAAGTAAAGCTTCTAGAGGTTATAAATTGGCTTTCAATGCTTCGTTTTGAAAAATGATCCGTTTTGTTTTGATGTAACTTTTTAAAAACTAGTTCGTGGAAACTTTTCAAAGGGAATGACCATCGTAACTATTTTAGAGAAAACGCACAAAAAAGTCGGGCTTCAAAATGGTTAGTTTCTTCCGAAATTTGATTTTTCTTGACCATCCTATTTTTCGTTTGGACCAAAGCGTATTAGATCAATTTAAATTCAACTTTTGAGGTCACCAACCATAAAAAAGGATAAAAATGCATTATATATGGTAGGAAAGAGTGAGAGAATTCGATTTAACAAGGATAAAACTTATGAAGGGTATAATTTGGCAATGAGGCCTCCGTTTTGGAAAATGATCTTGTTGGTTTTGATAAAACTTTTTGAACCTAGTTCGTGACAAATTTTCAAAGGAAAGGATCATCGTAACTATTTTAGCGAAAATGTACACAAAAAATGTAAGCTATAACCTTTGAAAATTGTCAATTTATTCCAAAATTTGATTTTCCTTGACCATCCAATTTTTTCGTTGGACAAAAGTGTATTTCACTTAGATCATATTAAATTCTATTTTTGAGGTCACCAACCATAAAAAATAGGACAAAAGTGCATTACAAATTATAGAGAAAAAAAGAGAATTCAATTAACACAAGCAAAACTTCTAGAGCTTATAATTTGGCCTCCATGGCTCAGTTTTGGGAAATGATCCGTTTTGTTTTGATGTAATTTTTTGAAACCTAGTTTGTGGCAAATTTTCAAATGAAATGACCATCATAACTATTTTAGTGAAAATGCACAAAAAACATAAACTTTCGAAAATGACCAAATTCTTCCAAAATTCAATTTTTCTTGACCATCCCATTTTTCACTTGGACTGAGGTGTATTTCACTTAGATAATGAGAAATTCCACTTTCTAGGTCATCAATAATAAAAAAATAGGATAAAAGTGTTTTACAAATAGTAGGAAATAGGGAGTGAAATCGATTAACACGAGCAAACCTTCTTGAGGGTATAATTTGGCTTTAAAGGCTCTGTTTTATAAAATGATCCTTTTGGTTATGATGTAACTTTTTGAAACCTTGTTTGTGAAAAATTTTCAAAGGAAATAACCATTGTAACTAGTTTAGCGAAACTACACTAAGAACGTATAACCTTCGAAAATGACTAGTTTATTTCAAAATTTGATTTTTCTTTGACATCGCATTTTTCACTTGGACCAAAGTCTATTTCACTTAGATCATGTTAAATTCTACTTTCGAGGTCACTAGCCATAGAAAAATAGGATAAAAATTTATTACAAATTGTAAGAAAGAGGGAGAGAATTCGATTTAATATAAGCAAAAATTCTTGAGAGTATAATTTGGCTATCAGAGCCCTATTTTGGGAAATAATATTTTTGGTTTTAACGTAACTTTTTGAAACCTGGTTCTTGGAAAATTTTCAATGGAAACGACCATTGTAACTATTTTAGCGAAATTACACAAAAAATGTGAGCTATAACATTTGAAAATGGCCAATTTCGTCCAAATTTTGATTTTTCTTGACTATCTTATATTTCATTTGGACCAAAGTGTATTTCACTTAGATCAATTTAAATTCAACTTTCGAGGTCACCAACCATAAAAAAATAAAATTTCATTACAAATTGTACGAAAGAGGAGAGAACATTCGATTTAACACGAACAAAACTTATGTAGGGTATAATTTGGTGATCAGGGCTCCATTTTGGAAAATGATACTTTTGGTTTTGATGTATCTTTATGAAACCTAGTTTGTAAAAAAATTTCAAAGGAAATGACCATCGTCACTATTTTAGCTAAAATGCACAAATAGCTATAACCTTCGAAATTGGCAATTTTCTTCCAAAATTTGATTTTTCTTGACAATCCCATTTTTCACTTGGACCAAAGTCTATTTCACTTAGATCATATTAAATTCCATTTTCGAGGTCACCAACCATAAAAAAATAAGAAAAAAGTTCATTACAGATTGTAGAAAAAATAAAGACAATTTGATTCAATCGATTAAAACTTCTGGAGGGTATAATTTGGTCTTCAATGATTCGTTTTGGGAAATGATCCTATTGGTTTTGATGTAACTTTTTGAAACCTACTTCGTGGAAAATTTTCAAAGGAATTGATCATCATAACTATTTTAGCGACAATGCATAAAAACATGAGCTATACATTCGAATATGGTCAGTTTATTTCAAAATTTTAGTTTTCTTAACCATTCCATTTTTCACTCGGTTCAAAGTGTATTTCACTTAGATCATGCTAAATTCCACTTTCGAGGTCACCCGCCATAAAAAAAGAGAGGATAAAAGTGCATTACAAATTATAGGAAAGAAGGTGGGAATTCGATTAGCACGAGCAAACTTTTGGAGGGTATAATTTGACCTTCAGAATTTCATTTTTGGAAATGATCTATATGGTTTTGATGTAAATTTGAAAGCTTAGTTTGTGGTAAATAATGACTATCATAAGCGAAGATGCACAAAAAACGTGAGCAATATAACCTTTGAAAATGGCCAGTTTCTTTCAAAATTTGATTTTTTTTACCATCCCATTTTTCATTTGGACCAACGTGTATTCCATTAAGATCATGTTAAATTCCATTTTCAAGGTCACCAACCATAAAAAAATAAGGATGAAAATGCATTACAAATTGTTCGAAGATAGAGAATTCGATTAAACACGAGTAAAACTTCTAGAGGGTATAATTTGGCCATCAGGGTCCGTTTTGGGAAATGATCATTTTGTTTTTGGTGTAAATTTTGAAACCCAGTTCATGGTAAACTTTAAAAGGAAATGACCATCATAACTATTTTTTAGAAAGTGCATAAAAAATGTGAGGTATAACCTTTGAAAATGGTCCGTTTATTCTAAAATTTGATTTTTCTTGACCATCCCAATTTTCGTTTGGACCAAAGCATATTTCATTTAGATCATGTTAAATTCAACTTTAGAGGTCAACCATCAAATAATAGGATAAAAGTGTATTACAAAATGTAGGAAAGAATGAGAGAATTCGATTAACACTAGCAAAACTTGTGGAGCTTATAATTCGGCCTTCGAGACTCATTTTTGTGAAATTATCCATTTTATTTTGATGTAACTTTTTGAAACCTAGTTTGTGTCAAATTTTGAAAGAAAATGGCCATCATAACTATTTTAGTGAAAATGCACAAAAAATGGGAGAGCTTCGAAAATGGCCAGTTTATTCCAAAAAATGATTTTTTTACTGTCTCATTTTTCTCTCGGACCAAAGAGTAATTCACTTAGATCATGTTAAATTCCACTTTCAATGACATAAGCCATCAAAAAATGAAATAATATTGCATTACAAATTGTAGGAAAGAGAGAGAATTCGATTTAACATGAGCAAAACTTCTAGAGGGAATAATTTTTCCTTCAAGGCTACGTTGTAGGAAATGATCCTTTTGGTTTTGATTTAACTTTTTGAAATCTAGTTCCTAGCAAATTTTTAATGGAAATAACCTTTGTAACTATTTTAGTGAAAATACCAAAAAAAAAAGTGTCAGCTACAACCTTCGAAAATGGAGAGTTTATTCAAAAATTGATTTTTCTTGACCAACCCATTTTTCTCTTCAACCAAAGTTTATTTCAATTAGATCATGTTAAATCTACTTTCGAGGTCACAAGCCATAAAAAATAGGATAAAAGTGTATTACAAATTGTAGGAAAGGGGGAGACAATTCTATTAGCACGAGTAAAACTTCTGGAGGGTATAATTTGGCCTTGGGATTCTTTTTGGGAAGTGATCCTGTTGATTTTGAAGTAAATTTTTGAAACCTAGTTTTTGAAAAATTTTCGAATAAAATGACAATCATAACTATTTTAGTGAAAATGCACAAAAAACGTGAGCTACCTTCGAAAATGACCAATTTATTCTCAAATTTGATTTTTCTTGACCATTCCTTTTTTCACTTGGGCCAAAGCGTGAATCACTTAGATCATGTTAAATATCACTTTTGAGGTCACCAGCAACCAAAAAATAGGATAAAAGTGCATTACAAATTATGGAAAAGAGGGAGAGAATTCGATTAACACGAGCAAAACTTCTGGCGGGGTATAATTTGACCTTCAGGGCTCCATTTTTGGAAATGATCGGTTTGGTTTTGAAGTAAATTTGGAAACCTAGTTATGAAAAATTTTCAAATGAAATGACCATCATCACTATTTTAGCGAAAATGCACAAAAAATGTGAGCAATATAACTTTTGAAAATGGTCATTTTGTTCCAAAATTTGAATTTTCTTATCCATACCATTTTTCATTTGTACAAAAGTATATTTCAGTTAGATCATGTTAAATTCAATTTTGAGGTCACTCACCATAAAAAATAGGATAAAAGTGCATTACAAATTATAGGAAAGAAGGAGAATTCTATTTAACACAAGCAAAACATCTGGATGGTATAATTTGGCCATCAGGGCTCCATTTTGGAAAATGATTCTTTTAGTTTTGATTTCACTTCTTGAAACCTAGTTTGTGGTAAGTTTACAAAGAAAATGGCCATTGTAACTATTTTAGCGAAAATACATAAAAATGTGAGCTATAACCTTCGAAAATGGCAAGTTTCTTCCAAAATTTGATTTTTTTACCATCCCATTTTATACTTGGGCCAAAGTGTATTTCACTTAGATCATGTTAAATTCAACTTTTGAGGTCACCAACTATAAAAAAAGGGGAGAAAACTGCATTACAAATTGAAGGAAAGAAGAACAGAATTCGATTTAACACGAACAAAACTTCTAGAGGGTATAATTTGATCCTTAGGGCTTTTTGAAAATGATTCTTTTTTGGTTTTGATGTAAAATTTTGAAACCTAGTTCGTGGAAAATTTTCAAATGAAATGACCATCATAACTATTTTAGCTAAAATGCACAAAAACATGAGCAATGTAACCTTCGAAAATGGTCAGTTTCTTCCAAAATTTGATTTTTCTAGACCATCCCATTTTTCATTTGGAACAAAGTGTATTTTACCCGTATCATGTTAAATTCAACTTTCGAGGTCATCAACCATAAAAAAATAGGATAAAAGTGCATTACAAATTGTACGAAAGTAGGAGAGAATTCGAATTAACATGAGCAAAACTTCAGGAAGACATAATTTGGCCATCTGAAGTCTGTTTTGGGAAATGATTCTTTTGGTTTTGATATAACTTTTAAAAACTATTTCATGGCATATTTTCAAAGGAAATGGTCATCGTAACTATTTTAGCGAAAATGCACAAAAAAGGCGAGATATACCTTTGAAAAAAGTCAGTTTCTTCCAAAATTTGATTTTTCTTAACCATCCCATTTTTCATTTCGACCAAAGTGTATTTCATTTAGATCATGTTAAAGTCAACTTTAGAAGTCACCAGCCATCTAATAATAGGATAAAAGTGCATTACAAAATGTAGGAAAGAATGAGAGACTTTAATTAACACGAGCAAAACTTCTAGAGGTTATAATTTAGTTTTTGAGACTCCTTTTTGCGAAATGATCCATTTTGTTTTGATGTAACTTTTTGAAACCTAGTTCATGGCAAGTTTTGAAAGGAAATAAACATACTACCTATTTTAGTGAAAATACACAAAAAAATGGGCTAGCTTCGAAACTGGCCAGCTTCGTCTAAAATTTGATTTTCTTGACTATCCCATTTTTCTCTTAAACCAAATAGTATTCACTTAGATCATGTTAAATTCCACTTTCTAGGACACATGCAATCAAAAAATGGAATAAAAGTGCATTACAAATTGTAGGAAAGAGAGAATTTGATTTAACAAGAGCAGAACTTCTAGTGGGTATAATTTGGCCATGACGGCTACATTTTAGGAAATAATCCTTTTAGTTTTGATGTAATTCTTTGAAACATAGTTCATATCAAATTTTTAATGAAAATGACCTTTGTAACTATTTTAGCAAAAATACCCAAAAAAATGTTAGCTATAACCTTCGAAGATGGCGAGTTTCTTCAAAAAATTGATTTTTCTTGACCAACCCATTTTTCTCTTCGAGCAAAGTTTATTTCAATTAGATGATGTCAAATCCACTTTCGAGGTCACAAGTCATGAAATAATAGGACAAAAGTGTATTACAAATTGTAGGAAAGAGATATAATTCTATTAACATGAGTAAAACTTCTGGAGGGTATAATTTGGCCTTCAGTGATTCGTTTTGGGAAATGATCCCATTGATTTTGAAGTAACTTTTTGAAACCTAGTTCATGGAAAATTTTCAAAGAAAATGACAATCATAACTATTTTAGCAAAAATGTACAAAAAAAACGTGAGCTACCTTAAAAAATGACCAATTTATTTGCAAATTTGATTTTTCTTGATCATTCTTTCTTTCATTTAGGCAAAATGTATTTTACTTAGATCATGTTAAATTTCACTTTTGAGGTCACCAACAACCAAAAAATAGGATTAAAGTGCATTACAAATATAAAAAAGAGGGAGAGAATTCGATTGATACGAGCAAAACTTCTAGCGGGTATAATTTGACCTTTAGGGCTCGATTTTTGGAAATGATCCCTTTTGTTTTGATGTAAATTTTGAAACCTAGTTCGTGACAAATTTTCAAACAAAAATACCATCATCAATATTTTAGCGAAAATGAACAAAACAATGTGAGCAATATAACTTTTGAAAATAGCCAGTTTATTCCAAAATTTGAATTTTCTTGGCCATACCATTTTTTATTTGGACAAAAGCATATTTCACTTAGATCATGTTAAATTCAACTTTCAAGGTCACTATCCATAAAAAAAAAAAGGATAAAAGTGCATTACAACTTATAAGAAAGTGGGAGAATTCGATTTAACACGAGCAAAACATCTGGAGGGTTTAATTTGGCCATCAGGGCTCCATTTTGCAAAATGATCCTACTGGTTTTGATGTCACTTTTTTGAAACCTAGTTTGTGGTAAGTTTAAAAATAAAATGGCCATCATAACTATTTTAGCGAAAATGTGTAAAAAAAGTGAGCTATAACCTTCGAAAATGGCAAGTTTCTTCTAAAATTTGATTTTTCTTAACCATCCCATTTTTCATTTGGACCAATGCATATTTCACTTAAATCATATTAAATGCAACTTTATAGGTCACCAGCCATCTAATAATAGGATAAAAGTGCATTACAAAATGTAGGAAAGAATGAGAGTTTTCAATTAACACGAGCAAAACTTCTAGAGGTTATAATTTAGTTTTTGAGACTCTTTTTTGCGAAATGATGCATTTTGTTTTGATGTAACTTTTTGAAACCTAGTTTGTGGTAAATTTTGAAAGGAAATAAACATAATAACTATTTTAGTGAAAATGCACAAAAAATGGCCGAGCTTTGAAAATGGCCAGTTTTGTTCAAAATTTGATTTTCTTGACTATCCCATTTTTCTCTTTAACCAAATAGTATTTCACTTGGATCATGTTAAATTCCACTTTCTAAGACACATGCCATAAAAAAATGGAATAAAAGTGCATTACAAATTGTAGGAAAAAGAGAATTCGATTTAACATGAGCAAAAGTTCTAGTTGGTATAATTTGGTCATGAGGGCTACATTTTAGGAAATGATCCTTTTAGTTTTGATGTAACTCTTTGAAACCTAGTTCATATCAAATTTTTAATGAAAATAACCTTTGTGACTATTTTAGCAAAAATGCCCAAAAAAATGTTAGCTATAACCTTCGAAAATGGCGAGTTTCATCAAAAAATTGATTTTTCTTGACCAATCCATTTTTCTTTTTGACCAAAGTTTATTTCAATTAGATGATGTTAAATCCACTTTCGAGGTCACAAGTCATAAAAAATAGGATAAAAGTGTATTACAAATTGTAGGAAAGAGATGGAATTCTATTAACACGAGTAAAACGTCTGGAGGGTATAATTTGGCCTTTAGTGATTCGTTTTGGGAAATGATCCCATTGATTTTGAAGTAACTTTTTGAAACCTAGTTTATGGAAAATTTTCAAAGAAAATAACAATCATAACTATTTTAGCGAAAATGTACAAAAAAAACGCGAGCTACCATAAAAAATGACCAATTTATTTGCAAATTTGATTTTTCTTGATCATTCTTTTTTTCATTTGGTCCAAAGCGTATTTTACTTAGATCATGTTAAATTCCACTTTTGAGGTCACCAACAACCAAAAATAGTATTAAAGTGCATTACAAATATAAAAAAGAGGGAGAGAATTCAATTGATACGGGCAAAACTTCTAGCCGGTATAATTTGACCTTTATGGCTCAATTTTTGGAAATGATCCCTTTTGTTTTAATGTAAATTTTGGAACCTAGTTCATGACAAATTTTCAAACAAAAATACCATCATCACTATTTTAGCGAAAATGAACAAAACAACGTGAGCAATATAACTTTTGAAAATAGCCAGTTTATTCCAAAATTTGAATTTTCTTGGCCATACCATTTTTTATTTGGACAAAAGAAAATTTCACTTAGATCATGTTAAATTCAACTTTTGAGGTCACCAGCCATAAAAAAGAGAGGATAAAAGTGCATTACAACTTATAGGAAAGTGGGAGAATTCGATTTAACACGAGCAAAACATCTAGAGGGTTTAATTTGGCCATCAGGGCTCCATTTTGCAAAATGATCCTACTGGTTTTTATGTCACTTTTTGAAACCTAGTTTATGGTAAGTTTACAAATAAAATGGCCATCGTAACTATTTTAGCGAAAATGCGTAAAAAAACGTGAGCTATAGCCTTCGAAAATGGCAAGTTTCTTCCAAAATTTGATTTTTCTTGAACATCCCATTTTTCATTTGGACCAAAGTGTATTTCATTTAGATCATGTTAAATTCAAATTTAGAGGTCACCAGCCATAAAAAAAAAAAAAAGAGGATAAAAGTGCATTACAGATGTAGGAAAAAATTGAAAGAATTCGATTAACACGACCAAAACATCTTAAGATTATAATTTGGCCTTCATGGCTCTGTTTTGGAAAATGATCCACTTTGTTTTAATGTAAATTTTTGAAACCTAGGTCATGGTAAATTTTCAAACGAAATGACCATCGTAACTATTTTAGCCAAAATACACAAAAAAGACAAGCTTCGAAAATGACCAAATTCTTCCAAATTTTGAATTTTCTTATCCATCTCATTTTTTATTTTAACCAAAGCATATTTCTCTTAGATCATGCAAAATTAAAATTTTGAGGTCGCCAGTCATAAAAAAGGATAAAAGTGATTTATAAATTGTAAGAAAGAGTAAGAGAATTCGATTTAGCATGAGCAAAACTTCTAGAGGGTATAATTTGGCAATCAGGGCCAATTTTGGGAAATGAACCTTTTGGTTTTGATGTAATTTGAAACCAAGTTAGTGGCAAATTTTCAAAGAAAATGACAGTCGTAACTATTTTAGCGAAAGTGCACAAAAACATGAGCTACCTTCGAAAATGGCTCATTTCATCCAAAATTTGATTTTTCTTGACCATTCTATTTTTACCTTGGGAAAAAGTGTATTTCCTTTAGATCATGTTAAAATTCTAATTTGAAATCACTATCCATAAAAAAATAGGATAAATGTTCATTACAAATTATAGGAAAAAAAAATGAGAGAATTCGATTTAACACGACCGAAACTTCTAGATGGTATAATTTGGCCTTAAGGAATCCGTTTTGGGAAATGATCATTTTATTTTTTATGTAACTTTTTGAAACCTAGTACATGAAAATTTTTCAAAGGAAATGACCCTCATAACTACATTAGCGAAATTGCACAAAAAAACAGCTATAACATTGGCCTATATGGCTCTATTTTACGAATTGATCTGTTTTGTTTTGATGTAACTTTTTAAAACCTAGTTCGTGGCACATTTTCACAGGAAATGAGCATCATAACTATTTTAGCGAAAATGCACAAAAAACATGAACATTCGAAAATGGCCAATTTCTTCCAAAATTTGATTTTTCTTGACCATCCCATTTTTCACTTGGACCGAAGTATATTTCACTTAGATCATGAGAAATTCCACTTTCTAGGTCACCAGCCATAAAAAAATAGGATAAAAATAAATTATAGGAAATAAGGAGAGAATTCGATTAACATGAGCAAAACTTCTTGAGGGTATAATATGGCCTTAAGGGCTCTGTTTTACGAAATAATTTGTTTCGTTTTAAGGCAACTTTTTGAAACCTAGCTCATTACAAATTTTCAAAGGAAATGGCCATTGTAACAAGTTTAGCGAAATTACACTAAAAACGTGAGCTATAACCTTCGAAAATGGCTAGTTTCTTTCAAAATTTGATTTTCTTTAACATCCAATTTTTCACTTGGGCCAAAATCTATTTCACTTAGATAATGTTAAATTCCACTTTCGAGGTCACTAGCCATAAAAGAATACGATAAACGTTCATTACAAATTGTAGGAAAGAGGGAGAGGATTCTATTAACAAAAGTAAAATTTCTGGAGGGTATAATTTGGCCTTCAGGGCTTCGTTTTGGGAAATGATCATGTTGATTTTGAAGTAACTTTTTGGAAACTAGTTCGTGGTAAATTTTCAAAGAAAATGACAATCATAATTATTTTAGTGAAAACGCACAAAAAACGTGAGCTACCTTCGAAAATGGCCAATATATTCTCAAATTTGATTTTTCTTAAACATTCATTTTTTCACTTGAGCCAAAGCGTATTTCAATTAGATCATGTTAAATTCAAATTTCGAGGTCACCAACCATAAAAAAAGGACAAAATTGCCTTACAAATTATGGGAAAAAGGGAGAGAATTTGATTAGCATGAGCAAAACTTCTGGAGGGTATAATTTGTCCTTTAGGGCTCCATTTTTGGAAAATGATCCCTTTAGTTTTGATTTAAATTTTAAAACCTTGTTTGTGACAAATTTTCAAATGAAATCACCATCATCACTATTTTAGAAAAATTGCACAAAAAAAAGTGAGCTATATAACTTTAAAAAATGGCCAGTTTTGTCCAAAATTTGATTTTTCATTTAGATCAAAGTATATTTCACTTAGATCAATTTAAATTCAAATTTCAAGGTCACCAACTATAAGAAAATAAAATTTCATTACATATTGTACAAAAGAGGAGAGAGTATTTGATTTAACATGAATAAAAATTATGGAGGGTATAATTTGGCCATCAGGGCCCCATTTTGGGAAATGATACATTTGGTTTTGATGTAACTTTATGAAACCTAGTTCTTGAAAAATTTTCAAAGGAAATGACCATCATAACTATTTTAGCTAAAATGCACAAATAATATTAGCTATAACTTTCGAAAATGGTAAGTTTCTTCCAAAATTTGATTTTTCTTTACAATCCCATTTTTCATTTCGACCAAAGTCTTTTTCACTTAGATCATGTTAAATTCCACTTTTGAGGACACCAACCATAACAAAAAAAAAAAGAAAAGAAAAAAGGATAAAAGTTCATTGCAGATTGTAGAAGAGAGGAAGACAATTTGATACTAAAACTTCTGGAGGGTATAATTTAGTCTTCAATGATTCATTTTGGGAAATGGTTTTTTTTTGTTTTTATGTAACTTTTTGAAACCTACTTCATGGCAAATTTTCAAATAAATTGACAGTCATAACTATTTTAGCAAAAATGCATAAAAAACGTGAGCTATAACATTAAAAAATGGCCAGTTTATTCCAAAATTTGAATTTTCTTCCCATTTTTCACTTGGTTCAAAGTGATTTTCACTTAGATCTTGTTAAATTTCACTTTTGAGGTCACCAGCCATAAAAAAATAGGATAAAAGTGCAATACAAATTGAAAGAAAGAGAGAAAGAATTGGATTTGACATGAGTAAAACTTATTGATGGTATAATTTAATCTTCAATGCTTCTTTTGGGAAATGATCCTTGGTTTTGATGTATCTTTCTAAAACCTAGTTTGTGGTAAATTTTCAAATGAAATGGTCATCATAATTATTTTAGTGAAAATGCACAAAAAACGTGAGCAATATAACCTTCGAAAGTGGCTAGTTTCTTCCAAAATTTGATTTTTTTACCATCCTATTTTTCATTTGGACCAAAGTATATTTCACTAAGATCATATTAAATTCAACTTTCAAGGTCACAAGCCATTAAAAATAAGGATAAAAATGCATTACAAATTGTAGGAAAGACGGGGAGAATTTGATTAAATACAAGCAAAACTTCTTGAAGGTATAATTTGGTCATCAGGGGTCCGTTTTGGAAATGATCATTTTGATTTTGGCGTAACTTTTTTAAACATAGTTCGTGGTGAATTTTCAAAGGAAATGATCATCATAATTATTTTGTAAAAAATTCACAAAAAATGAGCTATAACCTTTGAAAATGGTCAGTTTCTTTCAAAATTTGATTATTCTTTACCATCTCATTTTTCATTTGAACCAAAGTATATTTCACTTAGATTATGTTAACTTCAACATTAGAGGTCACCAGGTATCAAATAATAGGATAAAAGTGCATTATAAAATGTAGGAAAGAATGAGAGAATTCGATTAACACGAGCAAAACTTCTGGAGGTTATAATTTGGCCTGTGAGACTCCTTTTGCGAAATGATCCGCTTTATTTTGATGTAACTTTTTGAAACCTAATTCGTGAAAAATTTTCAAAGGAAATGACTACCGTAACTATTTTAGCGAAAATGCACAAAAAATGGGCGAGCTTTGAAAATGGCAAATTTCTTCCAAAATTTGATTTTCTTGACTATCTCATTTTTCTCTTGGACCAAAGAATATTTCACTTAGATCATGTAAAATTCCACTTTCATGGACACTAGTCATCAAAATATAGAATAAAAATGTATTACAAATTGTAAGAAAGAGAGAGAATTCGATTTAACACGAGCAAACCTTCTAGAAGGTATAATTTTGCCATCAAGGCTACGTTTTAGGAAATGATCCTTTAGTTTTGATGTAACCTTTTTGAAACCTAGTTCATATCAAATTTTTAATGGAAATGACCTTTGTAACTATTTTATCGAAAATCCCTAAAAAAAGTCAGCTATAGCCTTCAAAAATGGTGAGTTTCTTCAAAAATTGATTTTTCTTGACCAACCCATTTTTCTCTTTGACCAAAGTTTATTTCACTTAGTTCATGTTAAATCCACTTTCTAGGCCACAAACCATAAAAAATTTGGATAAAAATGTATTAGAAATTGTAGGAAAAAAGGAGAGAATTCTATTAACACGAGTAAAACTTTTGGAGGGTATAATTTGGCCTTCAGGGCTTCGTTTTGGGAAATGATCATGTTGATTTTGAAGTAACCTTTTGAAAACTAGTTCGTGGTAAATTTTCAAAGAAAATGATAATCATAATTATTTTAGCGAAAATGCACAAAAAATGTGAGCTACCTTCGAAAATGGCTAGTTTATTCCTAAATTTGATTTTTTCTTAACCATTTCTTTTTCCACTTAAACCAAAGTGTATTTCACTTGGGTCATATTAAATTCCACTTTCAAGGTCACCATCCATCAAAAATAGGATAAAATTGCATTACAAATTATGGGAAAGAGGGAGAGAATTCGATTAACACGATCGAAACTACTAGAGGGTATAATTTGACCATTAGGGCTCCATTTTTGGAAAATGATCCCTTTGGTTTTGATGTAAAATTTGAAACCTTGTTCGTGAAAAATTTTCAAATGAAATCACCATCATCATTATTTTAGCAAAAATGCACAAAAAACGTGAGCAATATACCTTTCGAAAATGGCCAGTTTGTTCCAAAATTTAAATTTTATTGTCTATACCATTTTTCATTTGGAAGAAAGAATTTTTCACTTAGATCATGTTAAATTCAATTTTAGAGGTCACGAGCCATAAAAAAATTGAATAAAAGTGCATTACAAATTGTAAGAAATAGGGAAAATTTGATTTAACACGAACAAAACTTCTAAAGGGTATAATTTGACCATCAGGGCTCCATTTTGAAAAATGATACTTTTGGTTTTAATGTCATTTTTTGAAACCTAGTTCGTGGTAAAATTTTCAAAGAAAATAGCCATCGTAACTATTTTAGCGAATATACATAAAAACATGAGCTATAACACCTTCGAAAATGGCAAGTTTCTTCCAAAATTTGATTTTTCTTGACCATCCCATTTTTCGCTTGGGCCAAAGCATATTTCACTTAGATCATGTTAAATTCAACTTTTGAGGTCACCAGCTATATAAAAAAAGGATAAAAGTGCATTACGAATTGAAGGAAAAAGGAAGGGAATTCGATTTAACACAAGCAAAACTTCTTGAGTGTATAATTTGACCTTCAAGGCTCCGTTTATAGAAACGATTCTTTGATGTAAAATTTTGAAACCTAGTTCATGGCAAATTTTCAAATAAAATTACCATCATAACTATTTTAGCTAAAATGCGCAAAAACGTGAGTAATGTAACCTTAGAAAATGGCCAGTTTCTTCCAATTTATCTTGACCTTCCCATTTTTTAGTTGGACAAAATGTATTTCGCACTTATCATGTTAAATTCAACTTTTGAGGTCACCAGCCATAAAAAAAATAGTATAAAAGTGCAATACAAATGGTAATAAAGTGGGAGAAAATTCGATTTAACATGATCCAAACTTCATGAGGGTAAATTTGGCTATCAAGGTCCATTTTGGGAAATGATCCTTTTGGTTTTGATTTAACTTTTTGAAACCTAGTTCGTGGTAAGTTTTCAAACGAAATGACCATCGTAACTATTTTAGCGAAATTGCACAAAAAAGACGAGCTTCGAAAATGACCAGTTTCTTCCAAAATATGAATTTTCTTGTACATCCCATTTTTCATTTGGACCAAAGCATATTTCACTTAGATCATATAAAATTCAAATTTGGAGGACACTAATGATCAAAAAATAGGATAAAAGTGTATTTTAAATTGTAAGAAAGAGGAAGAGAATTCGATTTAACACGAGCAAAACTTCTAAAGGGTATAATTTGGCAATCAATGACTCGTTTTGGGAAATAAACCTTTTGGTTTTGATGTAACTATTTGAAACCTAATTAGTGACAAATTTTAAAAGGAAATGACAATCGTAACTATTTTAGTAAAAAGTCATAGAAAAGGTGAGCTTCGAAAATGACTAGTTTCTTCTAAAATATGAATTTTCCTGTACATCCCTTTTTTTCATTTGGACCAAAGCATATTTCACTTAGATCATGCAAAATTTAAATTTGGAGGTCACCAGTGATCAAAAAATAGGATAAAATTATATTTTAAATTGTAAGAAAGAGGGAGAGAATTCGACTTAACACGAGCAAAACTTCTAGAGAGTATAATTTGGAAATCGAGGCCCTGTATTGGGAAATGAACCTTTTGGTTTCAATGTAACTATTTAAAACCTAATTAGTGACAAATTTTCGAAGGAAATGACAATCATAACTATTTTAGCGAATATGCACAAAAACGTGAGCTACCTTCGAAAATGGCCAATTTCTTCCAAAATTTGATTTTTCTTAACCATCCCATTTTTACCTTGGATAAAAGTGTATTTCACTTAGATCAAGTTAAATTCTACTTCGAAATCACCGGCCATCAAAAAGTAGGATAAAAGTTCATTACAAATTGTAGAAAGAAATGAGAGAATTCGATTTAACATGACCAAAACTTCTGGAGGGTATAATTTGGCCTTAAGGAATTTGTTTTGGGAATTGATCCTTTTAGTTTTGATGTAACTTTTTAAAACCTAGTTCGTGAAAAAATTTCAAAGAAAATTACCCTCATAAAATGGTCAGTTTCTTCCGAAATTTAATTTTTCTTGACCATCCTATTTTTCATTTTGACCAAAATATATTTAAATTAGATCAATTTAAATTCAACTTTCGAGGTCACTAGCCATAAAAAAAAAGGATAAAAGTTCATTACAAATTGTAGGAAAAAAGGAAAGACTTAGATTTAACACGAGCAAAACTTCTGGAGGGTATAATTTGGCCTTCAGGACTTCGTTTTGAGAAATGATGCTGTTGGTTTTGATGTAACTTTTTGAAACCTAGTTTGTGAAAAAGTTTCAAAGGAAATGACCATCGTAACTATTTTGTCGAAAATGCACAAAAAACATGAGCTTATATAACCTTTGAAAATGGCAAGTTTCTTCCAAAATTTGATTTTTCTTGACCATCCCATTTTTTATTTGGATCAAATCGTATTTCACTTGAATAATGTTAAATTCAACTTTAGAGGTCACCAGCCATCAAATAATAGGATAAAAATGCATTACAAAATGTAAGAAAGAATGAGAGAATTCGATTACCACAAGCAAAATTTCTGGAGGTTATCATTTGGCCTTCAATGTTTCTTTTGGGAAATGATCTTGTTGGTTTTGATGTATCTTTCTTAAACCTAGTTCGTGGCAAATTTTCAAAGGAATTGACAGTCATAACTATTTTAGCGAAAATACACAAAAAAACATGTGCTACAACATTCGAAAATGGTCAGTTTATTCCAAATTTTGATTTTTCTTGACCATCCCATTTTTCACTTAGGACAAAGTGTATTTCACTTAGATCATGTTAAATTTTACTTTCGAGGTCGCTAGCAATAAAATTTTTTTTGAATAAAATTGCATTACAAATTGTAGGAAAGATGGAGAGAATTCGATTTAACACCAGAAACATTCTGGAAGGTTTTGGCCATGAGGGGTTTATTTTAGGAAATGATCCATTTAGTTTTGATGTAAATTTTTGAAACCTAGTTCATGACTGTTTTTCAAAAGAAATGAGCATCGTAACTATTTTAGCGAAAATATTCAAAAAACACGTAACCTTTGAAAAAGGTCAGTTTGTTCCAAAATTTGATTTTTCTTGACAATCTCATTTTTTATTTGGACTAAAATGTATATCACTTAGATCATGTTAAATTCAACTTTAGAGGTCACTAGCCATAAAAAATATAGGATAAAATTGCATTACAAAATGTAGGAAAGAATGAGAGAATTCGATTAACACGAGAAAAACTTTTGGAGCTTATAATTTGGCCTCCACAGCTCAGTTTTGGGAAATGATCTATTTTGTATTAATGTAACTTTTTGAAACCTAGTTTGTAGCAAATTTTCAAAAGTAATGACCATCGTAACTATTTTAGCGAAAATGCACAAAAAATATGAGCTTTGAAAATGACTAGTTTCATCGAAAATTTGATTTTCTTGACCATACCATTTTCTCTTGGACTAAAGAATATTTCACATATATCATGTTAAATTTAACTTTCAAGGATACTGACTATTAAAAAAAGGATAAAAATGCATTACAAATTATAGAAAAGAGGGAGAGAATTTGATTTAACACGAGCATAATTTATGAAGGGTATAATTTGGCCATTATAGTTACTTTTTGGGAAATGATCCCATTGGTTTTGATGTACTTTTTGAAACCTAATTCGTAGAAAATTTTCAAAGGAAATGATCTTCGTAACAATTTTAGCGAAAATGCACAAAAAAAAAAGAAGCTATTATACTAGTTAAATACCCATGCTATGCAAGATTCATTTGAAAAATATATTTTTAAGTGTTAATTTATAGTATGTGATAATTAAGTACTGATACGTAGTATATACGATATAAATTTGAAGATGAATGCTTATTGGCATTTCTATCATTTCTAAGCTTGATAAGAACGTGGCACACTCGGGAATATATACATACATAACTGAAATATATATGTATATAGAAATAACTGATATATATATATATATATATATATATATATATATATATATATATATATATATATATATTGTTTGAAATCACCTTGACAAGATGCCCAGGTGGTGATCTTCCAAACACTCAACTCTAGAATGACTTATAATGAAATGAAACAACAAACGAAAGCAAGAAAGAAAAGAAGACAAGCAATTTGCTATCGAGGTTCGGCAATAGCCTACGTCCCCGTGAGTTATTCTGAACTCTCTGCACTAAATCAATGGTTCTTTTACAATCACAGCAACCCCTCTCCAAGAAGCCTCCGTTCTTGAAGAAACAGAGAAGAGAAGAAAGGAAGAAGATAAGAACTATTACAATGCTCTCTATCTAATCTATACTTTTTCTTTATAACCAGCCTTTCTACAATGAGTCCCTCTTGTGTTTTGTGTCTTTGCACTCTCACACAATTCTCTCTTGTATCTCTTGTATAATGATCACATTAAACTCTTATATTGCTTTGTCACAATTGTTGTTGAGAATGAAGCTAGGTGACCCTTTATATAGTGCACCAACTTCTTGTTCAATCTTGAGTGTCATTCTCCACACTTAGATCTTGATGACTAATCAACTATGGCCTTTGATCAATTCTAAGTTAAGCTGTGTATTTTGAACATCCCTCACGAACCACTTGAAAGGCTGAATCATGTGTGCTTCAGTGTGCCTTGAAGGTGCAGCCTAAAACAGGGGGCGCTGCAGCTCAAGGCAAAACACCTCTTCAGTAAGGTTCTGGGCACCGCGGCCTTGGGGAGGGGGCACCGCGGCCTTGACCTTCCTCCAGTTTTCCTTCTTTCTGAGCGTCGCGGCCTGGATAAGGTAGGGCCACGGCGCACACTGGTGCTGAGCCCTTTTGGTTGCTTATGTGCTGAGGCACACACCTAGTGTGCTGAACCTTGATGCTGAACTTCTTCCAACCTCAACCATGTTTAAACCTTAACCATGTTTAAACCTTAAACAAATATCAACAATCTTTACCTTTGTCTAAGTGTTTAAACCTAAACCAATGTGCAAAGAACTTTAGGATCCAAACTTATCTTGAGTCATCAATTAACCGACTCCAATCCTAAGTAGTTCAAGGCAATGATTGAACTTGCTTAGAGGTAGAACCTTGGTGCCTAAATCTGTAAGATTTTCCTCCTTGGCTACCTTATCCATATGAATGCATCCTTCCGTAACATTATCCCGAATGAAATGATACCAAACATCTATGTGCTTTGTCCTCTCATGGAACACCGGATTCTTACACAAGTGCAATGCACTTTGACTATCCGAAAACACCACAACCTGCTCTTCTAGGACCTTCAACTCTTCCAACAACCCTTTGCACCACATAGCCTCTTTTATGGCTTCCGTAGCCGCTATGTACTCAACCTCGGTTGTTGAGAGTGCTACCACAGGCTGCAACTGAGCCTTCCAACTTACATAACATCCATTTAAATTGAAGAAGTAGGAGGTAATCGATCTTCTTTTATCCCAGTTTGCTCCATAGTCTGAATCCACATAACCTTAAAGAGAGATCGACTTACCCCTCTTCTCAAAAATCAGCCCCACATCTGAGCTTCCCTTCAAGTACCTCAGCAACCACTTCATCCCAAGCTAATGCTCATTTTCGGGATTACTTATAAACCTGCTGAGAACACTTATTGCATGAGAAATATCAGGTCTAGTGCTTACCATGGTGAACATAACAGAACCAACCGCACTAGAGTAAGGGACCTTTTCCATTTTCTTCTTCTCCACCTCCGATCTCGGACATTGATCGCTGGAGAACTTGAAATGACCAGCAAAGGGAACCTTCACTGGTTTGCTATCTTCCATAGAGAACTTAGATATCATCTTCTTTATATAGGAAGTCTGGGAAATCTTCAATCTATTTCTCTCCCTTTCTCGGATGATACACATCCCAAGGATCTTCTGTGCATGGCCAAGATCCTTCATCTCAAACTCCTCACTAAGTTGAGACTTCAATTTTTTTATCATCTCCATGCTGCTCCCAACCAGTAACATATCATCAACATAGATGAGGATGATCACAATTTTCTCAATATTTTGCCCCTTGTAGTACAAGCACGAATCATAGTAACTCCTCATGAAACCCAAGCTGATTACAAAGGAATCAAACCTCTTATTCCATTGCCGAGGTGATTGTTTCAGGCCATAGAGAGATTTCTTCAATTTGCACACCAACTCTCCCTGCCTTCCTTCCTCATAGCCTTCGGGTTGCCTGATGTAGATGGTCTCATCAAGCTCTCCATGTAAGAACGCTGTCTTCACATCAATTTGCTCGATTTCTCAATCAAATTGGACCACCATTGCCAATACTATCCGTATCGTCTTGTACTTCACAACCGGTGAGAAGATTTCGGTGAAATCCATGCCTTCATTTTGTGTGAACCCCTTCATCACCAGCCTAGCTTTATACTGGACTTGATCTCCTGGAGTATTCCCTTCTTTGATCTTGTAGATCCATCTACAATCCACAACTCTCTGTTTTTTTGGTTTGGACACCAATTCCTAAGAGTTGTTCTTCCTCAAAGAATCTATTTCTTCCTCCATAGCTAGCTGCCACTTTGATGAATCCTTACACTCCATGACATCCATGTAAGTTTCTAGTTCAACCATTACTCCTTCTTTCCAATGAGCTGCTACATTAGCATCCACAAACCCATATCTTAAAGGTGGTCTAACAACCCTCCTTTCTCGGTCCCTTGTGAGCTGGTAGTCATTCTGACTTGCTGCATCAACCTCTACCAGTTTAGCCTCCTCTTGAGTGCCCTGAGCATGGCCTTCATTAATGGGCTCTACCTGGTCTGAACCCTCTTACCTTCTTTGCTCTACCTGAACTGAATTCTCCTTGATGCGATGCTCCATAAATTTCGGACTGGTTTGCTCACTAGCCCCTGCAGGGTTAGTTTTCTCCAAGTAGGGAAATAAAGATTCATTAAAAATAACATCCCTACTTATTATGAGTTTCATTCCTTTTGGTTCTAAGGACCACAACCTATACCTCTTAACCCCATCACCATACCCTAGAAACACACATTTTCCAGACCTTGGGTTAAGTTTATCATTATTTTGATATGCAAATGCAGCACACCCAAAAGTCCTAAGGTTGCTCAACTCAGGGGGTTTCCCACTCCACATCTCCATGGGAGTCTTGAGCTCTAAAGCTCTAGAGGGTGATCTATTAACCAAGTATGCAGCAGTAGACACAGCTTCCCCCCAAAAATATTTTGATAAACCGGATCCTATTAACATGCACCTAACTTTTTCCATAAGGGTTCTATTCATCCTCTCAGCAACTCCATTTTGCTGAGGTGTTTTTATAACCGTTATATGTCTTAGAATTCCATTTAATTCACAAAATTTATCAAAATCCTTATTACAAAATTCTAAGCCATTATCGGTTCGTAAAGCCTTAACTACCCTACCCGTTTGAGTCTCTGATTACGCCCAAAACATAACGCGGTTATTGTAGTATAGTTTTGGGGTGTCGATTCCACAGGGAAACAAGTTAATTACGAAAGAAGTTATAAACTTTACCACTAACGACAATGATTAAGTGAGAGAATATGAGTTTTGATAATGCAATATTGTGTAAAAGAGTTGTGCGAATATAACGAAGAATATAAATAAGAAATAACAAGGTTCCGGGAATCCTCCTTAGGTTCGTTCCCTATTTCCACTCTTGATTCAAATTTTTATCTCGATTGCAAGTTTCACATCCTAAACCGGCAATCGGAAATTATTCAATCAAGCACATTTATATCTCTAATATAATTGCTACAAATTACTCTTTGATTTCAATTCAAGCACACATGATTTATCTTATAGATTAGCAAGAAACGACAATATATTGCAATAATGATATCACAGTAATGGCCGATCTATAAGATAAATATACCGAAATCAATTACATCCAAACAACTTGACATAAGAAAAGCTTGACTAGACTTATGTGGAGTAGAAGGATGCAATCACCGGATTGAAAGAAACTAAAAGAAGAAGAATATAGAATACAGCTATCACATGAATTCAAATCCTTCTTAATTAATCAAAGAGTAAATCATAGACAATGTTTTAACAAAAAGTCCATACAAATGAATCAAGAACAGGAAATAAGGAACAATAAAACCCTAAAGATTTATCCCTTTCCCTTGTTTGATGATTAGTTAGCCATGAAACTCAAGGTGGAAAAACAATATAGATGTTCTCCCCTTGATTTCTTGGCCATGAAGCTCAAGGTGGAAGAACAATGTGGATGTTCTCTCCTTGATTTCCAACTTACGAAAACTTAAACGAAATGATAAAAACTTCTTCAATTTTTATCTATCAAAAACTGTCTTTATTTTTCTCCCCGAGCTCCCCCTGGCTGCAAACCTTAAGCACATATTTATAGCCCACGAGGGAGAGCTGTCTTTGCGCAGCTCTAATTTGAGTCTGAATTGGAGTCCATGTGCGCACTGCTGGAAAGTGAAAGCTGGAATGTGAAGGTGGTCCAGCAGCATGTGCGCGCTGCTGGCTTTGTCTGAGCGTGCGCCCGGGCGCTGGAAAGTGAAGGCTGGAACGTGAAGGTGGGTCCAGCAGCATGTGCGCGTGTCCAAGTGTGCGCCTGGGCGCTGGAAAGTAAAGGTGCAGCTGGCGAGGGGCGCGGCGCTGATGGCTGAGGGGCGCGGCGCTGATGGCTGAGGGGCGCGGCGCTGATGGCTGAGGGGCGCAGCGCTGGTACATGGGCGCCTAGGCGCTGGTTCATGGGCGCCTAGGCGCTGGTACATGGGCGCCTAGGTGCTGGTTCATGGGCGCCTAGGCGCTGGTTCTTGTTTTCCTGGGCGCTGGGGCGCTGGACAGTGAGAGGTGAGGCGCTGGGCATTGTTCTGGAGGCCCTGAACTGTTTCAGCTAAAACTGCCATAACTTTCACTAGAAAAATCCTTTTTCCGAACCGTAAAATTCTCCAGAAAATAGACTTCCGGATCTTTCTAGGCATATATAGCTCATCTGCTGGTTCTTCCTATATCAATACAGTTTAATCTGCAAAGTTGATTGATCTGTACAGGAAATTCTGGCAATTCAGTGAAACACCTTCAGCTTGTATGCAGAAGTGCACACACTAGTGTGCCTACCCTTAACTTGTTCCAAAGTGATGCACACACTTGTGTGCAGTCTTTCAACTCAATGTACTTTATTGCTCCAACCTTGGTTTAGACTTTTAATTATCTTTAAATCATTTTTGGAAATGTCTAAACCTTGGACAAAAACGAGCACCGACACCCAAGATCTTTTGGTGCTTTAAACATGGATCGCTTTATCATCTCTTTTGTACTCAACGCACCTGAAAATGCATCGAATTAAGTCAATGATTTATTAATAACACTTTAGAGTTATCAACATTTAAAAGTGCGATTACGACTGAGATTAACCCTAAAGTGTTAACAATTAAGTATTGTTTAGATGCATTTTATGACTCTTATCACAACCCCCAACTAGCTTATTGCTAGTCCCTAGCAATTCAAGCGAAAGACATGAAATGAGTTCTTTATTTAGAAATTAATGCAAAATACAACAATGCTAGTGTTAACCAAGAGTGATTCAAAAATCTTTGTCTCAAAAATCATGCGTAACATATAGCATATAGAATCATTAAATTCCACTCAAATCCAAAAATAATTCAAACATCAATCTTAAAATCGTTATTGACTCTTAACATCCATCTTACCACAATCCATTAATCTGAACATCCGGATGATTTTATGCACAATATTCATGAATACAAGTCTTGGCCTCTAAAAAAATAAATCGCGTGACATCAATCACAAAAACAAGCTCCATAAGCTTACATTTCAAACCACTCTCCACTATTGTAGAAAAAAAATCACATTACATTGGATCAGTAGGTCTTTAATAAGCTTCTAACGTTCGGTTAAGGTAAAGGCTAAGAAAGAATGGGAAGAATTCATAAGTAAAAGAACTTAATCTCTTAGTTTTGAACATAGCTCTTTAAGCACTGGATAACCTTACTTCAGTACCCAACTCTTCCAACCATTTTTATTTTTATTTGTTTTTTTTTTTTTTTCTTCGAGGATTGTCTTCTCAACAAATCACCATTTGTTTTTCTTTTCTTTTGTATTTTGGCATAAAAGACCATTCACCTCCTTTTTCATTTCTTTCTTTTCCACAACCCCCAACTTATCTCCTTTAATGTACTTGGGTTGTGGTAGTGATATTTTTTCATATTTCCACCCTTACTCATTTTAAGTGCTTCTCACAACATGTGTATAGTTAAATTCTTTTTAAGAGAGAGGTAAGAATATTCTCTTTAGGCTTATAAGGGTAAGTGAATGGGTTTTTAAAAGAAACCAGGCTCAACTTCGTTTTCAAGAAAAAAGGCTCAAATAGGTGACTAGTGATATATATCGCAAGGGTAGGTTTGAAAGGCTCAAACGGTTCAAAAATTGCCTATATCATATCCTAAATAATGTGCATTCTAGGAATTCGCCTCAAGTGGTTATCAAGTAAGTTCTAGAGCTTGCCAAGACCGCAAAAATATTCACAAAACAATCACACATAAAACTTTTCAAAATGCTTACGATTAATCATACAATCTTACCACAAGCTAGAGTCTCTAACCAAATCAAGATTGATACTTAAATTAATTTCAAACCAAAGCAAGATTTAATTTCTTCTAAGTGCTATATGCTATCTCAATTAAGGTCATATCATTGACATGTGAATAACTCCAAGGCTAACACAAAGCATGCTAAAAACAAACCTTTTTTTATTTTTTTATTTTTTTATTATCCTAACAAACAAAACGTAGGAAAGTGACACCAAGCAGTTCAATGGAAAAAGGAAAGAAATGTGTTTCTTCCACCCCCAACCTAAACAACGCATTGACCTCAATGTGAAAGAAAAAAGGAAAAGAAACTCCCTTTGTTAGCCAAAAGTGCACAGAAGCTGAAAATTGCACACCACCATTTGAACTGCATACCATTCTTCTCGCTGAAATTTTTTATCTACAATATACAACAGAACAAGCAAAAAGGAAGCAACTGCGGTGTAACATTAAGATTCCCACCATATGTTAGGTTAGCACACGAAATGGAAATAACTAACAACTAAGATAAAAGACGAAAAATAAATAAAATAAAAACACAAAAAATGTTAGTACAATAAAAAAAAAATAAAAGTGGACAAACAAGAGATATCCCTACTAATCCTCGAAATTATCATCCTCTACTTCAATCTCTTCAGTCCCTTCACCTTCCTCGGGAGGTGGGTCAAAAAATGAACCCGGATAGGGTGGCATAGTAGGAAAAATACCCATATTACAACCAGTAGCGGAGGCAAGGTGTTGGTACATCTGACCAAAAGCAGAGTTGACCTCTGCTTGGTAATCAGCTTGCCGAGCCAGGAACTGGTCTTGCCTAGCTAACATTTGGTCTTGACGATCTAGCCTATCAAACAACAATTTATGATGCTCGTCAAAACGACTCTCTAAGCGCTCAAGGCGCTCAGCAACTGTGATATTCCTAGAGGGGGGAGGGGTGCTAGCAGCTATGGCTCCCTCGCTCGAAGTTGGCGGCCTGGAGGCTTTAATCTGAGCGAGCATGCCATCATCAATGGGTTTCTTTGGTGGTTGGGTTTCCTCATCAGTACTGTGTGGGACTCCAGCTCGGATACACAATTGGGTAATTAAAGAAGGAAAGTATAATCCGAGCTTTAGTCTAACAGTGTGTAAGATGGATTTACAGATGACTTGGCCCACATCGACAGTCATTCCCATCAAAATTGCATAAATCAGAATAGCTCGCTCAACAGTGAGATCACTATAGTGCAAGGCAGGCATCAACCTGTGACACACAAAATATTGCCAAGCCCGAGCATTGACATTTAGAGAAGCAGCGGGCAAGGAGGTCGGGGAATCACCCGACATTTTCCATGTAGTGCCCGGAATACAGAGAGTATGGCGAATCTCTTCATAATTAAATGTAGACACATATGCTCTATACTCACTGTGTGGGATGTCAGGTAACCCATAGAAGTTATTTATTGATGAGCTGCTAAAAGAGACTATTTTTCCTCTCACCCACACTTTACCATTGCTATGTTCATCGGCATTAGCGTAAAATTCTCGGACCAAATTTGATAGGGAATGAAAGGGTGATTTTGTAAATGCACTCCAATTCCTATAGAGAATCATTCTAAAAAGAGTCGGGTTCGCACTCTCGGTTATATTAAATCCTCTCTCGGGAATGAGTTTTCTATTTTGCATTATTTTAACATAGCTCTCACTCGCTTCAAAACTAACAAACTTAGTCTCATCAAACTCTTGTGGTTCTTTTCCTTTAGCTCTTTTCATCCTTGGTGCCATGAAAATTAAATAAATGAAACAATGAACTTAAGAGCAAAATTTAACCACCAAAAATCACAATTTGAACAATGAAGAAGAGAAATTGGTCTTACTTGCCCACAATTGGAGAGAGGAAAAGCTACCCACCAATTTGATATCTTTGTGAAAAAAAACAAGTTCCTCTTAGAACCAAATCTCTTGGAGAAATTTTCTGCAAAAAATGGGAGACATTAGTGTGCAATTCTTCAAGAATTGAAGTTTAGATCAAGAAAGGAAGAGGGAAAAAGTTGGTATAGGTTGATATGGAGGGACAATCAGAGAGAGAGAGAGGAGTGTGCAGCCGTTGGTGTGAGAGGAGAAATGAAAAAGAGGCTGGAAAAAGTGTTTAAATAGGGCAGATTTTAGGGCAGATTTTAGGGTTTTGGTGCTGATGGGCTCGGCCAAGCGGTGAGGCGCTGGGCTTGAGAGAGGCGAGGCGCGGGCCTGGTGTGCTGGGGTTTTGGTGCTGATGGGCTCGGCCAGGCGGTGAGGCGCTGGGCTTGAGAGAGGCGAGGCGCGGGCCTGGTGTGCTGGGGCGCTGGCTGGAGAGAGGTGAGGCGCGGGCCTGGTGTGCGCCTGGGCGTGCTGTGCTGGGGCGCTGGGCTTGAGAGAGGCGAGGCGCGGGCCTGGTGTGCGCCAGGGCGTGCTGTGCGCCTGGGCCTGGCGCGCCTGGGCGTGCTGTGCGCCTGGGCCTGATGCGCCTGGTGTGCGCCTGGGCGTGCTGTGCGCCTGGGCCTGGTGTGCCTGGGCCTGCGCGCCTGGGCCTGCTGTGCGCCTGGGCCTGATGCGCCTGGGCCTGATCCAGTGTCCTAAAACAGAAAATTCCTTGTTTGTACCAAAACAACACACAAAGAAAATAAATAAATAAAATAATAATAATAATAATAAAATAAAATAGGCTTAACAAAACAAAAACAAAAATAAATTAACAAAGACTTAAATTAACTAAATAATAATAAAATAAAAAAAAATTAATAAAACAAAAATTCTAAATTAGTCAAAAATTCAATAAAACAAAATAAAAACTAGTATACAGTGGAACGAAAGTACCCGATTACCAAACATAAATCGGGGCCACCAAAGAAATTTCTTCAGTGCTGTCCTTAGCATGTTCCAAGTACAGCTTCAACCTTTGGCCATTGACTCGAAATGCTCGACCATCGGAAGGATCTTCAATCTCAACCACTCCATTGGGAAAAACACTCTTTACCACATAAGGTCCCTTCCATCGCGATCTCAATTTTCCCGGATAGAGATGTAATCGCGAGTCATACAGAAAGGCTTTATTACCTTGTTCAAAATGTTTTCGGAGTATTTTCTGATCATGTACCGTCTTCATCCTTGATTTCAAATCCTTAGCATTGTCACATGCATCATCCCTCAACTCCGCAAGTTCGCAAAGTTGCAATTTCCTTTCTTCACCGGACAACTTAAGGTCATAGTTAAAATTTCGGATAGCCCAGTATGCTCTGTGCTCAAGTTCTACTGGAAAATGACATGCTTTGCCAAATACTAAACGATAGGGAGATGCTTCAAGAACCGTCTTGTATGCTGTCCGATACGCCCAAAGTGCATCCGACAGGCGCAAGGACCAATCTTTTCGGTTCGGATTCACCGTTTTCTCAAGTATCCGCTTAATCTCCCTATTTGCTAATTCAGCTTGACCATTAGTTTGTGGATGATATGCTGTAGAAATCTTATGGGTGACTCCATACCTGCGCATTAAAGCCTCAAAAGAACGGTTACAAAAATGTGACCCTTGATCACTAATGATAACACGTGGAGTACCGTACCTAGATAAGATATGGTCTTTTAGAAATTTAACAACAACTGTATTATCATTAGTGCGGCTAGGTATTGCTTCAACCCATTTAGAAACATAATCAACAGCAAGCAAAATATAAAGATACCCAAAGGAAGGTGGGAATGGTCCCATAAAATCGATCCCCCAACAATCAAAGATTTCTATCACTAGGATTGGGTTGAGAGGCATCATATGACGGCGGGACAACGAACCTAACCTTTGGCATCTGTCACATGATCTACAAAACTCATTAGCATCTTTGAATAAAGTGGGCCAATAAAAACCACATTGCAAAATTTTTGCGGCTGTCTTTTTGATAGAAAAATGGCCACCGCAAGCATATGTATGACAAAAGGTTAACACACTGTTAACTTCCATATCTGGAATACATCTCCTTATTATTTGATCAGGGCAATATTTAAACAAATAAGGATCATTCCAGTAGAAGTTTTTCTCCTCAGCCAAAAACTTACGCTTGTCTTGTGCACTCCATGTAGATGGAACTTGGCGGGAAACTAAGTAGTTGGCAATGTCGGCATACCATGGTGTGTGACCAAGAACAGCAAATAGGTTTTCATCCGGAAAGGCCTCCCCAATGGGCACGAGGTCAGTTTCACTTTTGAATTCCAAGCGAGATAAATGGTCCACCACAACATTCTCCACCCCCTTCTTGTCTTTGATGGTTAAGTCAAATTCCTGCAAAAGCAGAATCCAACGTATCAAACGGGCCTTAGCATCCGTTTTTGAAAAAAGAAATTTAAGGGCGGAGTGATCTGTGAATATCGTGATAGGTGAACCAATCAAATAAGATCGAAATTTATCCAATGCGAATACTACAGCTAGTAATTCTTTCTCGGTTGTGGTATACATCATTTGAGAATGATTCAATGTTCTACTAGCATAATAGACAGCAAATGGTTTTCCCTCATTTCGTTGTCCTAAAACAGCCCCTACAGCATAGTCACTAGCATCACACATAATTTCAAAAGGCAAAGTAAAATCTGGTGATCGCATAATAGGGGCGGTTGTAAGCTTAGAAATCAATGTCCTAAAGGCTTGTTCACATTCAAGGCTCCATTTAAACTCGGTATCCTTCGTCAAAAGGCTACATAGAGGTCTAGAGATGGCACTAAAATTTTGAATAAACCTTCTATAGAACCCAGCATGACCTAAGAGAGACCTCACATCTTTAATATTCTTAGGAGTGGGGAGTTTAGAGATCAATTCAATTTTTGCTTTATCTACTTCTATCCCTTTTTCAGAAACTATATGGCCCAAGACTATTCCAGAAGATACCATAAAATGGCACTTCTCCCAATTAAGCACGAGTCCTTTTTCTTCACACCTGCACAAAACATTTTTCAAATTAGATAAACATGAATCAAAAGAAGTTCCAAACACAGTTAAATCATCCATATACACTTCTACACATTTTTCAACCATGTCACTGAAAATACTCATCATGCATCTTTGAAAAGTAGCTGGTGCATTACATAACCCAAAGGGCATCCTTCTAAAAGCAAAAGTACCAAAAGGACAAGTAAAAGTGGTCTTCTCTTGATCCTCTAGGGCAATCCCTATTTGGTAGTATCCTGAATATCCATCCAAAAAACAATAGAAAGGATGGCCAGCCACCCGTTCCAAAATTTGATCTATGAATGGAAGAGGAAAATGATCTTTCCGAGTGGCTGAATTAAGTTTCCTATAGTCTATGCACATTCGCCACCCGGTCACTACCTTAGTTGGTACTAGTACTCCCTTCTCATTTTCTACCACAGTAACCCCAGCTTTCTTAGGAACTACTTGGGTTGGACTAACCCACTTACTATCCGATATCGGATATATAATTCCTGCATCCAACAGCTTTAAGACTTCTTTCTTAACTACCTCTTTCATAGTTGGGTTTAATCTTCTTTGTGGATCTCTACGGGGGTTAGATCCTTCTTCTAAGTAAATCCTATGGGAACAAATTAAGGGGCTTACACCCTTAATGTCAGCCATGGTCCAACCTAATACAGATTTATGTTCTCTCAACAACTTCAGCAGTTGATCACATTGTATATCACTAAGTTCAGAGGAAATAATGACCGAAAAAGTATCACCTGGGCCTAAGAAAACATGCTTGAGTCCTTTGGGAAGCGGAGCTAAATTGGGCGTTGGTGTCTCCTCGGAAGAGGGTTTGGGTGCCTCCCTTTCTCTAGGCAACTCCTCAAAGCATGGCTGCCATGATTTCTTCATAAATCCCTGCGGCTTATCAGAAATATCAACAACATTAACGGCATGAGGATATATAGAAGAATCATTAAAATCAAAATTATTAAGAAGGAATTCCAAAGAGTTAGAATTGTCCTTAATGTATTCATCCTCCAAAATAAGCTCGTCAATCATGTAAGTGTCAAAACACTCATCCTCTTCATGTGGTTGCCTTGACATTCGAAAAACATTTACCTCCAGAGTCATATTTCCAAATGATAATGTCATTAGGCCATTTCTATAATTAATGAGGGCATTAGCGGTGGCAAGGAATGGTCTTCCAAGTATCAAAGGAATTTTTGACTCCGTATTCACAATAGAGATGGTATCTAAAACCAAGAAGTCAACAGGATAATAGAATTTGTCAATTTGCAATAAAACATCTTCTACTATACCTCTTGGTTTTCTTACCGATCGATCCGCTAATTGGAGTACCACAGAGGTTGGTTTGATCTCACCTAGACCGAGCTGCAAGTAGATGGAGTATGGCATGAGGTTCACACTAGCCCCTAAATCTAACAATGCTTGCCCACAAGATTTGTTTCCAATTTGGCAAGCCACCGTTGGACAGCCCGGATCTTTATATTTGGGCGGTGTCGTGCTATCAATTACCGCACTTGCTTGCTCCGTTAAGAATGCGGTCTTCTTCACATGGTGCCTCCTTTTCAGTGTGCACAGATCCTTGATGACTTTAGCATAGTTGGGAACCTGTTTTATGACATGAAGAAGAGGGAGGTTAATTTTAACATGCTGAAGTTGTTCAAGGATCTCACCTTTTAATGCTGAATTCCTTTCCTTAGGCTTAAGGAGTGCCTGAGGGAAAGGCACTGGTGAAGGGTCGATATGAGTATCTTGTTCCTTGGGAGCTTCATCCTTGTTGCTCACGGTGTTGGGACTCAGATTTGGTGATAAAGTGGGTCCATCTAGTTTCTTACCACTGCGGGTGATCATGGCATTAACTTCTTTAACATTATGATTTTCAGGATCGGAGGTTTGTGCCATATGTTGTCCCCGTGGATTTTGTTGTGGTTGCGAAGGGAACCGACCTTGCTATTGAATTATCAAGAAACTAGTCAACTTGGTGAGTTGACTTTTTATCTCCTTTTGCTCCTCTTTGATCCCTTTTTGCTCCTCTAGCAACCGTTGATTTATCTTGACTTGTTCTTCTGCACTCTTGGCATGTACCTGCAAAAATGACTTAAAAGCATCTTCCAAAGGTAAAGATTGTTGTGGTGCACTAGATGAAGTCGCTTCCGGTCTCCAATGGGAACTAGAGTGGGGATGAGGTTGTATATCAGATCTCCAATGGGGGCTAGATTGGGTAGGAGGTTGCACATCAGATTTCCAACTGAAATTAGGGTGATTCTTCCAACCGGGATTGTAAGTGTTAGAGTAGGGTGAGTAAGGTTTCCTAAAGGGGATACCCAAGGAGTTACACTCTCCCTTTATCTCCAAATAAGATGGACAATCCTTTGGTACATGATCTACCCCATTACACATAAAACAGGGTTCATGGGACTCTACCCTAGCAACCGGTTCGGGGGCTCTAACATCCTTAGTTTTTAAGGCTTCAATTTCCTTAGTTAGAGCCTCTAAACGGGCTTTAACACTATCCTCTTCCTTAAGTTGGTAGATTCCAGCGGGTTGATTTCTCCTAGTACTTTCCATGGCACTCGGTCCTGTCCAAGTGTGGGCTTTTTCTGATAGGTCATCTAGGAAATCTATGGCTTGATCGGGATCTTTTTGAAGAAAATCCCCATTACACATCATTTCTATGAATTGCCTCTCCCTACTTAGGAGTCCATCATAGAAATAGCTGACTACCTGCCAACTTTCATACCCATGGTGTGGACAAGAATTTAAAAGGTCCTTAAAACGTTCCCAAACTTGATATAGGGTTTCACTTTCCTTTTGTGCAAAGTTTGAGATTTGTCTCTTAAGGTTGTTGGTCTTATGGGTTGGGAAGTGTTTTTGGAAGAAAACTTGGGTCATCTCATCCCAACTACCAATAGACCTAGGCCTTAATGAGTACAACCAAGTCTTGGCTTTTTCCTTAAGTGAAAAAGGGAAAAACCGGAGTCTGACAGTGTCCACCATATCAGCCCTACTTTGGAAGGTTGCTACTACTTCCTCGAATTCCCTAATGTGGATGTAGGGGCTTTCATTCTCAAACCCATGGAAAGTTGGTAGCAGTTGTATCATGCCTGGCTTAAACTCAGCTTGTGGGGCATTAGGGGGGAACATGATACAAGAGGGTGTGGCCGTTCGGCTAGGGTGCAAATAGTCTTTAAGTGTCCTAGCAATATTTTCATTGTGATTGTCGGCCATGTTATCAAAATTCTCTAAATTCTCGGATGGGGGTGCACTATGGTATGATCTAGGCGAGGTTTCACTAACGGACGTGGAAGGAGAGGGTGACTCTAATTCGGGTCCTCTAATGAATCTGCCTCGCGAATCTCTTGGTTTAAGCATGCACCAATTAATTTAGAGGGGAAATAAAATATGTAAAACAGAATAATAAATAATTAATAAATAAATAAATAAATAAAACAGAATAATAAAAAGATAAATAAAACAGAATAATAAAAGAAAATTAAAATAAATACATAAATAAATAAATAAAAGTAAAGGAACAATATTACAGTATTTACAAAGTGCTGAAAAGAAAAATATTTACGATTTTTTTTTTTTTTTTACTTAAAGTTGACAAGCTTCCTTGTACTTAAGCTTGTTTCCTCGGCAACGGCGCCAAAATTTGATTACGCCCAAAACATAACGCGGTTATTGTAGTATAGTTTTGGGGTGTCGATTCCACAGGGAAACAAGTTAATTACGAAAGAAGTTATAAACTTTACCACTAACGACAATGATTAAGTGAGAGAATATGAGTTTTGATAATGCAATATTGTGTAAAAGAGTTGTGCGAATATAACGAAGAATATAAATAAGAAATAACAAGGTTCCGGGAATCCTCCTTAGGTTCGTTCTCTATTTCCACTCTTGATTCAAATTTTTATCTCGATTGCAAGTTTCACATCCTAAACCGGCAATCAGAAATTATTCAATCAAGCACATTTATATCTCTAATATAATTGCTACAAATTACTCTTTGATTTCAATTCAAGCACACATGATTTATCTTATAGATTAGCAAGAAACGACAATATATTGCAATAATGATATCACAGTAATGGCCGATCTATAAGATAAATATACCGAAATCAATTACATCCAAACAACTTGACATAAGAAAAGCTTGACTAGACTTATGTGGAGTAGAAGGATGCAATCACCGGATTGAAAGAAACTAAAAGAAGAAGAATATAGAATACAGCTATCACATGAATTCAAATCCTTCTTAATTAATCAAAGAGTAAATCATAGACAATGTTTTAACAAAAAGTCCATACAAATGAATCAAGAACAGGAAATAAGGAACAATAAAACCCTAAAGATTCATCCCTTTCCCTTGTTTGATGATTAGTTAGCCATGAAACTCAAGGTGGAAAAACAATATAGATGTTCTCCCCTTGATTTCTTGGCCATGAAGCTCAAGGTGGAAGAACAATGTGGATGTTCTCTCCTTGATTTCCAACTTACGAAAACTTAAACGAAATGATAAAAACTTCTTCAATTTTTATCTATCAAAAACTGTCTTTATTTTTCTCCCCGAGCTCCCCCTGGCTGCAAACCTTAAGCACATATTTATAGCCCACGAGGGAGAGCTGTCTTTGCGCAGCTCTAATTTGAGTCTGAATTGGAGTCCATGTGCGCACTGCTGGAAAGTGAAAGCTGGAATGTGAAGGTGGTCCAGCAGCATGTGCGCGCTGCTGGCTTTGTCTGAGCGTGCGCCCGGGCGCTGGAAAGTGAAGGCTGGAACGTGAAGGTGGGTCCAGCAGCATGTGCGCGTGTCCAAGTGTGCGCCTGGGCGCTGGAAAGTAAAGGTGCAGCTGGCGAGGGGCGCGGCGCTGATGGCTGAGGGGCGCGGCGCTGATGGCTGAGGGGCGCAGCGCTGGTACATGGGCGCCTAGGCGCTGGTTCATGGGCGCCTAGGCGCTGGTACATGGGCGCCTAGGTGCTGGTTCATGGGCGCCTAGGCGCTGGTTCTTGTTTTCCTGGGCGCTGGGGCGCTGGACAGTGAGAGGTGAGGCGCTGGGCATTGTTCTGGAGGCCCTGAACTGTTTCAGCTAAAACTGCCATAACTTTCACTAGAAAAATCCTTTTTCCGAACCGTAAAATTCTCCAGAAAATAGACTTCCGGATCTTTCTAGGCATATATAGCTCATCTGCTGGTTCTTCCTATATCAATACAGTTTAATCTGCAAAGTTGATTGATCTGTACAGGAAATTCTGGCAATTCAGTGAAACACCTTCAGCTTGTATGCAGAAGTGCACACACTAGTGTGCCTACCCTTAACTTGTTCCAAAGTGATGCACACACTTGTGTGCAGTCTTTCAACTCAATGTACTTTATTGCTCCAACCTTGGTTTAGACTTTTAATTATCTTTAAATCATTTTTGGAAATGTCTAAACCTTGGACAAAAACGAGCACCGACACCCAAGATCTTTTGGTGCTTTAAACATGGATCGCTTTATCATCTCTTTTGTACTCAACGCACCTGAAAATGCATCGAATTAAGTCAATGATTTATTAATAACACTTTAGAGTTATCAACATTTAAAAGTGCGATTACGACTGAGATTAACCCTAAAGTGTTAACAATTAAGTATTGTTTAGATGCATTTTATGACTCTTATCAGTCTCCAGCAACTTTTTCCACACAACAAATTTATTCAAAGCATTTGATTTATTTTTAAGCAAACAAATCCAAACCTTTCTTGAATAATCATCAATTAAAGACAGAAAGTAAAAGTTACCTCTCTATGTTGGTGTTCTTGCTGGTCCCCAAAGGTCCGAATGAATGTAGTCAAGAATGCCCTTAGACTTGTGCACTCCGATGTTGAAGCTGACCCAGTGTTGCTTCCCAAGAATGAAACACTCGCAGAAATCCAATTTCTCTACTTTGTCTCCTCCAAGTAGACCATCCTTGCTAAGAACTTGCAGGCCCTTTTCGCTCATATATCCCAAGCGAGTGTGCTAAAGGGCTGCCCTATCCATTTCAGCCATCAAGCTTGCTACTTGATCCTTGATTTCTGTCTCTCCAATAATCTCATAGAGTCCATATTTTATTGCTGCTTTGATCACTACCAAAGATCATTTGGCCACCTTGATCTTTTTTCCTTCTACTTTGCATGTATGCCCCATGGAATCCAGCTGCCCTAATGAGATCAAATTCCTCTTCAAATCTAGAAGATACCACATATTTTGCAGCAACCTTGTGACTCCATCAAATATCCTCAGCTAGGTGTCTCAAATCCCCCTCACTTGGTAAGAAGTGTCATTCCCCAAAAAGACCCTTCCATCATTGGTTTCCTGGAAATTCTTGAACCAATCCTTGTGAGGGCACATGTGATAAGTGCACCCGGTATCCAAGATCCACTTTTCACAGCCTTGCCTCCTGCTCACATTTGAGCACACAACCAGAACATCATCTTGCTGTTCTTTGGCAACCGAAGCCTTTCCATTCTTGGTATGGCTTCCTCCTCTGTCATCCCACATCTTCTTCTTGCAATATTTTTCTGAAATGGCCCTCTTTGTTTCAGTAGAAGCACCTCTTTCCTCCAAGTATTGTCTTGGAATGAGATCTTCCATGGCTCTGCCCTCTACCTCTTGATTTCTCCCGGTAGTTGCCATGAGTGCTATTGCCATTCCGAGTTGCTAGCCTTCCTCTAATGAACAGCCCTTCTCCACTTGATGTTTCCCTCATCTTGGCTTTGAAATCATGTGCCCTTATGGCATTGATCACAATCTCCTTGGTTAAAGTATCTCTTCCATAATCAATAGCATTAATCAGATTATCAAAACAATCAGGAAGAGAATTTAACAAAATAACAACCAATTGTTCATCTGGGAATTTAATACTACAACTAGCCAAATCTTGAACTAGTTTATTAAAGACATCAATATTATTTTGCAACTCCTTATTAGGATCCATTTTAAAAGCAAAGATTTTTTTAAGAAGATAATTTTTATTAGGAAGAGTTTTGGTAAGAAACAACTCATCTAGTTTCTTCCATATGACAGCAGGATCTTCCGAGTCTTCGCACTCTCTGGTGACACTATCCGACATGTGCATGAAGATAGTGTTGTATGCCATCTTCTTCATCTCAACCAGTTGGTCCTCCGTGATACTTGCTGGAAAAACATAATCTTTTTCGATAGCCAAGTCCACTTTCTATTGCATAAGAACCACCTTGATCTTCCACTTCCAAAGGGTAAAATCTTCCTTTCCATCAAACTTCTTAACAACGAAATTTGAAGTCATCTTTGCGGAGAAAATCCCAGATTTATGCAATACTCACAAATGCTTTCTTCAACCTCAAGAACACGATCGAAGATGGATCTTAACACCGTTCTTGAATCACTCTCAAGAACACGATCTGATATGGCGTAATTTAAAATGGTATGTGAGATGAGATGCTTGACACTGTTCGAAATTGATGTGAGTTTACGTGTTATTCTTTAAATATATGTGTATAGATTAAGTTGATAGAAATAAACATTTACACGTGGAATATATATATATATATATATATAGAAAAATAAATAATGGAGAAATAAATATAAAACTGTTATATGATTAGATTTGGAAATTTAAAATCTAAAAATTGGTTACTTTTGGTAAGTGCGTCCCACTGAGCTTTTTAGGCTCACACGCCTTTATTTATTTTTTTCCAAGTGTTTTGCAGGGACTTTCTTTTGAGTAAACTTGGTGGAAAGTTTCCAAGTTGACAACTTATTCATGGGTCCACGTGGAAGGCATCCTCAGTAAATCTTATTTGGAGTCGAGTCCATAATAGTTATTTTGAGAAAGTTGAAATTTAGGGCTACCTAGATGTAATTATTTATGTTTTTTAAATTATATGTAATAGTATTGGGCTTGAATCGAAGGGATGTTCATTTTATGTTTACTTGTGTGGTGTATGTGTTGATGCATCGTGGAGTTGAAATTATGTGGGTTGTGTCTTAGTATCATGGGGCATGATATTACAGGCGAGAGCTCGGTTCTTAAAAGTAATAATTCCTTTTCAAGTAGGGTCGGTTTGGGATAAATCATTAGACAGTATTGTTGGAGACTTTGAGTTTAGTAATTACCCTGTGTGTTTTCTCTCTAAGTCCTGTAATTTTGTGGCTCACACTCTTGTAAAATTTTCTTTGTCAGTGGCTGCTACTTGTGCTTTGGAGCATCAATGGCCAACTACTTGATTTTGTATTCTCGACTCTTGTGGTTGATTTGCGTTTTCTTCAATGAAATGGAGCATTTTATTTTAAAAAATATACTCAATTAGATAAATAAAACTTTATCTTAAAAAAGCTTATCAAGTTGTTATAAAACATTCAAAACTAATCATGATTTTTATTAAGATAGAAATATTGGATAATTAATAATATATCAAGTCATATATCATGTCCTTGTGGCACTCAATGTAGAAAATGCTTGTTACTTTAGGGTTTTATACCTTTTTTTTTTACGAGTTATGGCTTTATACTTGATACCGTTAATTTGTGACTCTGTTGACAAATAACAAACAATTGGTTTTTCTCTTTCAGAAAAATCGAGTCAGTTCGGGTCTCGTCGCTAAGATTTCAGGTTATTTTTGTTTCAAGTCTCTCATATCACGGGTCCCTCAAGTCTTAGGCCAGTCGGATTTCGGGTCTGTTGGGTCCCATGTTATAATATTTTAATGTATTTTTGAGTTCGGGTGGGTCAAATAGTTTCGGGTCGTGTCAATTTTTCTCACTTCTAGTTTAACATTAAATGGTTGGTCAGCTTAATATTTAAGTGATTTAAGAAAAGAAAAAACAGAGGAAAAGATAGAAAAATAATAGAGACCATTTTCTTTTATTTGGTAAAAGAAATTAGAGAAGCGTTATTGACCACCTTCCGAATGTTTTTGGCACTTCATATGAGAGAACATTTCTCTACATTGAGTGCCAATGACACTATTCTAAAAAAAAAACTATTTTTGCAGCAAAAATTAAAAAAGATTGAAGGGTTTTTATTTTACGTTCAGCAAGTGGGTTAAATTGGGTCATCGTGGATTAAAAAGGTTCAAGAATTTATGTTTGGATCTTACAATATAGGTCATGAAATCAAGACTCGTATCTGACTCATTTATAAAAAAACGAGTGTGCAAGTTATGGGGGTAACTCATTATTTTTTATTTTATTGCAAGTCTTTAGTTGCATTCAAATATATTGTCATCCATTTAAACTTGCAAATGAATTAAAAACTCCAAAAAAAACTAAATAATGAAAACAAAATTGTTTTGTTTGGCATATACCAAAGTAAATGAATATCCAAAACAAACCATACAAATAAAACCCAATTAACAACTAAATAAAAAAAATAGTAACCACAAAAATCAAAATCCAACAACCATAAGCCTTCAATCCACATAAAACAACTATTTAAATTAAATTGAATCTAAACTCCAAATGAAAATTAAGTAATTAAAAATATCATCATATTATATCTATAATAAATTAGTAATGGTACTTATTATAGAATAAACTAATTGCACTACTTATTATAGAATAAACTAATTGCAAATGTACTTATCCCAAGAGGGAAATTGACAAGCACTAATAAATTCATTTCATATTAGTTATCCATCCTATAAATTCTCCAACTTCTTATTTTAATCAAATCTATTTCAAACTAGTAAAAAGCCAACGACTAGTATCATAAGAAAGATGAGTCCAAAACGGGATGCTTTTAATTTCACTTGTATGGGTCAATCCACGGACTTGCAAGTCAGCCCAAGTGCCTAACCCAACCTGTGAATTATATAAACGGGTTGGATAATTTTTTAATGGATTGTTAAAATTAAACCCCAACCAAGGATTTGTTTGGCTAGGCTTAAAACTAGCTTTAAATTAGCGTTTTTTTATAAATTTTTTTAAAAATAAATTAATTAAATCATCTGTTAGTTGGTATTTTAATTGTTATTTAATGAGGTTTAATGAGATTTTATTTAATTTGACAAAGTTTTTTTTTTTACAAATTTAAAAAAAATAAATGCCGACTTAAGCTGATTTTAAGCCCACTCAAACAAATTCCAAGTTTATGCAACTTTGATTTGAGTGACGGGTTTGATGGTAACGAGCTAAAATTGACATCTCTAATTTTCTGTCATGTGTATAAATCATAATCTTTTTAATCTAAAAAATTGTATACCGGAAGGTAAAATGAGACAAGTTGAAACTCTTCTTCTTCTTTTTCTTTTCATTTTTGAAAGATCAATATTGTTTTGAGCCTCAGTTTTCTTCTCTTTCATATTTTGAGCGGAGGGGGGTTTATAAACATGGACCGTGCCATTTCAGTTTTATCATTTTTCAATGGTTTAAAATTTTATTCTTATCACAACATAAAAAAGGATAAAAATGCATTTCAAATGGTAGGAAGGAGTGAGAGAATTCAATTTAACATGAACAAAACTTATGTAGGGTATAATTTGGCAATGAGGTCTCCATTTTGGAAATTGATCTTGTTGGTTTTGATGTAACTTTTTGAACCTAGTTCGTGACAAATTTTCAAAGGAAATGACCATCGTAACTATTTTAGCAAAAATGCACACAAAAAAAATGAGCTATAACCTTGGAAAATTGTCAATTTATTCCAAAATTTGATTTTTCTTGACCATCCAATTTTTTCTTTAGACAAAAGTGTATTTCACTTAGATCATATTAAATTCTACTTTTGATGTCACTAGCTATCCAAAAATAGGATAAAAGTGCATTACAAATTATAGAGAAAAAAAAGAGAATTCAATTAACATGAGCAAAACTTTTAGAGCTTATAATTTGGCCTCCATGGCTCAGTTTTGGGAAATAATCTGTTTTGTTTTGATGTAACTTTTTGAAACCTAGTTTGTGACAAATTTTCAAATGAAACGACCCTCATAACTATTTTAGTGAAAATGCACAAAAAACATGAACTTTCGAAAATGACTAATTTCTTCCAAAATTCGATTTTTCTTGACCATCCAAATTTTCATTTGGACTAAAGCATATTACACTTAGATAATGAGAAATTACACTTTCTAGGTCATCAATAATAAAATAAAAAAGGGGATAAAAGTGCATTAAAAATAGTAGAAAATAGGGAGTGAAATCGATTAACACGAGCAAAACTTCTTGAGGGTATAATTTGGCCTTAGGGGCTCTGTTTTATGAAATGATCCGTTTGGTTATGATGTAACTTTTTGAAACCTAGTTCATGACAAATTATCAAAGGAAATAACCATTGTAACTAGTTTAGCGAAACTACACTAAAAACGTGATCTATATAACCTTCGTAAGTGACCAATTTATTTCAAATTTTGATTTTTCTTGAACATCCCATTTTTCACTTGGACCAAAGTCTATTTCACTTAGATCATGTTAAATTCCACTTTTGAGGTCACCAGCCTTAGAAAAATAGGATAAAACTTCATTACAAATTATAGGAAAGAGGGAGAGAATTCAATTTAATATAAACAAAACTTCTTGAGGGTATAATTTGGCCATCAGGGCTCCGTTTTGGGAAATAATATTTTTAGTTTTAATGTGAATTTTTGAAACCTAGTTCTTGAAAATTTTTCAACGGAAATGACCATCGTAACTATTTTAGCAAAATTGTACAAAAAATGTGAGCTACCTTCGAAAATGGCTAGTTTCGTCCAAAATTTGATTTTTCTTGACTATCCTATTTTTCATTTGGACCAAATTGTATTTCACTTAAATCAATTTAAATTCAACTTTCGATGTCACTAACCATAAAAAAAAATTCATTATAAATTGTACAAAAAAGGAGAGAACATTCGACTTAACACGAACAAAACTTATGTAGGATATAATTTGGTGATCAGGGGTTCATTTTGGAAAATGATACTTTTTGTTTTGATGTATCTTTAGGAAACTTAGTTCGTAAAAGAATTTCAAAGGATATGACCATCATAACTATTTTAGCTAAAATGCACAAATAGCTATAACCTTTGAAATTGACAATTTTCTTCCAAAATTCGATTTTTCTTGACAATCCCATTATTTACTTGGACCATAGTCTATTTCACTTAGATCATGTTAAATTCAATTTTCTAGGTCACCAACCATAAAAAATAGGATAAAAGTTCATTACAGATTATAGAAAAAAAGAAGATACTTCGATTCAACGCGACTAAAACTTCTGGAGGGTATAATTTGGTCTTCAATGATTCGTTTTTGGTAAATGATCCTGTTGGTTTTGATGTAAATTTTTGAAACCTACTTCGTGGCAAATTTTCAACGGAATTGATCATCATAACTATTTTAGCGAAAATACACAAAAAAATGAGAGGTATAACATTCGAAAATGGCCAATTTATTCCAAAATTTGATTTTTCTTAACCATCCCATTTTTCACTTGGTTCAAAGTGTATTTCACTTAGATCATACTAAATTTCACTTTCGAGATCACCCACCATAAAAAAAAAATTGGATAAGGTGCATTACGAATTGTAGAAAAGAGGGAGATAATTCGATTAGCACGAGCAAAACTTTTGGAGGGTATAATTTAACCTTCAGAATTATGTTTTTGGAAATGATTCATATAGTTTTGATGTAAATTTGGAAGCCTAGTTTGTGGTAAATAATGACTATCATAACTATTTTAGCGAAAATGCACAAAAAAGTGGGCAATATAACCTTTGAAAAATACCAATTTCTTTCAAAATTTGATTCTTTTTACCATCCCATTTTTCATTTGGACCAAAGATTATTTCACTAAGATCATGTTAAATTTCACTTTCAAGGTCACCAGCCATAAAAAAAATAAGGATAAAAATGCATTACAAATTGTAGGAAAGACAGAGAGAATTCGATTAAACACAAACAAAACTTCTAGAGGGTATAATTTGGCCATCAGGGTCTATTTTGGGAAATGATCATTTTGTTTTTGGTGTAATGAAACCTAGTTCGTGGTAAATTTTCAAAGGAAACAACCATCGTAACTATTTTGTCGAAAATGCACAAAAAATGTGAGCTATAACCTTTGAAAATGGTATGTTTCTTCCAAAATTCAATTTTTCCTGACCATCCCAATTTTCACTATAACAAAGTGTATTTCACTTAGATCATGTTAAATTCAACTTTAGAGGTCAACAACCATCAAATAATAGGATAAAAGTGCATTACAAAATGTAGAAAAGAATGAGAGAATTCGATTAACACTAGCAGAACTTCTGGAGGTTATAATTTGACATTCGAGACTCCTTTTTGCGAAATTATCAATTTTATTTTGATGTAACTTTTTAAAACCTAGTTCATGGCAAATTTTCAAAGAAAATGACAATCACAACTATTTTAGTGAAAATGCACAAAAAACGTGAGCTACCTTCGAAAATAACCAATTTATTCTCAAATTTGATTTATCTTTATCATTCCTTTTTTCACTTGGGCCAAAGTGTATTTCACTTAGATCATGTTAAATTCCACTTTTGAGGTCACCAAAAACCAAAAAATATGATAAAAGTGCATTACAAATTATGGAAAAGAGAGACAGAATTCGATTAACACGAGCAAAACTTCTAGTAGGTATAATTTGAACTTTAGGGCTCCATTTTTGGAAATCATCCCTTTGGTTTTGATGTAAATTTTGAAACCTAGTTCGTGACAAATTTTCAAATAAAATGACCATCATCACTATTTTAGCGAAAATGCACAAAAAACGTGAGCAATATAACTTTTGAAAATAGCCATTTTGTTCCAAAATTTGAGTCTTCTTGTCCATACCATTTTTCATTTGTACGAAAGCATATTTCATTTAGATAATGTTAAATTCAATTTTGAGGTCACCCACCATAAAAAAAAAAAAGAGGATAAAAGCGCATTACAAATTGTAGGAAAGAGGGAGAATTTGATTTAACACGAGCAAAACTTCTGGAGGGTACAATTTGGCCATCAAGGCTCTATTTTGGAAAATGATTCTTTTGGTTTTGATTTCACTTTTTGAAACCTAGTTTGTGGTAAGTTTAAAAAGAAAATGGCCGTCATAACTATTTTAGCGAAATACATAAAAATGTGAGCTATAACCTTTGAAAATGGCAAGTTTCTCCAAAATTTGATTTTTCTTGACCATCTCATTTTTCACTTGGGCCAAAGCGTATTTCACTCAGATCATGTTAAATTCAAATTTTGAGGTCATAAACTATAAAAAAAGAAGATAAAAATACATTACAAATTGAAGGAAAGAGGAATAGAATTCGATTTAACACGAGCAAAACTTCTAGATGGTATAATTTGACCTTTAGGGCTCCATTTTTTGGAAATGATTCTTTTGGTTTTGATGTCAAAATTTGAAACCTAGTTCATGGCAAATTTTCAAATGAAATGACCATCATAAATATTTTAACTAAAATACACAAAAACGTGACCAATGTAACCTTCGAAAATGGCCAGTTTCTTCCAAATTTTGATTTTTCTAGATCATCCCATTTTTCATTTGGACCAAAGTGTATTTCACCTTTATCATGTTAAATTCAACTTCCAAGGTCATCAACCATAAAAAAAAAAAAAGAGGATAAAAGTGCATTACAAATTGTATGAAAGTGGGAGAGAATTCAATTTAACATGAGTAAAACTTCAGGAGGGCATAATTTGGCCATCAAGGGTCCGTTTTAGGAAATGATTCTTTTGATTTTGAAACCTATTTCATGAAAAATTTTCAAAGGAAATGGCCATCGTTACTATTTTAGTGAAAATGCACAAAAAATGCAAGTCAGTTTCTTCCAAAATTTAATTTTTCTTAACCATCCAATTTTTCATTTGGACCAAAGTGTATTTCATTTAGATCATGTTAAATTCAACTTTAGAGGTTACCAGCCATTAAAAAAAATGATAAAAGTGCATTACTAAATGTAGGAAAAAAAATGAGAGAATTCGATTAACACGACCAAAACTTCTTAAGGTTATAATTTGGCCTTCATGGCTCCATTTTGGAAAACGACCTACTTTGTTTTAATGTAAATTTTTGAAACCTAGTTTATGGTAAATTTTCAAACGAAATGACCATCGTAACTATTTTAGCAAAAATGAACAAAAAAGGCGACTTCAAAAATGACCAGTTTCTTCCAAATTTTGAATTTTCTTATCCATCCTATTTTTCATTTGAACCAAAGCATATTTCTCTCAGATCATGAAAAATTCAAATTTCGAGGTCATCCGTCATAAAAAAAAAAGGATAAAGGTGCATTATAAAATGTAAGAAAGAGTGAGAGAATTCAATTTAGCACGAGCAAAACTTCTAGAGGGTATAATTTGACCTTCAAAATTTTGTTTTTGGTTTTGATCTAAATTTGGAAGCCTAGTTCATGGAAAATTTATAAATAAAATGACTATCATAACTATTTTAGCGAAAATGCATAAAAAAACGTGAGCAATATAACCTTTGAAAATGGCTAGTTTCTTTCAAAATTCGATTTTTTTTACCATCCTATTTTTAATTTGGACCAAAGTATATTTCATTAAGATCATGTTAAATTCCACTTTCAAAGTCACCAGCCATAAAAATAAGGATAGATATGCATCACAAATTGTATGAAATACGGAAAGAATTTGATTAAACACGAGCAAAACTTCTTGATGGTATAAGTTGGCCATCAGGGGTCCATTTTGGTTTTAGTGTAACTTTTTGAAACCTAGTTCATAGTAAATTTTCAAAGGAAATGGCCATCATAACTATTTTGTCAAAAATGCACAAAAAACGTGAGCTAACATTTGAAAATGGTCAGTTTATTCCAAAATTTAATTTTTCTTGACCATCCCATTTTTCATTTGGACCAATGCGTATTTCACTTAAATCATGTTAAATTCAAATTTAGAGGTAACCAGCCATCTAATAATAGGATAAAAGTGCATTACAAAATGTAGGAAAGAATGAGAGAATTCAATTAACACGAGCAAAACTTCTGGAGGTTATAATTTAGTCTTCGACACTCTTTTTGGCGAAATGATCCATTTTGTTTTGATGTAAATTTTTGAAATCTAGTTCGTGGAAAATTTCCAAAGGAATAACCATCATAATTATTTTAGTGAAAATGCACAAAAAATGGGCGAGCTTCGAAAATGGTCAGTTTCATCCAAAATTTGATTTTCTTGACTATCCCATTTTTCTCTTGGACCAAATAGTATTTCACTTAGATCATGTTAGATTCCAATTTCTAGGACACAAGCCATCATAAAATGGAATAAAATTGCATTACAAATTGTAGGAAAGAGAGAGAATTCCATTTAACATGAGCAAAACTTCTAGAGGGTATAATTTGGCCATGAGGGCTACGTTTTAGGAAATGATCCTTTTAGTTTTGATGTAACTTTTTGAAACCTAGTTTGTAGCAAATTTTTAATGAACATGACCTTTGTACCTATTTTAGCAAAAATGCCCAAAAAAACGTTAGCTACATTCGAAAATGGCTAGTTTCTTCAAAAAAATTGATTTTTCTTGACCAACCCATTTTTCTCAATGACCAAAGTTTATTTCACTTAGATCATGTTAAATCCACTTTCTAGGTTACAAGCCATAAAAAATAGGATAAAAGTGTATTACAAGTGGTAGGAAAGACAGAGAGAATTCTATTAACACGAGTAAAACTTCTGGAAAGTATAATTTGGCCTTCAGTGATTTGTTTTGGGAAATGATCCCATTGATTTTGAAGTAACTTTTGAAACCTAGTTCGTGAAAATTTTTCAGAAAAAATGACAATCATAACTATTTTAGCGAAAATGCACAAAAAATGTGAGCTACCTTCGAAAATGGCCAATTTATTCACAAATTTGGTTTTTCTTGATCATTTTTTCACTTGGGCCAAAATTTATTTTACTTAAATCATGTTAAATTTCACTTTCGAGGTCACCAACAACCAAAAAATAGGATAAAAGTTCATTACAAATAGAGAAAAGAGGGAGAGAATTCGATTGACACGAGCAAAACTTCTAGCGGGTATAATTTGACCTTTAGGGCTCGATTTTTTGAAATGATCCATTTTGTTTTGATGAAAATTTTGAAACCTACTTTGTGACCAATTTTCAAATAAAATTACTATCATCACTATTTTAGCGAAAATACACAAAAAAAAATGAGCAATATAAGTTTTGAAAATGGCCTGTTTGTTCAAAAAATTGAATTTTCTTGGCCATACCATTTCTCATTTGGATGAAAGATTATTTCACTTAAATCATGTTAAATTCAAATTTCGAGGTCACTAGCCATAAAAAAAATAGGATAAAAGTGCATTACAAATTGTAGGAAAGTGGGAGAATTCATTTAACACGAGCAAAACTTCTAGAGGGTATAATTTAGCCATCAGGGCTCCATTTTGCAAAATGATCCTTTTGGTTTTGATGTTACTTTTTGAAACCTAGTTTGTGGTAAAATTTTCAAAGAAAATGGCCATCGTAACTATTTTAGCGAATATACATAAAAAACGCGAACCTTCAAAAATGGCAAGTTTCTTCCAAAATTTGATTTTTCTTGACCATACTTTTTTTGACTTGGGTCAAAGTGTATTTCACTTAGATCATGTTAAATTCAACTTTTAAGGTCACCAGCCATAAAAAAAAAAAAAAGGTATAAAAGTGCATTACAAATTGTAAGAAAGTGGCAGAGAATTCGATTTAACATGAGCAAAACTTCATGGGGCATAATTTGGCTATAAGAGTCCATTTTGGGAAATAATCCTTTTGGTTTTGATGTAACTTTTTGAAACCTAATTCGTGGTAAGTTTTCAAAGGAAGTGACCATCGTAACTATTTTAGTGAAAATGCACAAAAAAGGCAAGCTTCGAAAATGACCAGTTTCTTTCAAAATATAAATTTTCTTGTACATCCCATTTTTCATTTGGACCAAAGCATATTTCACTTGGATCATGCAAAATTCAAATTTGGAGGTCACAAGTGATCAAAAAATAGGATAAAAGTGCATTTTAAATTGTAAGAAAGAGGGAGAGAATTCGATTTAACACCAGCAAAACTTCTAGAGAGTATAATTTGGCAATCAAGGACTCGTTTTGGGAAATGAAACTTTTGGTTTTGATGTAACTATTTGAAACCTAATTGGTGACAAATTTTCAAAAGGAATGACAATCGTAACTATTTTAGCGAAAATGCACAAAAACATGAGCTACCTTCGAAAATAGCCAATTTCTTCCAAAATTTGATTTACCATTTTTACCTTGGAGAAAAGTGTATTTCACTTAGATCATGTTAAACTCTACTTCGAATTCATTACGAATTGTATGAAAATGAGAGAATTCAATTTAACACAACCAAAACTTCTGGAGGGTATAATTTGGCCTTAAGAAATTCGTTTTGGGAATTGATCCTTTTAGTTTTGATGTAAAATTTTTAAACCTAGTTTGTGAAAAAATTTCAAAGGAAATTACCCTCATAACTATTTTAGCCAAATTGCACAAAAAACATATAAACCTTCGAAAATGGTCAGTTTCTTCCGAAATTTAATTTTTCTTTACCATCCCATTTTTCATTTGGACCAAAGTGTATTTTAGTTAGGTCAATTTAAATTCAAATTTCGAGGTTACCAGCCATAAAAAAAGGATAAAAGTTCATTACAAATTGTAGGAAAAAAAAAGGAAAGAATTCTATTTAACACGAGCAAAACTTCTGGAAGGTATAATTTGGCCTTCAGCACTCCGTTTTGGGAAATGATACTTCGATTTGTGTTTTCTTCAATGAAATGGAGCATTTTCTTTTTAAAAAATATACTAACGCCGGACAGAATAGCGATTATTCTGTAGGCTAGTCGAACAGATCGTTCACAGGGAGTAACACAAGAAAAACTCTAAAAAACAATGCAGAGAAACAGCTCTGATGTTTATTTAAAATTATGCAAATTCAATAATAATGTTTACGAAACCCTAAGACCTTATTTTTAAGGTCAAAACAAAATAGAAAAATTAAATTAAGGCTGAAATTAAAATAACTAAAATAAAAAGTTTTCTAAAAACATTAAACTGCCAATTTGAGGGTCTAAACGTCGTTTTTTGGCTTAAAAATGTCGAGGTTGATTATAAAAAATCAGGTTTTGTTCATTGGCCCGTTTCCAATCAGACTAGGGTCTTTCGGGCCTGATTTGAGTCCGTGGCCCGTTCTAGGCAGTCCACCTGTCAGTTCTGCACCGATCTGCCAACTCTGCATCATCTGACTTGGATCCTCCTGCGTTATATACTTAATTAGATAAATAAAATTTTATCTCAAAAAAGCTATCAAGTTGTTATAAAACATTCAAACTAATCATGATTTTTATTAAGATAGAAATATTAGATAATTAATAATATATCAAGTCATATATCATGTCCTTGTGGCACTCAGTGTAGAAAAGGCTTATTACTTTAGGGTTTTATACTTTTTTTTGGGATGAGTTATGGCTTTATACTTGATACAGATAATTTGTGATTCTGTTGACAAATAACAAATAATTAGTTTTTCTCTTTTAGAACAATTGAGTCCGTTCAGGTCTCGGGTTCTAGTCATTCGGGTTTCGGGTCGTCGGGTCACGAGTTGTTTGGGCTTCAGATCGCTAAGATTTCAGGTTATTTGTGCTTCAAGTCTCTTGGATCACGTGTCACTCGGGTTTTGGGTTTGTTGGGTCCCGATTCATAATATTTTGATGTATTTTTCGAGTTCGGGTGGGTCAGATTGGGTTTTCGGGTCATATCAATTTTTCTCACGTTTAGTTTAACATAAATGGTTGGTCGGCTTAATATTTAAGTAATGTAAGAGAAAATAAAAAACAGAGGAAAAGATATAAAAAAATAATTGAGACCATTTTCATTTTTTTGGTAAAAGAAATTAGAGAAGCGTTATTGGCCATCTTCTGAATGTTTTTAGCACTTCATATGAGAGAACGTTTCTCTACATTGAGTGTCAATGACACTATCTAAAAAAACTATTTTTGCAGCAAAAATTAAAAAAGATTGAGGGCTTTTTCTTTTACGTTCAGCAAGTGGGTTAAATCGGGTCATCATAGATTAAAAAGGTTCAAGCATTTATGTTTGGATCTTAACATATAGGTCATGAAATCAAAACTCGTATCTAACTCATTTATGAAAAATGAGCTTGCAAGTTATGGGGGTAACTCATTATTTTTTATTTTATTCCAAGTCTTTAGTTGCATTCAAATATATTGTCATCCATTCAAACTTGCAAATGAATTAAAAACTCCAAAAAAAGCTAAATAATGAAAACAAACTTGTTTTGTTTGGCATATACCAAAGTAAATGAATATCCAAAACAAACCACACAAATAAAACCCAATTAACAACTAAATAAAAAAATAATAACCACAAAAATCAAAATCCAACAACCATAAGCCTTCAATCCACATAAAACAACTATTTAAATTAAATTGAATCTAAACTCCAAATGAAAATTAAGTAATTAAAAATATCATCATATTATATCTATAATAAATTAGTAATGGTACTCACTATAGAATAAACTAATTGCAATACTTATTATAGAATAAACTGATTGCAAATGTACTTATCCCAAGAGGGAAATTGACAAGCACTAATAAATTCATTTCATATTAGTTATCCATCCTATAAATTCTGCTACTTCTTATTTTAATCAAATCTATTTCAAACTAGTAAAAAGCCAACGACTAGTGTCGTAAGAAAGATGGATAGTGTCATTTTAGTTTTATCATTTTTCAGTAGTTTAAAATTTTATTCTTATTACAATATTAATAATTTTAAATAATTTCATTAATAATATTATTTTTAAATCTCATACATAGATGTTATTAAAATTATTATTTAAAATTATTAATAAAATTTTCAATCAATTTAAAATTAATATTTTAAAGCTAAACCTACCAAATATTTTTCGTGATGACGCTTGGAATCCGTAAATTTTTAACATGGTGATAACATTAACAACTTTTTCGATTATTGTTATATGTTTACAAGCATGAAGCAAGGAATATTCTAAAACGTCATTTTGGTTAATTAGTTGCCATTTGCAAAGTACAATAGCAGTGGCAAAACACAAGATAGTTGTTTAACTGTTTTTCTTGTTTCTTTTTCTCTATTTTTCTATTGAAAAATTAATAATTACATCAATTACTAAATAAATTAATTTCTCAAGCTAATAACCTTAGTAAAAGTTAAGTTCTTTTTTCCCATTTGCTTGCACGGAAGAGGGGAGAGAATGAAGGAACATGGAAATGGAATTATCTCATGTTTGAGTCCCTTGGTATTAAATATATTAAGAGTGACTCATCTCTTGTAAAAGTTTTGAAATAAAATATGAAATACATTGTTTTTATACATAAATTTAGATTCTTTAAATTTTATTCGCACCGATGCAAAACAAGTTTTTTTTCCGCACATGGTGAAAACTTGATTTGTAATTTTTGGAAACTTCATTAATAATGTTAATTAAGTATATACGTACATTATTAGTGAAGTTCTCAAAAATTACTAATCAAGTTTTTACCTGATGCGAAAAAAAACTTTTCTTAAACCTAATGCAACCAAAAATCTATCCCATTTTATAATAAAAAATTATGTGCATTTTATGATGAAACACATATTTTTATCATAAAAATATGTATTTTATCAAAAAATACATAAATAATTTTTTTAACTAGGCAAATTAAACACAAACCAAAATTAATTATACTATCACTAGTAATAGTTCATAAGAACACTAAAGATTGCAACCGTGGCAGACACGATAAATAAAAAATATGCTTATTATTTTCACTTAGATCTCGTAAGTGTGAATATCTTTACATGTAAATCAAACATAAATATTAATTGAACCAAACACTCGTGGGTTGTGATAATCTAAAAATGCTTTAACTCTCTTTTTGCAACAATTTTTAAACTTTTAATTTTTTATGCCTTAACACTTTTTAAGTTTTAAGATTTATAAATTAAGTTATCAAAAGGAATTTTTTATTTAACTTTTTTAGGTGAAATTCCAACTTCTAGAGTAGAGCATATATTGTAGCATAAAATTCTTGGCTCTCTCAACATAAATATACTTTAGATTTTTTTAATAATAAATACAATTTAGGTACGACAGATAACAACAAATATGATTAAAATAGTGATTCTTTTAAAAAAAATGCTTTTGTGGGACGAAATTAAAATTCTTATTTGCATTCATTTAGTCAAAATAGTATTTATATGTTAGATGAAAATTTTATAAGTAATTGTTAAATAATTTATTGATATTATCAATAAATTATTTAACAATTACCAGTAAAAATTTTATCCGATGAATAAATGATGTTTTAAAGGAGGTGCGTATAAATCAAAGTTGTGAATTTTGTTCGGTTTCGATTAAAACGGTCAAAATGTTTCGGTTTTAACACTAAACTGAAACGAATCCCTTTTATATTTCGTTTTCCTTTCTTTTTTAACCCGTTTCAATTATTTCAGTCTGTTTCGATCAAATTATTTTAATATTATTTTTTTTTATTTTTTAAAAGTGTATTTAAATTTTAGATGAAGTGAGTTACACATTATTTTTATTATTTGATGTTTGAATGATGATTGTTTTACTATGATATATAATTATAATTATATATATAAAATATGTAATTTTAAATAAATAAAACTTCCAATTGAATTTATTTAACAAAAATATGGATAAAATTAATTTATATATTTTAACGGAAAAAATTGGGCAGGGTAAAAATGCAGGTATCTGGTTTGCAACGTTTAAGCTTGTCAGACAAACACCAAAAAAAACCATCATATGCTTCTCCAAAGCGGCAGAGATTTAGAATTTTGAGTCCCTCTTCTACTTTCACTACCGCTTTACATTACATCATCCTCTCTCTCTCTCTCTCTTCCTTCCTCTCTATAATATATATTTAATTATTTATTTTGTACTGCTTTCTTTTTCAGTTTGATACCAAAAACCGCTTTAACATCCAAACATCACCTTCGCTTCGCGAAATTTCTCTTTTAAAATCACCTCTTTCTTTCTCAGTCTTTCTCTGTGGCTCCTCGGCCTCTTCTTTACTCTGCATGAATTTTCTCTCTCTGTGTAAGTCAATATATAAGCCATAAACAATACACACGTCTATAATTCTCTCCATCTAGAACTTTCTCTACTTCTTTCTTTCTTTTTTCTTTCTACAATGGCGATATCAGAGAGCTTATCCGCCACAGGAGCGACCACCACGATGAGCAGTCACGGCGACTCAGATCTCAACCACTTCCGTCGAAGGAAGCTGAGCTCGTCCGCAATTGAAGCCCTGTCCGATTCGACCTCCGAATTGGGCTCCCCGGAGGCCGAGAGCTCGGGCATTGGAGGCCATGTGGTCGGGAAGAGCAGTGATGATGATAGGGATCGGGTCGGGGCCATTGATGGCGCCACAAGATCGGCCAATTTCGTTGGTAATGGTGGAAACGTGATTATCGGGAATGGGGAGAATCGGAGAGGAGGAAAAACCGATATAAGGTTCACGTATCGGCCTTCGGTTCCGGCTCATCGGAGTGTGAGAGAGAGTCCTCTTAGCTCCGATACGATCTTCAAACAGGTAATTTGATGATGTTTATCATTTTCAAATTTCACGTTACCAACTTGATGCTATTTTTATATCGCATGTTGGTTTAAATTCAGAACAAGAATCTGTGTTCTGAATATCTAGTTCTGAATTTTAAAGTTTTCTATTTTTTGTTTGTTTTTGGTTACATGTGTTGAATTGAAGGTGGTTTTATTGCAAATGATAGGCGTGTTTTGCTCAACTTCAATAAATTAAGGTTATGGTTTCACCAACAAAAAAAAGAGTGTTATGGCAGTTAGTTTGGCACAAGCAAAACGCTTTCTGTCGAGATTTCGATGGAGTTATGGTTTTGACTTTTTGGACGGTATCTTTTTTGGTTGATTCTGAGCAGGCGAAAGGATGTGTAAATAGTTGATGATGTTAAATAATTACGAGCAAGCCGCGTGGTTCTATAGAGTTGTTAAGCGCTTCTTTGTTTGAAATTAATGCTAATTATAAGCTTCTTTCTTTTAAACATTTTATGGCAGAGCCATGCGGGTCTCTTCAACCTCTGTATAGTAGTGCTTGTTGCTGTAAACAGCAGGCTTATCATCGAAAATCTAATGAAGGTTTGTATTCTTCCATTTATAGTTGTGATTCAGTAGGATGGCGATTGCAGTTTATTGACTGCTCGCTGCTTATTTGTGCATGCTTAAATCTGTATGTGATTCGTGTTCCATGTTACTCATAACTAAGTGTCTGTGTATGTTTGTGCACATATGACTGAGGACATCTGCTTACTTGTCTCTAAAGAACTGTTGTTTTATGTCCAAGGTATTAATCAACATATTTATTTCCCTTTTTAAATTGTTCTTGCAGTATGGTTGGTTGATTAGGACTGGTTTCTGGTTTAGCTCAAGATCACTGAGAGATTGGCCCCTTTTTATGTGTTGGTAATGTTTCCTAAAAAATTTCCATCTATTGTACTCACTAAATAATAAATTGCTTGGGGTATATCTTGTTTGGGTTTATTTGGTTCGATTATTATTTAACTTGAATCATATTGTGCATTCCAATTTCTATTGCAGTCTTACTCTCCCAATTTTCCCACTTGCTGCGTTTATAGTTGAAAAGCTGGTGCAGCGAAATTATATATCTGAACTTGTGAGTGATTCAAGTCCAAGCTTTCGTGATAAATGCTTTCTTAACTTTTTTTGAAAACGGATTTTCCCATTGAGATTACTTTGCAGTTTGGATCATTGGGGTTCTATATATTGGTAACTTGTAAAAAGTTAACTTCTAGTCTAGTTTTGCAGGTTGTTGTTGTTCTTCATGTAATCATTACTACTGCTGCAGTTTTATATCCAGTTCTTGTGATTCTAAGGTGAGTTTTTTTTCTTTCATTTAAGTTTCCTTTTGATATTATACTCCTATCTTGGTTATTTAGTTGTCTATTGTTAGCCTACGTAATAGCGTTTGGAAGATTTACCAGTGCCTGAATTGTTGAAGAATTAGAATAGTGGTACGATTTACATATGCTCGAATTTGTTGTCCCTTACCTATAATTTTTAATGTTCATGTAATGGAGATTTATCATACATGAACTCTACACTACCAATCAAATGCTATTGCACCAAACTTTAATTGCTACAATTTTCTCTACAGATTTTGCACTAATACCCAATAGCACCCTACCATTTACAATGAAGTTAAAATTAACGGAAATTTTCCTCTACTGAGATCTGTGTGAGCTTACGTACAATACAAAACTTTATGCCCATACGCCTTACATATGCCATTTAAGGGTATGTTTGTAAAAAGACCAAAATTCCATTAGTTTTAATTGTATTGTAGACAGTAAGGTTCTATTGGGTATTAAGGTAAAGTGTGGTGTGGACATGTAGTAATGAAAAGTGTTGGGTGCAAACTGGTATTTGGCTAAAAGTGTAAGGTGCATCTATGACAAAACCCGTTATATAACTGAACATTAATGGTGAGCTAGTTAAAGTTATATGCCTAGAAAACCAAACTTTAGAGCAAGAAACTTTTCAAGCCTGTACATTAAAAACAATTTATTTTTCATGTACTTCTCTACTTTGGTGAGCGTAACTCAAAGACCAGCTTGTCCTGCTAGGTGGAGTTGGTTCTAACAAATTAAGTTATTCAATAATTGGACAATTGAAATAAATGAACTTTGAGGCCATGAAGGTTTTAAATAAAGTTTAACTCGTTTAATTTGATCTAAGGAGATCACTAGATGCATGACATAGGCTATCATTTTCATGTTATTGCATCAAATTTGGATTTTTTTATAATTCACCGATCTTGCATGTTCTTAGAAAATGGCCAGTAAAATATCCATTTTGGATGAAAATATTTTCTAGAGTTGCAATTCTGTGCATTCTTTTGTTAAAAATTTTCTTGTGTTCTCACTTCCTCAATAATAGAAACTTGAGTATGTTATCTTATTTTGACATTTTTCTAGGGGCTAGGGGCTTTAATTAAGTATGGATGTTGATAGAAAACATCAACTAGCATGTTAAAAAGTTTGTGTACTTGATTTATTTTCGCTTTTAACCAGAGAGGCTACTTTTGGTGTTCATTGATTCCATGTTTTAATTCTTGGAAGGCACTTCCTTTGGAATTGATTCAGTGACTTTGGATTGTGCAGGTGTGATTCGGTCTTTTTATCTGGTGTCACGTTGATGCTCTTGGCTTGCATTGTGTGGTTAAAACTGGTATCATATGCGCATACCAACTATGATATGAGAACACTTGCCAAGTCAGGTGATAAGGTAAAGTGAAATTCCCTGAAAAGTTATACAGAGACTATGATAAATGCAATGCTTTTTCTTTTTCTTTTTTTTCTTAGATTCATGAACAAAAGATTAAAGGATTAGAAGGCAAGGAAAATGTGTGGTGAACAAATGTTTTTTTCTTTTTTCCCCCTTTTAATAAGGTGGTATTCTGATGTTAGGGAGATGCCCTGTCTTGTTCACCTAATGCGGATTACTCATACGATATTAGCTTGAAGAGTTTGGCATACTTCATGGTTGCTCCCACGTTATGTTACCAGGTAACGGTTTGGTTCGTTGAACAAATAACCTGAACATTTCTCTGTTATGCATGTTTAGACACAAGTATGTCAATGCTCAAGCTTAACTATTTTTATAATCTCTTTGACCTTTTTTGGACATATCATAAGTAGAAGTCATTCTGTAGTTATTTAAGAATGACAATCATCTGGTGACTTTTATGGGTTGATTGGTCCTCCGTCCTTTCAGAAAATGCATCAGGCATTCTTATCATATCATATATGTAATCATGTATATTCTTGTCCAGTGCATGATGCTATACGGTTTTGGAGAGACAATACATCTACCATTGTCTGGTTTTTAAGACACATTAAAGCGTATGAATTAAGAAATTCTCTTGGTTGTATGGATATTTTATGATATAAATGAAGTAGTAACTACCAGGTCAAATATATTAAACTAATGGCTAGAATATGCCTGGGGTGACATTTTAATCACTATAATCATGGTTGAATGTTCATTAGCTGAGGTTTGGGACATAGTGATTCGACAGAAAATATTTCTGGTCTTGAATATTGCAAGCTTGCTTATATTAACCCACGTATTTGAGGTCAAAAGTGCAAACATCAGTCCATATCTCTGCAGTGATTTGTAGCCTTTCCAATTCAATATGTGAAAGTATTTGTACATTTTTTTGGTAGTGTGGCATATAAAAGTAGCTTCTTACAAATTGCTTGTTTTTATATCTGCACTTATACAACTTGTAAGTTGGACATAAATAACTTGATACTTTGTAATGCATGCATTTTTCCATAACTGAATCATAGAAATATATTATCTTTGTGTTGATGCACTGTCATTGCAGCCAAGCTATCCTCGTACAGCATGTGTCCGCAAGGGTTGGGTGGTTCGTCAATTTGTCAAACTAATAATATTCACAGGATTTATGGGATTCATAATCGAGCAAGTATGCACTAATTCACGAACAAGTCTTCCTTTTTCTATCTTTTGTTTTGGAGTTGTCTAACGTGGATTCTGTCATGGTTGGTTTTTTTACAATACCGCAGTATATCAATCCTATTGTTCAAAATTCACAACACCCTTTGAAAGGAGATCTTTTATATGCAGTAGAGAGAGTTTTGAAGCTTTCAGTTCCAAATTTATATGTGTGGCTCTGCCAGTTCTACTGCTTTTTTCACCTCTGGTATGTCCATTCTTCTTGATTCAATGCAGAATAGCCATTTTTTTCATTTTTCTTAGAGAGGGGAGGGGAGAGTGGACAAGAAATTTTCAACTTTACCTCTAATAATTTTTTCTTAGTAGTATTCTGAATAAACTTGTAGCCGTAATAAACTTCCACCTTTTATATACATGACTCTTGATTTTTTTAGTGTGGGCCTGTGGCAAATTTTAAAATATCAGCATTCTTTGATGTGGAGGTCTAATCTAGTGCTATGAATTAATGATGGTTGGATCTGGTACATTTATCATGCATGGTGTCGTCTGCTTAACATGAGATCAGTTTTTGAGGAATATTATTCTTATGTATAGTTCACAAATATAGGTTAAATATACTGGCTGAGCTTCTTTGTTTTGGTGACCGTGAATTTTACAAAGACTGGTGGAATGCACAAAATGTTGGGGAGGTTGGTTTAATATTTTATTATATGTTTTATTGAGTTATTTTTTTATGGTTATTCCATGAATTGAAGGATCTAATTGTTTGTTTTTCTCATGCATTTTGTGGTCTTGCGGTCACTAGTATTGGAGAATGTGGAATATGGTATGTCTTCTTTTCTTAAGCTTGTTGTTTGTTCCATTGTGATTGGCTATCATGAGTTAGGTTATTGCTGCAGTTATGGGTCTTCTTGTTGCTTTTGAAACATGGCTGCCCAATGGGTAGCAAGCTTTCTTGTGATTCCCTTGTTTCAACTCTCATTTTGAAATCCTAATATGACTAGCCTGATGGATTGTTAAATTTCTTTCATCAGCTATACACTCTTTCAATCTGAGATCCTGATCAATTATGATGTTGAAATATTTGCTTGTGCAAATGTTATTTGTGATATTTCTCATTAACAATTTCACCTGTTGTAACTTTATGCCCCTTTTTTTGGCCCTTTCCATTTTCTGATTCACAATTGGTTCTGGACTAGATTTGTAGCTATCGAAGTTGAGGGAAATAAAAAATAGTTGGTAATGTGTGTTACTGATAGAGTTCCTAATTTATTACAGCCTGTTCATAAATGGATGGTTCGCCATATCTATTTTCCATGCTTGCGGAATGGCATACCCAAGGTAATTAAGTTTTTGTGCACCTCAGTATGTATTGACTCCCTACATTTCCCCTCTTTTTTTTTTGCATTTTGGGTATTGACTCCCAACATTTTCACAAAAACAGATGACATCCTAAGTGTCTACATCTCTGGGATTGCAAATGAGCCATTGGAATCTAAGGACTAGCCTTTAACATTAACATGTTTTCTTAAATTTTAAGTTGTGCACTGATTGGACTGATTAATAGATTGGCCAAAGCCAATTGTCCTTATTCTCGGTATCAGCGCTAATTCGTCTTTTGAATGAAAATGCATGCCTTCTGATGTTATACTCGTGGAAATATACATAAGTAACTGAACCAGTGATTCAATTCAACTTGTTCTGACCTTTTCCCTCAAGACTCTTCTATGCACTATGCGTTTTAGTTATTACATTTATTTGACAAAGTTTAGTTTGATTGTCCGCCTGTCTTTTAACCAAGTGTATTATCAATATTCTTAGGAGTAAGTTAACATTTTGACTTTATTTTCACTTGTTTAAATCTTCTGAGTTCACTTTTTTCCCCTCCCTCTTTTCAGGGAGTTGCCCTTGTCATTTCGTTCTTAGTTTCTGCTGCTTTCCATGAGGTATGTTGCTTTCTTCCCGGATTTAAAATCTTTTATAATGAGGCCTTTTGTGATGGTGGAAGAGTGAAGAAATTTGATTATTTTTTTTCACATGCCTTCTGGGTAAATATGTACAACCAATAACAGTTGTGCTCTAGTATTTTACTATTGAATTTCGATCATTAGATAGGGGCCGTATTTGCATTGTCTTTAGGGCATGGGGTTGTAGTGTGACTTGGTGTTGGATAGATTAATACCATAATATAAGTCCTACAAGGGCACAAATTTTCAGCAACCAAACCATGAACATTTCTATATTGCCAGGGAATCTTTGTTCAGTATGTTTGCTTATGAGATGTCAATAATACAGATGTTGTCCGCAACCAGTCTTTGAGGGTTCCATTTTCTTGCTTAGTTTGTCATGGAATGGATTGGTGGTTCAAGGAGTGCAGAAGAAATAAGTATGAAGATGAATGGGTCCCGAAAAATAGCTGGTTTTTCCATGAAGGTTTTAGACTGATAGTATGTTTCTTAGTAATCTGTCCAAGCTCCTATTGGGTTCATTAAAAAGGGAGAATTTTATCGACAAATTAATAAATATATGCGAACTTCATGGATTGAGTGCTGTGAAGCACACACTTGTGGTTTAAAAAATTATATTTGTGTATCATGTTATTCCTGTGTCAGACATTTAGACAATGCTGTTAAAAATTTATGTTTTTCATTTTTACCCTTAATTATTGATTTAATTTGATTTTTTTTTTATTTACAAACCCAAACATAAATGGGCCAATCCTTGCGTATGGCTAGCCACTGGGCAAGGCTATGCTGCTTGCGGTCGGTTCTGCCGCTGGGTGTGGCCATGCACTGAGGAGAAAGAAAGGGTATTTTACCTGAAGTGACTTAATAGCCCTTCCCATTACTTATAAAAAAAAAAATAGCCCTTCCCATTACATACTAAACTGTTAAGTTAACCAACATTATCCCTTAATCAAATGAATCACATGATACTCAAATGTAACTTTATAAACACGAGGCTGTGATTTTATAGTGCCTAAACCACAGGGATATTTGTATGTTTGGGAAAGGGAAACCCACTTAAAATGGTGCAAATTAGAAGGTTGTTTGGTTCGCACAATTGTTATGTGATTATCTTGAATTTAATTTTTGATGTAATTAGAGATAGTTGGTTCAATTCCCTTAATTTTTTGTTCAGGGGAATTTTTTGTGAATGATATAGGTCTTGTAGAGCTTGTAGGGTTTCTATCCTATAGAAATTCGTTGTAAATGGGTTGCACCCTCTTAGTGCGTTTCTTAATATACTTTTACTTATAAAAAAAATCATGAATTTAACATTCCTGGTCAAGTAGATTACTCTATTTTGGGTATATTAGATTACCATCGGGTAATCTCAGAACAATTTTTTGTTTACAAATTTTCCATCCTCTCTTACGTACATGATTACACACAGACATAAATATAAATATACATATACACACACAATGTGTGTAATAGCTTGCTTGTGTAGAGATAGAATATCTTATTTTTTTGGCTTTTAGCTTCAATAATAGAACTTTATCTTTTTGCCCATTTGAAATTTGGTATATTGATGTCATACAAATATGTAAAAAATAATTCCCCTCATTTTCTCTCTTTCAACCAAGGGTAGTGTTGAAAAATAAGGACATGATATGAAACTTTTCCAGGAATATATAATCGAACCAAATATAGTAATCTACATTCCAGTAATATGAATTCACGATTCCCAAGAGAACCAAACATGGTAGTCGTATATACCCAACCATCTTATTCTTGCCTAGGGGTGTGCCTGGTATCTTTTTCTGAAAACAGTTTTCGGTTTACAAAAACTAATTTTGAAAACTGTTCTTGGAAACAAGGTTTCACTTTGTAAATATCCTTTTGTAAACATCCTTTTGATGTTTTATGTTGTTTTCTACAACTTTTTTAGAACAGTTCTATAAAACAATGAGAGAACAAATTTTAAAATGGATTACAAATTTTCTCTCAATTAAAATGTAGCAGGGGTAGAAAAAACTAATCTTTAGAATGATAGTTATCCAAATGTGTTTTTAGTGAAAACAAAAAAAAAAATGTCTTCTTATTTTCGAAAGCATTGTTTTGAAAACAAAAAATAGACCTGCCCCTAGATCCATTCAGAAAAATCCAATAGCGCAAACCAAACGTACCATATGTTTTCTTTATTGCTCTGTATACTATATTCTACAACTACATATATTTTTATTTATAGTGGAACACAATTTTGCCTCCTTTATCAACAGCTCTGCATTGCTGTCCCTTGCCATGTGTTCAAGTTATGGGCTTTTATAGGAATTATGTTTCAGGTCAGAACATTCTAACTTATGCTTAATTATTTTTTATTTGTTTTAGTGTAGTAAGAATTGATATTGAACATGATATCTATGAAACTCGTTTTCTTTTCTTTTTTCTTTTTTAAAATTTCTGGATCAGGTTCCCTTGGTATTGATCACAAATTATCTGCAAAATAAGTTCAGAAATTCAATGGTATGCTTTTATCTCTATTTGAAGCTTTATTTCAGCTATTTAATTTGTTGGCATTCAACATTCATTCGGAATTAACTTGTTAAATTTCATGGAGAAAATATAAGGTATGCTGTGAATCTGGGACATTTAAACGTAGGAATGGGCTCGCTTTAGAGCTAAGTATGACCTAGGACAAGAAACATTCAAGTGTTCTTAAGGTATAGGGTTTAAGCTTATCTTTTGCTTGAAAAGGTTATACAGTTCAACCATAAAACATCATTAAAATAAGTATCCACAACTGTGGTTTGTACTAGGGTTCAGTTCTATAGATGAGAAGTAGGAAGGGGCATCTATTAATCTAAATCACTAATACTACATTTCTATTTATGTCACTCGGACTTGGGTGTGGGCGTCGGATGTGGGTATAAGTCCCACACGGGTACTCCTCTAATTTTTTGTAATATTTTCTTTGATTTGGAGCGTCTAAGCATGATACCCACATATTGAACATGTCTTGGATACGTGCAGACACGGGTATTTCAAGTAGAATGAACAAGAGTCGAAGCAACATAGTTTGTTGCTCTCTGTTTGCTATTGAGGGGACAGTTCCCTTTGACTTGGCTTGTTTCATTTTTTATTTTTTCTGCCAGGTGGGCAATATGATCTTCTGGTTCATTTTCTGCATTCTTGGTCAACCTATGTGTGTCCTTCTGTATTACCATGACTTGATGAATCAAAAGGAAGACTGAATTAACTTCCAACACTTGCAATGTTCCAGTGCACGGTTGAGATTGCTGTTTCTGTACGTGTGCAGCTTCCATTTATTCCTGCAGGGGTAACCTCATTTGTCATGCAACTTTGCACCTCATTGCGTTAAATCTCATTTCTGTGCACCATGCTCCTTCCTGCTGAGATGTTTCCCTATACATTTTCTTTCTAAGCAGATATTTGTCAATTCAATTTATGTACAAGCAGTTTTGGTAGAATAATGCACTTGCAATGACTAGTGCCTAACTGTAGCACCAGTTTAATTATGCTGGTTATTTACTAGTGGAAAGTTGTATATGATTTATGGTTAATCAGTTCTTTTTTTAGTGTAAAGATAGGTGTTCTCCTTATCCCGGAGGGACTAAGGAGTTGCTGGTTAGGGTTTCAAACTGATCATTGCAAGGCACCCAAGTTTGAGGCAATAACAAGTCGTTGGTTTTTGTTTCTTTTTATGATTTTTTACATGATTCTCATGTTAAGACTTAGAACTTTATTTTTTTTGTAATATTTGGAGGTGAGAAAATTCGAGAGATGTGGTTATCGATTGTTGGGCATGTTCTTTAGCTTTTATGGTTATGGGGTGAGCATAGATCAAGTTGGTATAAAAATTCAACTCAATCTAATCATATCGGGTTGAAAAAATCTCAATTCAATCCATTAACTCATTTTATTTCAGTTCAACTCATTCAAATTGATTTGAATCATTAGTTTAATTTTTTTTCACTTACAAATTAATTCAAACATATTACATAAGAAAAAATATTAAATTATAATAATTCATCATTTATTAGATTCAAAAATTAAATTCATGTAAGAATTCATTAAATCACTTAGTATAAAATTAAAATAACTTTAATGTAATACAAATCATATAAAATATTTAATATAAATCATATAAAAGTAAATAAAAAATATATTTGTGAAGTGTTTAATCAATCAAATTTTTTAAAATTAGACAAGTTTTATTTTGAGCACTGGTATATACACATTTCGGACAGATAACAAAACATATTTTTTTATCTAAAAATTTCATTGGTAATTATTTAAAAATTGAGTGATAATTTCGTTAAAGTGGAGTGATAACGTGGAGGAATTGAAAAGAAAAATCATTTCATGCTTGCACGTTTTCATTGGCTAATAATCTAAAATGTATGTTTTGCTGTTTTTTCAGCATATACGTTTGTCTTTATTCTTTTATTGCTGTGCAAACAGAAGAATAGGTTTATGAATTATAATCCTAAAACATCAAAATGATATTAATATTATGAAATTTCTAGCCAAAGGTACATAAGATGGAAAATATAGGCATTTTCATCCTTAAAGTTTGCTCTTTTTAATATTTTCGTCTAATTTTTGTCTAACATTGCAACTTATGCAATGTCACGATTAAGGTTTCAATATGTTAGTAGTCGTGTCCTTGACGTCAAGCTTTCCGTTAATTCGGACAGAAATAGCTATCTTAACACCACACTAGCAATTGACTTGACTTTGAGAGACATGAAAACTTAGGAAAATAAAGAAAAACAGCCATATATCAATAATTCATTGGCTCTTATAAATATAAATTATGAAAATCCTATAAATATTTTAAAATTTCTAAAAATATCAACTAACTTTGATTTATATACTCATTCTCTCATTCTCATTCTCCTTCTCCTAATGCATTGGCTCTTATAAATATAAATTATGAAAAACCTATAAATATTTTAAAAATTCTAAAAATACCAATTGCCCTTGACTTATATACTTTCTCCAAAGAAAAAGAAAGCTGATTAGGCTTATGTTATATCTCCGTTAAGTTTTTTACGAAACACTTGACGACAAGGACTTGATTGTTATTCATACTCGATTTTTGGCACCATGTGGCAAACACTTATTGGGTAGTAAAAACCCTAATGAAATCATTTAAACACTTAGCCAAATAAACCTTTTCTCTACCAAACTCGGGCCTCCATATCAAGGAGAAGCCAAAGAAAAAAAATCCTAAGCCCATTAAAGAGCAAAAAAACATGATGAAGTATAAATAGGGCAAAAATTAGTATGATAACCCATAATAACCCATTACATGATTAAGCCCAAGAAACAAAACTAACATGACAATGCTACTTATGTGATTCTGTCTTCTTTTGCAGTTATAAAGAGTCTATCCAAACAAATAACACTCTCAAAAAACCTCTCCACGAAATTATATAACTTTTTAAGATATGTAAATTCCTTTAATATTTTGCATCTCTGATGTCTGATGTGATCCTATTTTTTTTAGTTAAAATAGATAAAACAAGCGAACCCAAGAAGAGCTATATCTACTACGATAGTTTACCTGATGTCGTAAACTATGAGACCATATCAAGTGCACGGAACACAATTTCTTACAGCTGAGAACTCTCTGATCCTAGTCAGAGCCACTAGATCATAAAAACATGTCTCCCTTTTAACCACGTATTACAGAACAGAAAAATCCATCCTAACAATGCATAAATTAAAACGTCAAACACCAAAATACTAAAAGAGAAACTTTATGAACGAAAATGCCTATTTTGCCGGAAATTTACATTGCCAACAAGGCCCGGAGTTCATTTGGGAGATAACGTGATTTCACTTGAAAAGGTCTTTGGTTAAAAAGGTTAAAGTCAAAGTAATTTAGTGACTAAATGCGAAGTTGTGTGGAGTCATTTGCACTCAACAAAACCTTCATGATATCTTTAAAAAAGTACGCTCCAGTCTCCACCGACGCAAAATCCCCAATAGTCAACGCCTCTCATAGAATAGAGAATCACATAAAGATAAAAGAACGGCTCGCAAAGAGAAAAATTAATTAAATAAACAGTAAAAGAAAGCACCAAAGTTCTAACTCCATTAAACGAAGCAGAGCTTTAGAGAGAGCAGGTAGCTCCGAATCTGTTTTATGTTTCTGTGGAAGTAACATGGAGGATTTCAGATTCAAATCATGTGGTGATGGAAGAATGCAGATAGAGAGTTACTATGGAGCTGGGGCGCCCGAGCCCACTTCATATGGGATCACCAAACTACAAGATCTCAGGTACTACAGTGCTTCCTATGCATCCTCAGTGCACCCGACCCAAACCCAGATGGGCAACAACCACAACGATGCCAAATTCAAGAAAGGCAAGTCAACAAATGGGTCTTCTTCAAAGAGTTGGAGCTTCAATGATCCAGAGTTGCAGAGGAAGAAAAGGGTTGCTACTTATAAGTCTTATACTGTTGAAGGAAAGGTTAAAGGGTCTTTAAAGAAGAATTTAAGGTGGCTTAAGGATAGGTGCACCAGAATGGTCCAAGGGTGGTGATGATTTCTGTCTTCCGGTAATTTATTTGCAAACTTTTTAAGTTTTTTTGTTGTTTAATTTGTGTACCGTTACATAATTTCTGACTTCCTTATTAGTTTGGGGAAGAGAATAAGATGGAAAAAAAAGGAAAGGATTTTGGTATTTAATTTAGGAATATGAGGTCTCATGTAATTAATAGGTTGTGAAGATTGTATGTTGATGAATAATTTTGATTTGTTTTTTGTAAAAATTTGATACTTGTAAGAGCTTATTGATTCATTAGAAGACAACCTTAATGATTCTCTCAAATTTTGAGATAATGCGGAAAAAATAGAAAGAAGAAAATGGGCATGGTTCGGCAAGTTTCTCGAGCGCTACATAATTCTCAGTCGGTGTATTCACAATGGATTGACTCTTGATTTGAAGGAGGAAATCAAGCAGTTGACTCTTGATTGATCTACGATATTAATAAAATTGTTGGGTATTGAAGCTGACCTTATGAAATTTGAGATGTTATTGTCAGAATTGTACTATGGGTTGTGTAGTTAATTACCAATATAGTTATATCCTGCATAAATTTCAATTGTTTTTGCCTTTGGAATTTTGCAACAGCATATGTTCCCAGTGAATTTTATCCATAACTTTGAAAGAATTAATAATGCCTGTTGGGGCATTATACATCACAAGGATGATTATACATCACAAGGATGAGCTCACTTCACGTATGTGCAGCACCACCTATGATCTATCAAGGGGATGATGACCTGAAGAGCATTTAGGTTCACAGTATCCAACAAAACTCCATCCACTCTGAAATCTGCACATCGCCATGTGGTTAGTGACGTAACGGAAGACTTGAGTTTAACCTTAGCGTACCAAGGAGGAAAGAAGAACTGCGTCTTCAACCCTTTTCTTTTGGACGCACCCTAGAATGGAGAAGAAAACAACGTTTCTTACCCAAAAGATAGAACACCAACCCGCAGATGGTAAAGATAATACTCCACAGAGTTTGAGAGAAATTCTCTTAATAATTTTATTGATGAAAAGTTGTCTTTAATACAATAATGGGATCACCTATTTATAGTGATAGGAAAATCATATTCCTTGTAAAAAAAAAAGTAAATCTAGTCCTAATAGAAAAGTAAACATATAGTTTTAGTAGAAAAATAAACATTGAGTCATAGTAAAAAACTAAACATAATCCTTGTTAAGAAAGGAAACTTAATCCTAATAAGGAAAATAAAATACTATTATGTCCTACATCAGTCTCCCCTTCTTGAAAACAACTCGTCCTCGAGTTAGGTTCTGTCCACTTTTGGTGGAAAATATTCAAAAATGTCCACATTGAACGTCGAAGAAATTGCTAGGTCCTCCAGAAGATCAACAACATAGGCATTATCATTTATCTTCTTGAGAACTTTGTAAGGTCTAAACTTCTTGTTTCGTAGTTTTCCCAATGTTCCAGTCGACACTCGCCCTTTATGTAGATACACCATCACAAGATCCCCCTCTCAAAAAACCTTTGATCTCCGACCTTTATCTGCCTTTTCCTTATACTTAGGATAAGTATATCCTCGAGATGCTGACGAACCTCTTCATGAGTTGTCTTCACCCATCCGTCGGGCATCTCCTCAGGGATAATGTCCCGAAACTCTTCTAGCATCTCTTACACTAGCTCGAGAAGACATAGGCACAGTGGCTCCCTCAGCTAACAATGCAATGATCTCTCGGGCTTCCTTGACCTCCTCAAGGAACTCAGCCCCCTCGGTCAACAAAACCTTCTTCCTCTCAGTTCGGGTAGGTGCCCCGACCGAGTCTTCTTTCAGTGGTTTAAATATTATCTTCCGACGATCCTGGAAGACAATATAGACATTGTCATGGCCTTTTTGTTGGGCGTCCACATCGAATTGTCATGGTCTCCCTAAAATTATGTAACAAACATCCATCTCAACAATATCACAAAGAATGAAGTCTGAATAGTGTTTACAGATTGAGAAAGTGAACCGACACTGCTCGGTAACTGGTGTCTCAATACCCTGCTTGATCCATCCAATCTTGTAAGGTGTTGGGTGCTTCTCGGTCTTTAGGCCTAACTTCGTCACCATCATTCGAGACACTATATTCTCTCCACTATATTCTCTCCACTTCCCCCATCAATGATCACATCACATACTCGTTGATTGACGGTGCATCTTGTGCGAAAGATATTGCGCCCTTGTGATTGGTCTTCATGTCTCGAGGATAGGAGTACTTATTGGATAACCAACGACCGGGAAAGGAGATCTCCTTCATTGGCGTTGGGTGTTGTTTCCTGGTACTCGGATATCTTTTCCCCGATAGCATCTTCCTCTTCAAACTCCTCATATTCTGCCACCTCACTAGTCTCGGGGTCAATGTAATTCACCATCTTTCTTCTCGGGCATTGACTGGATCTATGCCCCGGTTGGTTACACTTGAAACATTTTTCTAGCCTGAGTCGTGTATAAGGGTTGTTAGAAGGGGCTATGGTCCATGACTGTCTCGGTTCACTAGTGCTGCCATTGGTTGCCTTCCCTCCAGGGACTATGGACTGAGTGGTGGTCTTGAGATTGACCATTGGTTGCTTTCCCCGAGACTGTGCAAATTACATCAAATCACTTGGGTTTCGCTCCCAGGTTGAAGCTCTAGGACGCTCCAATTGTTTCTCTGCTCGGGTGGCTAGGCTAACAACTTCAATAAGAGTGAAGACATGTTGCATAGAAACCTTGTCTTGGATTGCTATACGCAAGCCACCAATAAACCTAGCCACTTGTTGGACTTCGATCTCCATAAGATCATTCCTAGCCAACAGTCTATAAAACTCATCAACATATACCTGGACTGTACGGATCCCTTGGCAACACTCTTGATACTGCTGGAACAATCGTTGCTCAAAGTCGGGTGGTAAAAACCGAGCTTTGAAAAGCCGCTTCATCTTCAGCCATGAAGTCACGGGTCTCTTCCCCTACTAGGATTAAGAAACTTGCAACTGTTCCCACCAAGTGGATGCTTCTGCCTTGAACTTAAACGCCACTAGTTTAACCTTTCGTTCCTCAGGAATAGTCATGTATTCGAAGAACCTCTTTACCTCCGTTACCCAATCTAAGAAATCTTCAATGTGAAGATGTACATTGAACGAAGGCAAGTCTATCGTCATCCGGTATTCCCTAGGATCATCCTTACCATAATCTTGACGCCTAAAGTGCTCTTCATAAGCATCCCCATAGCCACCACCATAGGCGTTACCCACATAACCACTGCCTTTGCCCTCATGACCTCCTTACCCTGCACCACCTCTGGTGCTTCTTCGTCCTCCCCCTCTCGGATCTGCACCCAGGTCCCTGCCAAAGATTCCATTAGCGTAATCTTCATCATCATTGTTGTCGTCATGGACTGGATTGCCTCGAGGCATAGGTTGAAAGCGATGGACTGGCCTTACCCGGATTCCGTCGTTATCCTAGGCGTCATAGTCCCGGTGATGTTGGTTGAACCCAAGCTGCATCTGCTCCAAAGTCTCTTACAACCGTTGAAGGGATTCCTGGAGATTTTGAAACTCAACTCTCGAAGGAGCCTCCTTGTCATGAATGTTGTCATTACGCGGGTTGTCACCGTTATGTTGGTTGGCCATGATCAAGATAAAGCATGCTCTGATACCAACTGACGTAGTGGAAGACTTGAGTTTAACCTTAGCGCACCAAGAAGGAAAGAAGAACAACGTCTTGAACCCTTTTCTTCTGAGTGCACCCTAGAATGGAGAAGAAAACAATGTTTCTTACCCAAAAGATAGAACACCAACCCGTAGGTGGTAAAGATAACACTTCACAGAGTTTGAGAGAAATTTTCTTAATAATTCTCTTGATGAAAAGTTGTCCTTAATACAAGAATGGAATCATCTATTTATAGTGATAGGAAAATCCTATTCCTTGTAAAAGAAGTAAATCTATCCTAGTAGAAAAGTAAACATAGAGTCCTAGTAGAAAACCAAACATAGAGTCCTGGTAGAAAACTAAACATAATCTTTGTTGAGAAAGGAAACTTAATCCTAATAAGGAAAATAAAATATTTATTATTATGTCCTACATCAGCTAGTTTCAGTCCTATGATAGTGTCACTCCAGGCTCATTCCCAAGCAAATGGTATCATCACATCTACAAAGTAAGAAGTAGAGGATTGCTATCAACCTGATCGCCCTAAAACCAACAATGGGGAGGTCGATAGTTTTGCCAGGTTCAGGCATAGCGACCGTTATGGTCAAAACAAGAAAGGTAAATTACAAATCCTTACTCTGCATTTGACTACCGTTTGGCTAGCAATTGGTTTCGGTTTATGGTTTACAAAATGGTTTTTAAAACAGATTTTGATAAAACAACAATGGAATTAAAAATTTTTAATGGTATGGTTTGGATTTATAAAATGGATTTTGAATTCTAATACAAATTCATTTTGTTAGGAACATAAAATATTTCATGTCATTTTTTTAGGAGTGTTTGGTCTAGAATTTATTTATAAGTGAAGGGGTAAAATGAATCCCCCAATAGAATTTATTTATAACTGATGGGGTAAAATAAATCCCCTAATAGAAAATCAATGTGTGCACTTTGAAGGGCATTAAAGTAATTTCACATTTAAAAGAAAAAAGACTACTTGTCCTATAAGAAAAACCAAATCTCACACCCTTCTTAAAGGCAAAAAAGGTAATATCACCCGGAGGATCCCACCACTTTTTTTCCATTAGGATAAGATTCCAAGCCTTATATAAAGGACACATTATTCCAGGTGCATTATTCATGATTACACTCTTCTCCAAATATTATCCTTTCCTTTCCTTTTCTCCTTCTTACGCCACTCGCTGACTTTAACATGAAAGGCTTTCCTTAGAGAACAAAAACTTTAGGTGACTTCCTTTTCAAGTATATTGGATCTGACTGACGTAGATTGGACCTCGGACCCAACCTAGACAAACTTGGTCCAGCCTGACTTTGATTGATGCATTCAAACCTGATATATTTTCGGCATTAACAGATTAACGTCGTTTGTAAGAATTGATTAATTTTATTTGAACAGTGACACCCAGAAAACAATCTCATCTTCATCCTACTAAAAAAAGTATTCTTGTCCAATCGACCTTTGAGGTCGAAGGGTCGGACCCTCTTGAACTACTCATTCCACCAGCCCTCATTAATGGACATAACCCTCAGCATGACTTAAGGAGTCAATTCGATCCCGAGGAAGCTCTGAGCTCCACTTAGCCATAACCCTTAACCAGAGGAAGCTCTTCAGCTTCAAAATCTAAAGCATGTAGACTTGACATTGCAAGTAAGTTGAGATGAGAATGAATACCTTTTGGATGATACAATAGCTTAGTTGCACTTATTGCCCAACTCATGCTCGAGCCGAGTAGAATACATCATCCCTTACCTCCGACCCTACCGGATGAAGCTTCGAGAAGGTCAGTAGAGGTTTGACCTCTTGAATCATCCACTAGCCTTGACGCGGTGACCTCCAACAAAAGAAATGATCGATTTGATCAGGGCAGAACTAAATATCCTTATACTAAACGAGCATAACCTAGCAGGTGAAGTCCTCGACGTTTCACCTATGACAATGAGTCTGTCTCTAATTCCCCCCCCCCCCCCCAAGAAAAACAATAGTAAGACCACAACAAGTCTGAGGTCAAGAGACAACTAAAGGAAATGAATATCTTAATCAAACTTGCTTTGAAAGAAAAAGGATTGGATGTCATAAATGAGTTCAAACCTTTCGACAATCCCTTCAGGCTGGAGATCATGGTTGAGCCGCCCAACAACTCCAAACTTCCAAGAATGGAAACATATTCTAGCAAGATTTTCCCGGTTGAGCAGTTAGAAACTTATGCTTTCTTGATGTTGTTCCATGACTACTCAAATGCCCTAATGTGTTGAGCTTTCCCCACGAATTTAAGAGGAATGGCTAGGACTTGGTTTTCTCGCCCACTGATTGGCGCAATCAAGTCATTCGCCGATCTCAGTGTTCAATTCACCACCCACTTCTTCAAAAGAAGAGTTCGAAGAACACTGTCAAGAGTCTTTTCATTATAACCTAGTACCTTAAGGAAAACCTTCGCCAATACATCCAGCGCTTCACCTCTCAGTCTGTACAGATCTGAGACTTAGACCAAAAGGTCGCGGTTATGGAATTCGTCAACAGGCTTCGAGCTTGCGAATTCAGCCATTATCTCTCAAGGAACCAAATGCACACCATGTCTGAGCTCCTCACCAAGGCTAATGAGTTCATCATAGCAAAAGAGGATCATGTTTTCCGCAAACAAAGGGAGAAAACCTTGACAGGGAAGAAAAGGAAAGAGTATGACGCTCTAAAACCAAAAGATGACCACGGTCAGAGCAATAAGGCTAATGGAAGCAAGAGCAGCATACCTGCAACCAAACCACGAGGGTTTGAGACTCACACCCTTTAATGCCCCTAAGTCAGCTGTGTTGATGGAAATTATGGACGAAGAGATCCTTTGATGGCCAAAAAACAATTATGAAGCCTCCCCACAAAAGAGACATGTCAAAATTTTGTTGATTCCACCAAGACCGTGGACATGACACCGATGACTCTTAGCACTTGAATGAGATTGAGAGTCTTATTCAAAGAGGATACCTTAAAAATTTTGTCCGAGCTAAATCCTCAACCACATAGAAGTCACTCTCGCCAGAGAAGCCCAAAGCGGAAGAAAAAAAGCATGTTAAGGGGAAGAAGTGGATCGAGGCGTAGAAGCTCTGGAAAAAACACAAGGAACAAAAACACAACATTGAAAAAATGTTGGATAGCGTGCTTGTAATGGGTGTCATCCAAACCATCTTTGCAGGGGAGGGGGGGCTTTGGAGGAGAATCCACAAATTCTCGCAAAACTTATGCTAGATTCGTCGGGTCAGTTGAAGGCCCCAACAAGAAGACTAGGACTGATCAGACAATTAGTTTAATTGATGAAGAACTCGTAGGAATCCAATTCCCTCACGAAAACGTAGTAGTAATAACATTGGTCATTGTGAATTTCATCGTGAAAAAGTCTTAGTCGACAACGATTCCTCTCAGGACATTCTCTACCAGGAAATTCTTTTATAAGGTGTTTTGGTCTAGTTTCTGCTTCTTGACAACAAAAACTACCCCAAAAACTGGACCAAACGGTGGCTTATTCTTCGTGTTTAAACTTTGCTACTACTGGTTTTGGCTTTGCTCAATGTTAATGGATTTGCAACAAATCTGACCATAAGCTGCTAATTAAGGAAGACAAATCACTCATTTTGCACCTTCTCTTTCAATTACTTTTATTGACATCGAGTACACTTTTAACACAGGCCAAGGTTTGGTTCGTAAGATGTAATTGAATTAAATTGAACTCGAATAGAATAAAGTTGTAATGGAATAACGATTTTATCGCAGTGTTTGGTTCCCTTAATTGTATTGACAATTCAATCTGATTCTAATGTTTGATTTATAAATTTAAAAATTGAATAGAGACCGTTGTACTACAAAATTTATTTTTTAAATGGAACACGATAGATTAAATAATTGACATTTTATAAACAACTAAGATAATTCATTTTAACATAAATTTGTTTAAATTAATATTTATTCATTAAAATTTCAGTCACATAATGGAGAATAATTTATTTTTCTATTTCATGAGGTAAATTTATACTTTAAAATTAACATTGAATTAAAAAAAATGGCCCATTGGGTCCATCACTGTTCAGAAGAAGACGATTGAAACCTAAACTTACTTACACAACTAACATAACTGGCCACCATATTTATCTTTATTATTCACCATGCAAATCCCATATGAATCCGTAAACATATCTATGCATACAAAACCCTTATCCGGAGATCTAATGAGATATGGAAAAAGAAATAGAGTGAGAGATGAGAGAAGGAAAAGCGACGGTGATGGTGTGCCGCTGTTACAGAGTTGGTTGCAGCGCCACTGTGACAGCATTAGGTTGAGCACCACTACTGCAACAGAAACAGAGATCGAGGGCTGGTGTTGGTCGCCACCGCCAATGAGGGCACCGTGAGAGGAAGATCGAAGGGAGAGGGTGAGCTACTGTAGAAGAGAGAGAGACAGACAGAAAATGGCCAGGGAAGAGGCAGATTTGATATGAGTGACTTGGAACATAGTTTTTAGCTTGTGGGTATTTTGTCTAAAAACATAGTAGCTTAATTCCAATACACTTGAATTATAGATTACCACGTCCTCAGCTTGTAATTAATAATAGAAATAAAACAGAATAAAAGTTGAAATTGAATAATCTATTCCAATTCATGAACAAACCAAACACTTGAATCGATCTACATATTCTAGTAGCTGTAAATCATCTTACAACTGTACTGAACCAAATGTTGCGAGAAAGCACTTTGTTAGAATTTGAAGCCAATTTTAACGTCATTATCCTCCAAAAACAAGTCCATTTGTCGTAAATACAATCATGGCAAAATATTTTTATTGTTTACCAACCAAATGAAAGTCATTTTACATGGAAAACATTTTCCAGCGAAAATTTTACACTGAAAAAAAAAAGAATCTAAATTCAGCTTCTCAGCTTTTACTTCCATTCTCTCAGTTTATGCTTGCGTTTCTCTCTGACTTCTCTATGCTCGTGCCCTCTGATCCACAATGCTCTAAACGCAACTCCGGCGAGGATAACCTACTCCACTGAATTGAAATAGCACACCAACCCATTCATCATTTACAACAATCCGCAGAGGTAAGCATCTAATGATGAACCCTCTCATCACCATCAACGTGCAAGCTCTCAACGCCCTTGAGGGCACTTTCATAGTTCTTTATGAAAGAGGGGTTCCTTGTAGATGATGTGTGCTTGGGGTCTGAGGATCCAACAGGAGAACTTCTGTGCATTGCTCCAGGGCCTGCCTCAGTTGTACGAGAGTGTTGTGGATCATCACTTCCAACAAATGCATCACGACTGCTAGAAACAGCAACCCGCCTTGAGGACCGCCCCAAAAATGTAGAGCTAGAGAGCTGCTAGGCCGAACATCAAATTAGAGAGGAATGCCAATGGAATGCAAAAGACCAAATGTGATGGTGTTGGTAATGACAAATTGCACAATCATTAAAAATCACCACTTTCTGTTGCATGGAAGTACACAATCATTGAAGAGGGAGCAAAGTAAATTTGCAGGAAACAATTGCCTCATAATTCAACTGATGCAATTATAAGCTGCAGCAATAACAGAGATGGATTGATGCAAGATCACATCTAACTGGGAAAGGAACAGTCCAAGCTTAAGATCATGCATCTAACCAGTGGCAGAGACAACCTAAGGATTTTTTTCACCCTCAAAAAATTCTTATTAGTTTAGGCTTCCTCCTCACTTCTAAATTTTCAGCTCCTCTTCCTTTTAAAATTAAAAACAATCTCTAAGACAAGTATAAATTGGTGCCTCTGTTTTGGGTTTTGTTGAATTGAATACTGTTACAATGTTTCTTTCTTTTCAACTCTATCAAAAAAAGCAAAAAAGTTTAATATTAATTTAAGATGATAATTATATTTTTAAATATTGTATGCACCAAAATACTACTCTTGTTTACTTGTTTCTCAGTTAGATTATCATTTCTTGGTTCCCTAATTAGCCTAATCTCATGTAGAAACCTTGACCTACCATAAACTCTTGCGAACGCAAACATTATAAAGATCTAGTTTTAATTTTACCTATTTATCATTCATATCAAGACTCGGGGTAAATGACTAAAGATGTCAATCAAACTCTTTGATATTCTCCGAATAAGACTGATGTAAAGATTCTTCACAACAAAACAGATGAAGGCTTGATTTGGTTTAGCTTATTCCACAATAAGCAACACCTCAAGCACTCATTTACCCTAAACACTAAAATCAGCTTAATGCGTCATCAATTAAAGCACCTACTTATAATTTTTAAGTTGAAAGTAAGTTCAACCAACCCAAGCTGAAGACTTTCTTGTACATAATTTAGTTATTTTTATTGAAAAAGAAATTTCTAAAAAAATGATCATATTTTATAAATGAATTTAATTCTCTGAAAGCATGTCTGGCACGGCTTAGAGGGTGCTTATATTCTTTCTTTTTTTTAATATATAGTTATATATGCTACTTATAAAAAATATATATAGTTACATATGCTAAAAACAAATACTTTTTGGAGACCTTTTTAGGTTGTAATCAATTTTTAAGGTAAAAAAATAATCATTATTTGAAGCTGAAATTTATTATATACTTCTCAAATATTCAATTCTGTCATAAGGTTTAGTACCATGATCCCCGAAGTTAAAATTTCTGGCTCCGCCCTGCATCTAAGTGAAAATAATATTTAGATCATGCATAAAGTGAAAACATTATTTTGATCATGCATCTAAGTGAAAGCAAACATTTAGACAACACATCACACTCAATTAAGTAACCTTTTAATGTAAAAAAATCCTGAAAAGACCAAAGAACTTACCATAGCATCTTTAGTAATTGCAGAATCATTGCCAATTGGGTTCTTCTGCTTTGAATGACTCCCAGAATTTACAATTGGTCCAGACATTCTCCGCCGAGAGGAATCCATAGAAGACAAACCCACTGGACGCCCTTCTTCCCCTCCTGCAACAAAGAGAAGCAAAGAGTACAATTCAGCTTCTGTAATATAACAGAGCAAACGATTAAAAAAAATTGATAAGCAGCAAAAGATCAAAATATAATTAGAAAAACAAGAGAAGGTTGATAGCATCCATCGTGCGAGGAAAATAATTAATAACTTTAACAGGAATATCAACTTGAAAACCCGTGTTTAGATGTAATACAGAAAACCATCGATCAAATTCATCATTAAATCAATTTAAGGACCATCACTAAGGAACTACCTGTCTGTCTGTCAGCATTGGCAATAGCAGGGGGAAGTCCAGAACTAGTTCCAACACCAGGACCCTAAAAGAAAGAAGCATTACAGTTATGCATCCAACATCGAAAACGAATAGAAGAAATACACTACCAAAGCACTTACTACGGCACGAGCTGGAGGAGCGGCCAGCTGTGATTGCTGATACTTCAAGATGGTCCAGTCAAACACATAATCAAACTGAAAGCCTGTAGCAAAGATCAATAGATAGCATGAGATGATGGAATTCAAATCTATTCTAACAAATCAGCATATACATTGTAAATTTGGACTGTGCAAACACAAAGAAATATTCTCATACATGATTCAAACATACTTGACAAAGAAAAAAAGAAATAAAACTCAAACCTTCACGAATAAAGAGGTCACGGAATATTCTTTTCAGATACGCGTAGTCTGGTTTATCATCAAATCGAAGTGAACGACAATAATGGAAGTATGACGCAAACTCTGTTGGATAACCACGACATAAGGCCTGAAAAAACAATAATTTCTAGTCAATACTTAAATTATAAGAATACGGAACGTCCACATAACCACATTATTCAGAAAGAACTTACCTCTATCGAAGTAGAAACCTTTTTTTCACTAATTTTCTCATACTTCTGTTTCTTCGTTCCCGCTTTCAATCCTTGCCAAGGAAGACTAGAAAAGACATGGGGCATCACTAACAATTTATCAACAGATAGCAAGGCAACAGAGTAGAGTACGTAGTAAGTAGTAACAATCACCTTCCTCTTAGGAAGTACATAAGCACATAGCCAAGAGATTCTAAATCGTCCCTCCGGCTTTGCTCTATGAAGTTCAAAACACCATTAAAAGAATAAAAAAAGGGGAAGAAATCAAATAATGAAACCAAGAGCCAAATAAGAGGAATCTCAATAATTAAAAGGAGATCAAGTGCAAAAAAGATAGAAAAGCTTACCAATTCCTAGGTGAGTATTCATGCTTGCATATCTTGCAGTTCCAGTCAGATTCTTATTTTCCCTGCAGTGTTCATGACCAAACATAGTGAAGAATTTTTGTACCACAATTACCTATATTTTCCATAAAATGACAGGTGAAATAAAAAGCGAAAGAGACAATAGATGAATTGAAGATGGAACTTGGGTGCTACTGCATTAGAGCTGAGTTGAATGCATTAGCATTACCAAGAACAGAGTGGAGGGGGAAGGAGTTAAAAGTTTTTGCAGGCTAGGCATAACTAGACAATCCAGACTTTAGCAGCAGGATATCAGCCAGACTGGCATACTCGCCCCTTACATTTTGCATCAGATGAGTGGAATTTACAAATATTATTGATACAAATCTTTCCCACTAACCAAATTGACAAACTATTATGTTCTCTAACCCAGACTAGACTTTAGAAGCTTGACAAAACCGGTTGACATAACATCCACAAACCACCAAGAGTCCACCACATGCACACGTGCAAACAAATAAGCACGCATAGCCATCTCACCTGTAAGGAATGTGTTGATGGGTTGAACTATCTCTATATTTCTTAGCCAAACCGAAGTCAATAGCGTAGACCTATATGCAAGCAAATAACAACAATGTATTAATATGATCCCCTGAAATGAAGAAAGTGAAACTAAATACGATTCATGAAATTTAAGATGAGACCTGATTTGCACGCCTTCCCAAGCCCATGAGAAAATTGTCTGGTTTGATATCTCGATGCAGAAATGATTTTGTATGAACAAACTCGACACGATTGATCTTTAAAGAAATCAAGGATGGAACAAACTGATCATTTTCAAATCAAACAACCTAATAAACCAAAAGCATAAAATCCATGAGATCTACCATTTGATCTGCAAGCATGAGAACGGACTTCAAGGAGAGTTTCCTACTGCAGAAGTTAAATAGATCTTCAAGACTAGGTCCAAGCAAATCCATCACTAGAACATTGTAGTCTCCCTCAACTCCAAACCATCTCACATTTGGAATCCCAGCTGCCAAAATTCGACACGAGAAAGAGAGCAAGTCGCAATAAGAAATAAGGATAAGATAAATTAAAAGAAAAGACAAAAAAAAAAAGTAACATCATGAGCACATGACCAAAGTTCCAATATATTTATATATAAAAAATAAATAAAAAAAACAATAATCAGATAAGCTTATTGACTCAAGTCTCATTACTTCCTCCTTGCAGGATTCTGTACAACTTTGATTCATATAGCAACTGCGGATGTTTTGTCTTGACGTTTTCCTGAACAGAAGAAACAATATCAGCATCTTATGCACTAGAAAGAATCATCGATAACAACGTTTTGAATCAATCATATCAAAACAACTCATTATGAAATGAAAACTTTCCATTAAGACTGTATCACTCAATTTGATAATACCCCCCACCCCAATTTGCATATCAATAAAGGTAATTCAGTTCCTACCACATGTCCCTATATTAATTAAAAGTCTATATTAAAATAATAATTATAAGATACAGAAAGCATCATTTATGACCAAGTCTAGTCCTGCTTTTCTATGACAAACTACAAGACCAGCTCAATATTTTTTCTAATTGTAAACCCACACATGCCTCAGGCCTTGAATCTGTCTGCTTAGTGTGTAGGGAAATGTCCTTGGCCACGCTCCAAAGCAAGCAGGACAAGACCAGCTAAATATTAAAATAATAATTAGAAGAAAACATCATTTATCACCAAGGTTTTTTCTTTTTTTTTCTAACAGTCCTCACTCACAAATAATGAGACCACCTCATTCATCCTCAATCCTCACTAACAAATTCCATCTTTCTGGCAAAAATTAGCTTATAAAAATTAAAGCTACAGTTATCTTCAGCAAACAGAGAAACAAGTGATGTGGTAATTTTGGCTAAGAACAGCCAAGCTGCAACCTCAGCACCTATTTTAACCTATTAACAACCACAATGGGCATCCAAGTTGCCCAAAGAAAGGGGAAGCCAAAATTAGCTCATGACATGCACCAAAATATTGAGCTAAAACAAAATTTAACATGATTTCTAACACTGTATTACTATCACATTCTATAATTGTGTTTTCAAAATTTGTGATTAAAGACACAAGATGGGCTACTTGTTATATCTAGGGATATAAACAAGATGGACTGCTTGTCAGACAAATCCATATAGGGTTAGCAACAACTTAATCAAATTCGATTCTGTTTGATTTGAGCACTTGCAATAACAGAAGTCCTTTCCTTAACCTCAATCCTTCTTAAATCCTCAAACAAACAAGATTCATGTGGCTGGTTAGATATCCCTTCAGTAGTGGGCAACTTCAAAAAGAATTCGAAACATGACGTATCAGCTCCCAGTCCTACCAACACAACCAAGTTTTTATTCCAAAGTAATTGGGTTTGATTGCATGAATCAATCTCCTCTTATCCACACAATCAAAAGGTGTACCAAAAAGAAGATAGTACTCATTTCCTTAGATACAGCCCTAAAACACCCGAATGTCGCTTTAGGCTCACCAGAAGAATAACAAACTTGGAATCAAATGACCTCAAAGGCTCAAAGGAACTTGATATGTTACAGACAACAACAATCTAATTGGAAGATGACTCAAACAGCCAGTAAAATGATTAGCGAGCCTTGCATCACAAGTCCCTGGGGTATGCAGCTAAACGAAAGACACACTTGCTCAAAATAAAACTATTACCACTCAGTTAACTACCAACTGATTGTGAGAATGCTCCCCAATTTCCCACATTCTCTCCGTGTAATTCTGTTCTACGCAATCACATTACTTTCTAGAAATTATCTGGAAGTCACACACTGCATTTCCTTCATTTCACCTTTTCAAACAAAAAAAGCGTAAATTGACATTAGCATATTACAGTCAATCTTCTAATGCTTGAATCTAAATGATCAACAAGAGCTTATATATTCCTTTTCAATGTTGAACGGACCCATCATTCAGTAGCATTACTAAGCTCTGAATCGGGTTTATCTAATTACTACAAAAAGAAAAACAGGACATTAGAGAAATTCAGGTGTAACTGGGAACCAAATCAACAATGTACGAACATAGTACACAACCTATCAAACAAAACTATTACCACTGAGTTAACTACCATGGTTGTGAGAAATCTCCCCAATTTCCTACATTCTCTCTGTGTAATTCTATTCTATGCAAGTCCATGGGATATGCAGCTAAACGAAAGACACACTTGGTCAAAATAAAACTATTGCCACTCAGTTAACTACCATGGTTGTGAGAATTCTCTCCAATTTCCTACGTTCTCTCTGTGTAATTCTATTCTAAGCAGTCACGTTAACTTCTAGAAATCACCAGAAAGTCACACTAGGCAATTTCCTTTTCAAATAAAAAATACATAACTTAACATTAACATATTACAGTTAATCTTCTAATGCTTGAATCTACATAATCAACAAGACCTTATATATGCCCTTTTTCATTGTTCAACGGACCCATGATTCAGTAACATTATTAAGCTCTGAATCGGATTTCTCAAATTACTACATAAAGTCCAACAAGTCAAACAGAAAGACAGAACATTAGAGAAATTAAAGTGTAATTGGGAACCAAACCAACAATGTACTAATAGTACACAACGAATCAAAAACTAAATATTGAACAAATTCATAAAATCCCACGAATTTGGAGAAAGAACACTCACAAGCTTAATAGCAACCTCTTCATTTGTCTGAATATTAGTACCTGGAATCACAGAAAAGAAGCAATTCAATCATAAAAATCACACTGAAAATTTACACCAGAACAAATCGAATAGAAAAACAAATGACGAAGGGCGAAAAAGAAAACAATATGCAACGAACCCAGATAGATCTCCCCAAACGAGCCGCTGCCGATCTTTCGACCGAGCCGAAACTTGTTCCCCACACGAGGCTCCATCAATACAACGACTGAAAATTGAAACCCTAACTATAATCTTAATCCTTGAGGCAATACTTTTTCAAGGCAATTTATCACCGGATAAAAAGAAGACACTACACCGAATCAACCGCACCGACAATCCATATTCATCTAAAAACAATCGAAAACAAATTGTACGAAACAAAACAAAAAGGCAAAAGGATCTTAGGGTTTCGTTTTTGTTTTCGGAGATTTTTGTGTTTTGTTGTTTGAGATAGGGTTAGGTTAATTACAGAGGATAAGGAAAAGGGGGCAAGGGTCGTGGCATCATCTTTCTCTCTCTAAAAGAATTCGTTTTTCTCGTATCTTGGTTTGATTCAATCGAAGCAAGACTTTGGACAACGGACAATGTGTCTGTGTGTGTGGGTCTCTTTCTTTTTTTTTTTTCTTTCTTTTTGGGATATGATGATATCTTTCTCTCTTTTTTCGATTTGTTTAGTAGAGAAAAATAAAATGCTTCTCCAGGCGCGTTTGCTACGCGTGTACTTTGCACTACTGGTCAGGTGGGGTAGCCGGCACGTGATATTCGGCTTCTCTTTTCTTTTTTTTCTTGTTTGACGTACCGTGCGTGGACAAAGATTTTACTAATCTTTAAGAGGAGCATATCACTTAGGTTAGGAGCATATCATGTAGGTTAGCCAGTTTTAACGTTTTGATCTTTGAAATTTAAAAATATGTAAGGTTATCGTTAATGTTTATAAAAATTACCAATAAAGTTATTTCTGTTAATGATTCTGTTCAATAACAAACGAAAAAGGGGATGAAACTTATTTAAAATTGATGTAGAGTCTAATCAGTACCTCATCAGCATATTTAGTGGAAGAAATCTCTCAACACTTGAGAGAGTGCATGTGTGAAAGGGAAATTAAAAAGTTAATTTGTATTTTTCCATCACCAGTCTCAACGATTATAGGTAGAGGAAGAACCTTAGGTTGAGAGTGAAAATTTCATGTTATTTGCATTTTTTTATTACTCCCAACTCAGATATTCTTAGAATAATCTTCAAATTCTTCTTTAAGCACGATAGAGGTACCCGAGTGAGGGATTTTGGATCTGGTTTGAGTCAAAATTCATGACATCCAAGCAATTATAGTGTAAGAGAGAGGCTGTTATACATTTGGTATGCGAAGGTTGTTTAACATAAGAAGGGGACCTTATGATGGTACCTCTATTTACAGTAAGTAGACATTTTCGTTTCACTTTTGTTTTTCAAATTATTTATGCAAAATCGTTTATGTTGTTTTCAATGGTAACTTGTGTTTTCTATTGTTTTTATTGAGTGTTGTATTATTTTGTTGAACATTCTTATATATATTTTGAGTTCTTGCCTTTTCGAGAATTGCATTGCAGTGAACTTTCTGTTTGTGCTTCATATTGTAAGTTAGAATAGATTTTGAGGTATTCTTAATTTGAAAACCCATTTGTTAATGTTACTAATTTGTCACATGTACTTCTTTAAGCATATTTTAGTATTGTCGTAGCATTATACAGTTGCATGTGGAAAATGTTTAGTGTGTTGCACTTTAAAATAGTACATTTGCATTATAAAATTGCATTGATTAAATTAATTTTCTATTGTAGGCCTCTGGGAATGGATTATATGTATATTTTTTCATTATAAAATTGCATTGAATATGTCATTGTGATTAAGTGATGCTTTGTGCTGTACAGAGTAAAGAATATGGGTTATTTACATTAGAGTTTCACCATGGGGGGAGGTTGACATCTAATAAGATATATGTAAGTAGTGAAGTAGACTATTTTGATTGGTGTGATGGGGATAGACTGTGTATTTTAGAAATAAATGAAATGGTTAAGGATATTGGGCATGATGGCTTCATTAACTATTATTAGAGAGCTCCTAAAAAGGACCTTAGTGATGAGGGTGGCTTGTTGCTAATTACGACTGATTCTAATGTCTATTTAATGTCAACTAGTGTGCCAAATAACATGGCAATTGAGGTGTTCCTAGAGCATCTAACTCCTGAGCAAATGCTAGAGCAACATAGGTTAGATGTTGAGGATATTTATGATGAGATGGATGAGTGCTATGAGGGGGAGGATTATTTTCTAATAGCTAATGGTGGAATTAATAATTTTTATTTACCAAACAAAGGTGTTGTGATTGAGGAGATACCAAAAGGTGATGATAATGTCTTATGTGATTCACATCCTGTTAGGGGTGCACAATTGATGATTGAATATGTAATTAAGGATGTCATAATAGTTGAACAATCTATTGTAGGGGACAATGTGATGGATGAATGCAATTGGGAGCCATTTGTGATGGGGGCAATATGAGATATGAATTACTTGGAGAGCAATCTGTAAGGCATGAAATATTGACAAATGAATCTAGAAGGGATCAATCTGGTAGGATCAATCTGATATGAAACAATTTATAATGGAAGACATATTAAGAGATGAATCAGGTAAGGAGGGGACTGTTAAAGATGAATCAGAGAAGGATGAATGTTTGAAGGATATACGTGTGAGAGTTAAGTATTCTAGGGATGAATATGAAGGGTTTGATGATTTTGGTGATGAAGAGGCTGAAGACAGTGATGATTCTGACTTCAATGAGTCTGATTATAGCTTGAGTGAAAATTACGATGCAGATTTTAAAAGTAATGTTGATCCAGGATTGGAAAGGGATATGACGAGCAAATGTGGGTAGGCAAGGGATGATACAATATTTAGGTTTTATGCAAATGAAGAAGATGATCATGTAAGTTCTTGATTTGATGGAGACTTAAATGATCTACATAGCAACTGCAATGGTTCTAATAAAGAATTGATAAAATATCATCTTAGAGAGTGGAGGGAAGATGTTGACATGTCTGATCAAAAGTTTGAACTGGGATTGAAGTTTATGGATGTTGTCCAAATCAAGGGTGCAATTGACGTCTATGCAATAAAAAAATCTTCAATATTAGATACATAAAGTATGATAAGAATAAAGTTTATGCCAAGTGCAAGATAGGTTGTCCTCAGAAGATATTTGTTACCAGAACACCTAATTGTCCTACATTCATGGTGAAGATCTTTGTGAATGAGCTCACATGTGCTAGGTCAAGGAAAAAAAAGAGGTTATCTTCAAAGAGATTATGTGATCTTTATGTGAAGTCATTCAGGGTTGATCCAAAGTGGCCTATATGTGCATTTGCTGCTACTGTTATGAGGGATCATAATATAAAAGTTCTTTATCCAAAGTTGCAGAGAACAAGAGATAAAGCACTAAACATGATTAGTGGAGATGATAAGCAGCAATACAAGAGACTACATTCTTATGCAGTAAAGTGGAGAAAAAAAAATCTAGGGACTACTACAATTATCAATCTTAATGGGTTGTTGTATGAGAGGATGTATGTTTGTTTGGATCCTTGTAAGAAAGAGCATATTGTTGGATGTAGAAAATTGATTGGAGTATATGGTTGCTTTTTAAAATGAAGATATGGGGGTTAATTACTAACTGCAGTTGGAGTAGGTGTTAATGACAACGTACCCTATAGCTTTTGTTGTGGTGAAATCTAAGTCCAAAGACTTTTGGAGTTGATTCCTAAAGTTATTGTCTTAGGACCTCAACATACAAAACTAATTAAAATGGACTTTCATGTCTAACAAACAGAAGGTAAGATGAATTTATTCAAAAATGTTTCATTAATCAATTTGAAGTTCAAATTATTACGTACTATTGATATTTATTCCTCTTTTATAGGGATTTGTTCCAACACTTAATAAGATGTTCCCACTGACTAGGCACAGATTTTGTGTAAGGAATTTGTATTTCAACTTCAAGAATTTTTATACAGGGAAAGCCCTCAAAGATTCACTATGGAAATGTGCAAGAGCTACTTATATAAAAGACTTTGAATATAAGATGAAGGAGTTAAGGGAGCTTTTTGAATAGGCATATCAGTGGTTACATGACAAGTCCCCATATCATTTTAGAGAACATTCTAAAAGTGATATGCTTCTCAATAACCATTGCAAAGCCTTCAACAAAGTGATACTGGATGCTAGAGAGAAATTCATCATCTCAATGGTTGAATCAATTAGATATAGGTTGATGAATATGGTCCTGAACATAAGGAATAAGATGATGAGGTATCAAGGTCACTTGTGTCCCAAGATTCAATAGAAGCTAAAGAATAATAAAGACATAACTAGAATTTTTTAGCCCTCCCAATCTGGTGGACCAAAGATAGGGATTTCAATCCCCTACAATGATGAAGGGTATGTGTTTTACATAGTGGAAAGAACTTGCACATAAAGGAGACGGAATCTCAATAAAGTCCCATGTGCACACACAGTTTCTACGATTTGGAACAATAGAGAGTGTTAGGATATTTTATATTATAGTTATGAAATGTCTTACTGATTTGACTATCATACAATGTAAGGTTAAGAGAACTCATGGACCTCCAAATGAAGGAGGAAACTCAACAAATAGTACAACTTAAAGGCCTCATTTGTCAACTCATGTGACTCTAAGATGGATGCATGATGTAATGACTTCTTATTTAACCTTAAATTTCCTTTTAGTACTTGAATGTGATATAACTTCTATCTCTAACCTTGAATGTATTTTATGTGTAGGACTCAACCTAATATTATCCTCCACCAACATCTTCTGTAGAGACCAACGACATGACAAGATCTCAACCTCTTTCCACCCAATAAAGCCAAGACCAATGAACATAAGATGTCTACTTTTATGTTTAGATGTTTTAGTTGTTAAATGAACAAGTGATATTGTTTTAGTGTGATTTCAAGAATTTGTGGGTATGATTTTGAGAATCTAAGGAGATAAAAATTTTATGAATATGTGAGAATGATGTTGTCACTTGGTATGTGGTGTTTTTTAGGGCATGACTTAGTATGTAGTGTTTTATTGGCATTTACAGTACTATAGTGGCTAGGAATATTTGGTAGCCAACAAAATTATCCTAATTGTAACAACTTTTGAGGGCTTTTTAGTGCCAATATGAATGATATGTGATTATTGTTATTACTCCATGAAAATGTATGTGATGGGAATGATTGTGTAAACTGGTAAGATGAAGGCTTGTTAAAATTCCTTATAGAGGTGAGAGTTTAATTCGATATAAACAACCCAACAAGAAACGAAAACAATGGCATTGCAATCGGGTAGAGGCAGAAAAACTTAAAAACAATGGCATTGGAATCAATTGTTAAAGAATGACATTAAAAGATGGCACGTGGACAATTTAATAGAAATGTGTTGACCCTTATCTAAATTTTAATAATGACAAAATACTACTATAATTGTACTAATAGTTTTATCTAAGTGTTTTAAACGAAAAAATCATACAACAAAGAATCAAGATGCAAGAACTCAACTCGTATCAGACACCAAGATGAGACAGAAGATATAGTATAGGCACAAGGTATTAAAACAAGTTGTAAATCTCTTATGTTCAAGTAACTAACTTGTCCTATGGCTCTTTTTGTAAAAGCATTTTGACAAAACTATTTACTCAAACTTTTCTAAGTCAAAAACATTTCAAAACATGAAAAACTGGGTTTAAGGGCAACCCAGTCGACTGGCTCTTTATACCAGTCAACTGGGATATAGGACAGTATGTCCCCAGTCGACTGGGTGATCTATACCAGTTGACTAACATCTCAGACAGAATTTCCCTAGTCGACTGGTGCTTAAGACTCAGTCGATTGGTACTCTTACACAGCCTTAAAAGTAAGACTTTTCACTTGATCCAGTCGACTGGTACTAAGACCCAATCGATTGGTAATTCGAAAAATATGACCACTAAGGTGTCAGACTTGAGCATTTAATGCACCAAAACATACTAAGTCAGTATTAAACGGCCATATTAATTCAAGGCTATATAAACCCACTTCAATGAGCATTTAAGAATAGAGGATTACACATTCAATAGAGTTTTTGCTCATTAATACACAAAAGCTTTGAAAGATTTATTGTTGATCCATTCTTCAAGTTGTTTGTTGAAAGAGAGATATTGTTCATTTGTAAAAGCATTCATTACTGTCTCTCTACCATTTACTTTACAGCAACTCATATTTATTGTAAAGGGATTAACTTCCGCAAGGAAGAGATTAGCTTCCGAGATGAAGGGATAAGCTTCCGAGTGGAAGAGATTGTTTGTGAGGTTTGTACAACACCCGTGAAGTTATACGACTAAGATTTTTAGTGGATCACTTCAAGGAGGTTCCTTGAAAAGAGTGGACGTAGGATCGGAACGAATCTGATATTGCCAAACCACTATAAACTGAGTTTGCACTTTCTATTCCTTAAACTCTTTTATTTAAAGCATATTACTTGTTTATACGTTTATGCATTTAACTGTTATTATAAACTTGCAAGTAATTAGTGAAAGATTTTAAAAACCCAGTTCACCCCCTTCTTGGGTTGGAACCTCAGTCTACAATTGGTATCAGAGCCTCATTCTCAATTTCAGGCTTAAAATCCTTGAGTTGATCCGATGGCATCGAATAACTATTCTGAGGGACATTCCTACACTAGGCTTCCCTTGTTCAATGGTTCCAACTATAACTATTGGAAAAACATGATGAAAATCTTTGTCAAATGACAATATTATAATCTATGGAGAGTCATTGAGGAAGGACCTAGAATTCCTATAAAGGAAATAACTATTAAAGAAATCAATCATACAATGCCTAAACTCAAAACTGAGTTCAATGATCAGGATTGTAGAATGATATCTCTTAATAATAGAGCCACAAGCATTTTACATTGTGCTTTAGATATTTTAGAATACAATAAAATTTTCGCATATGTTTCGGCTAAGGAGATTTGGGAGAAACTGCAAGTTACATATAAAGGAACTAACGAAGTTAAAAAATAAAAAATCTATATGCTAGTATACAAATATGAATCTTTTAAAATGTCTCATAGCGAAACAATTTCTCAAATGCACTTATGTTTCACAACTATTGTTAACGGTTTGAAGCTTCTTGGTAGGAACATTGAGGAGTTTGAACTAACAAGAAAAATCTTAAGATCTTTGCCACCCACTTGGAAAGTAAAGAAGATGGCCATCACGGAGGTCAAAGATCTTGATAAACTTGACGCCGAAACACTTCTCGGATCACTATTGACATACGAGATGGAAGAAATGAATCCTATTGTCAATGATGATAAGAAGAAGAGAAAGGTGATTGCTCTCAAAGCCTCTACAAACAACAAAGAAGAAGAAACGAAATAAGAGGTAGAGAGTAGCGAAGAAGATGGTGAGATGGCTTTAATCACCAAACGGTTTCACAGATTCTTAAAGAAAAGCAAGAAACCATACACAAATGATCTCACTTCAAAAAGAGAACCACTTTTGTGTTATAGATGCAAAAAGCCCGGTCACATCAAGACCGATTGTACAGCTACAAGCAAACCATATAAGAGCTTTAAAAAGAAAGCTATGATTGCAACTACTTGGAGTGATGACGAAGAAGAAGACTCCTCAGATAAAGAGATTGGATACGAGAAAATTGCCAACCTATGTCTTATGGCAATCAACGATGAAAATGAGATATGTCTCCACACCAAAGAAAACGGTAACTGTTGGTACCTTGATAGTGGATGCTCAAAGCATATGACCGGTGATAAAAGTGTATTTAACGAGCTAACTCTAAGAGATGGCGGACATGTCACCATTGGAGACAACACAAAAATAAAGATCATCGGGCATGGAAAAGTTGGTAATGATTTCTCAACCATAGATAATGAATTGTTAGTACAAGGCCTTAAGCCAAATTTACTAAGTATTAGTCAACTATGTGACAAAGGCAACAAAGTTATATTGGAAACATCTCATTGTCTAGTTATAGACATCAATAGTAACAAGATCAAGTTTGTTGGCCAAAGACATGAATATATATATATATATATAATTGATTTAAAAACCCTGCATTTAGAAAATGAAAAATGTTTTCCCGTATTTAGTGAAAACTCATGGCTATGGCATAGAAGGCTTGGTCATGTGAACATGGATTTGCTTAAAATCATTTCAAGAAAAGATTTAGTCACTGGACTTCCCAAAATAAAATTTGAAAAAGATAAAATATATGATGCTTGTCAAATGGGAAAACAAACTAGAATTTCTTTTAAATCAAAAAAGGTAGTTTCAACTTCTAGACCATTGGAACTTTTACATATGAACCTATACGGTCAAATAAGTACCATTAGTCTAGGTGGCCATCAATATGCTCTTGTTATTATTGATGATTATTCAAGATATACATTTGTTATCTTTATTGCTTGCAAGGGTGAAGCTTACAAAGGATTTGAAAATTTTTGCAAAAATGTTCAAAATGAAAAAGAGAATTTGTATTTCAAGCATTAGAAGTGATCATGGAAAAGAATTTGAAAACCAAAACTTTTCAAAATTTGTGATGAAAATGGAATTGATCACAACTTCTCAGCTCCTAGAACTCCTCAACAAAATGAGTTATTGAGAGGAAAAATAGAGTTCTAGAAGAATTTGCAAGAACCATGCTCTGGGAAAATAGCTTACCAAAATACTTTTGGGTGGAAGCGGTAAACACTTCTTGCTATATCTTAAATAGAATTTTAACTAAGCCCTTGCTTAATAAAACTCCATATGAATTATGGAAAGGTAGAAAGCCCAATATTTCCTACTTTCGTACCTTTGGTTGTAAATGTTTTATCCTTTATAACAATAAAACTAACTTGAGTAAATTTGACTCTAAGACAGATAAAGGGATTTTTTTAGGATATTCAACCTCTAATAAAGCTTATAGAGTCTTCAACAAGAGAAATCTAGTGGTAAAAGAATCTGTACATGTGACTCTTGATGAGTCTAACCCAATTAGTAGGAAAGAAGTTTCTTTCAATGATGATGTATATTTCATTCCAAGAACGGAAACGCCTACTCCCATTGTTGACCCAAAGTAGAGCCCACCTCAAACATGTCGAGAGTTGGAAGCTCTCAAATTGGACCAACCATCTATAAGTTAACAAGATGATGGTCTTCCCAAAGATTAGAGGTATATAAATTATCACTCAATCGATCAAGTGATTGGTGATCCTTCACAAGGGGAAAGAACTCGTTCCTCTATTAGAAACATTTACAAGTATGTAGCCTATTTGTCTTAAATAGAACCTAAGACATTTGTAGAAGCCAAGAAGGATAATGATTGGATAATTGCAATGCAAGAAGAAATAAATCAATTTGAAAGAAACAATGTATAGAATCTAGTTCCGAAGCCAAATAATCATACAATAATAGGAACTAAATGGGTATTTAGAAATAAGATGGATGAATATGGAATAGTGACTAGAAACAAAGCTAGACTAGTTGCTAAGGGATATAATCAAGAAGAAAGAATAGACTTTGATGAGACCTATGCTCCCGTAGCAAGATTAGAAGCTATTCGAATGTTATTAGTCTTTGCATGCTTTAATAAGTTTAAATTATTTCAAATGGATGTAAAAAGTGCCTTTTTAAATGGCTTTATAGAAGAAGAGGTATATGTTGAGCAACTTCTTGGATTTGAGAATCCTAGTCTTCCAAATCATGTCTAGAAGCTTTTTAAAGCTCTATATGGGTTGAAGTAAGCTCCAAGAGCATGGTATGAACGATTAAGTAAATTTTTTATTAACAATAATTTCATAAGAGGAAAAATAGACACAATCCTCTTCACAAAAACTCATAAAAATGACACTTTACTATTCCAAATATATGTTGATAATATTATATTTGATGCTACTAATGAATCTATGTGTCAAGAGTTTGCCAAGTGCATGCAAGGTGAATTTGAAATGAGCATGATGGGAGAGCTTACCTACTTCCTTGGACTTCAAATCAAATAATTGAAAAGGACATCTTTATCAATCAATCAAAATACACCAAAGACCTATTAAAAAGGTTCAGGATGGAAAGCTCAAAGTCAATTGATACTTGTTGGGATTTGTTTAAGAACTAAAGGGTGTAAAAATTCAGCTTCAGCCTCAGGTGTGCGCCGCACCCTATAAAGTCCGCGCCTTACCTCACAGCAAGGAAGAATTTTTTTCCCAGGTGTGCGCCGCACCTCAGGAAGGGTGTGCCCCAGCGCCAGGCACACCTGATGCTTCCTAATCAGCATTTTGGATTGATGTGTGAGGCTTGATCAAAATATATAGGATCATTTAAACTTGTTAAAGGGCTATAATTGATTGGTTCTCAAGATCTAAGGGTAGAGATTGACTTCAAGATTGGTTCAAGAAGTGGTGCACTATATAAAGGGTCACCTAGCTTCAAAGAAATATAACTTATGAAAGTGAGATCAAGTGTAAGAGTGCAAAGACACAAGCACAAGAAAGACTCATGGTAGAGAGGTTGGTTGTTTAGAGAGAGAGTAGTATAGATTGGGGATTCAGTGGCCTTATAAGTGAAATTCTATGGTAACTCAAGTCCTTATCACTTTCTTTTCTCTTATTTCGTTCTTCAAGAACTAGAGGTTTCTTGAAGAGGTGTTACTGTAACTTGTAATAACTCATTGATTTAGTGCAAAAGGCTCGGAGGAGCTCACGGGGACGTAGGCATATTGCTAAACCTCGATAACAAATTGCTTGTGTTCTTTCTTTGCTTTGATTGCTGTTTCTGTTCTTCACAAGTCATTCTAGACTTGGGTGTTTGGAAGAACACCACCTTGGCATCTTGAGAGTGATTTCCAATAGTGGTATCAAAGCTTTGGACAGTGGTATTAGAGCTTTGGTGAGCAGGTATCGGAACTGGAACAAAAGGTATCGGAGCAAGACTCCAAGAATCAAAGATCAACTTCTTGGGTGATTCAAGAACGGAGTAGAGATCAAGATCTAATCGTGTTCTTGAGGTTCAAGAACGGAGTAGAGATCAATCTTTGATCGTGTTCTTGAGATTTAGAAGAAGTTGGAAAGCAATTGTAGGTGCTGCATGAATCTGGGATTTTCTCCGCAAGATGGGTTCAAACTTCATTATTGAGAAGTTTGATGGAAAGGGAGGTGAAGCAGAAGATCAAGGCTGTTCTTATGCAACACAAAGTGGACTTGGCTATTGGAGAAGATGATGTTTTTCCAGCAAGTATCATGGAGGTGTAGCGAATTGAGATGAAGAAGATGGTGTATAGTACCATCTTTTTACACATCTCGGATAGTGTCATAAGGGAGTACGGAGACTCGAAAGATCTAGCTGTCATATGGAAGAAACTAGATAAGTTGTTTCTTACCAAAACTCTCCCTAATAAGATTTATCTTCTTAAACGAATCTTTGCTTTTAAAAAGGATCCTAATAAAGAGTTGCAAGATAATCTTGATGTGTTTAATAAACTAGTTCAAGATTTGGTTAGTTGTAGTATAACGTTACTGGATGAACAATTGGTTGTTATGTTATTGAATTCTCTTCCTGATTATTATGAAAGTTTGATTAATGCTATTGAATATGGAAGAGATACACTAACCAAGGAAATTGTGATCAATGTTATAAGGGCTCATGATTTCAAAGCCAAGATGAGGGAAGCATCAAGTGGAGAAGGGCTGCTCATTAGAGGAAGGCCAATAACTCGGAATGGCAGTAGCATCCATGACAATTACTGGGAGAAATCAAAGGGTAAAAGGCAGAGCCATGGGAGATCGCAATCCAAACCGAAGTTTGGAGGGAAGCAATGCTACTACTGCAATAAGGAGGGTCATTTCAAGAAAGATTGTAAGAAGAAAATGTGGGATGAGAGAGGAGGGAGCCATACCAAGAATGGAGAGGCTTTGGTTGCCAAAGGAGAATAGCAAGATGATATTCTTTTTGTGTGCTCAAATGTGAGCAGGAGGCAAGGCAGCGAGAAATAGATCCAAGATTCTGGGTGCACTTATCACATGTGCCCTCATAGGGATTGGTTCAAGAATTTCAAGGAAACCAATGATGGAAAGGTTTTATTGGGGAATGATACTTCCTGCCAAGTGAGAGGGATATAAGACATCCAATTGAGGATGTTTGATGGAGTCACAAGGCTGCTGTGGAATGTGAGGTATCTTCTGGATTTGAGAAGAAACTTGATCTCATTAGGGCAGCTGGATTCCATGGGGTACACATACAAAGCAGAGAAAGGAAAGATCAAGGTAACTGTTGACCCTGAATGATTTTGATAGTGACAAAAATCTTAATTAAGCACTAATGAATATTACTTAAGTAATATAGATTGTTAATAATGCTTATACATCAAAGGAGATCAAGATTGTAGAAATTGGTTAATCAAAGTTGATGATCTCAAAAGTCAATAAGCTCTCCAAAAAATCAAATTCAAGGAGAATAATTTAAATACAACTTCAAAGTCAATAAGGATAAATTATAGGTTTGAATCCTAAGATACACTTTGTAAGCATTTCAATTTTTAAGAGCTAATTATTTTTGCATTACATTTTATTATATAGTCTTAATTAATTAAAGATATGAAATCTCAAAGTGATTATATTAAATGCAAATAAATTAATTGGGCTCAATACTTAACACTCTCTAATTGAATTTAAGAAGAATTCATGTTGACATAGAAAATTACTTGAGCATTTGTAATATATCATTCTTCATATATCTTGCACACATATTATGCTTAAATTTGTAATATGTTTTGTCATCACTAAAAATGTCTTAATCAAGAAATTGATTAGATTAATTTTGATGATAACAAAACACTTTTGAAGTGTTTAACTCGTGTGTTTAATGTGCAAGAAAGTTTGATTCAATTAGGAGATTTTTTGGAACTCAAAAATCTAAAAAGAATAAAGAAATATGAAGAAAATTGATGCTGAAAACACTGTTCATCATGAAAACACTGTAGTAACGCTCAAACAGTGACCCAGTCGACCGGGTGAATAGTATAATCGACTGGTAAAATGGACAGAAGGTTCCCAATTGACTGGTAAGTCATACCAGTCGACTGGTAACATTGTAGCAGCAAAAATGTTTTTTAAAGAGGATCCAGTCGACTGGTATCACGGCCCAGTCGACTGGTAGTTCAAAAATATGACCGTTGGGACTCAAAATCTGAGATTTTAAAGGTACAATCAATTCAAATTAAAGTCTAATGGCCATATTAATTTATGACTATATAAACCCACTCAATTCAGCATTTAACAAAAAGGAGAAGACATTCAAAAAGAGTAGAGCACACACAATCAAGTCATTCATTCCTTGAAACTCAAAAAGCTTTGAAATACTCATGTTGAGCCATTCTTCAAGCTTTACTTTGAAAGAGAGATACTATTCAGTTGTATAAGCTTCCATTATTATCTCTCTATCATTTACTTTACAGTATTTATTGTAAACGGATGACTTCCGAAAGGAAGGGGATTACTTCTGAGATGAAGGGGATTACTTCCGAGAGGAAGGGGATAGCTTCCGAGAGGAAGGGATTGTAAGGTTTGTACAACACCGTTGAAGTTGTACGACTAAGTTTCTTAGTGGATTACTTCAAGGAGGTTCCTTGAAGAGAGTGGACGTAGGGTCGGAACGAATCCGATATTGCCGAACCACTATAAACTGAGTTTGCATCTCTCTAACTCTATCTCCTTAATTACTTTCATAATTACTTGCTTATAATTATTTATTATTCAAGTAAATGAGATTGATTGCTTAATTATTTTATAATTCAATTATCATTTCTATATTAAGCAATAAACTCTCTCATCTTTGTGCTAGTAATTTAGAAAGATTTAATTCCGCATATATTTTGATATTTGAGATTGCAAAAAGTATTTAATTTTTTAATACCCAATTCACCCCCCTCTTGGGTTAAAACTTCAGTCTACAATTGGTATCAGAGCCTCGTTCTCTATTTTAGGCTTAACATCCTAGAGTTGATCCTATGGCAACTATATTTTTAGAAGGAAGAGATCCTTCTAGTCCTCCTCTTCTCTATGGAACAAATTTCACCCATTGGAAAGCTCAAATGAATATTTTTATTCAAGCACATGATTATTATGCTTGGTATTTCATTCTTGAAAATGAAAATGACTTTGATATAAATGATAGTAAATTCATTCAACTAAATGCTAAAGTTATGAACATGTTTTATAGTTCTCTTGATGAAAACGAAGTTGATCAAATTTCCTCATGTAAGACTGCAAAAGAAATTTGGGATTTATTGAAAGTCATGCATGGAGGAAATGAGCAAGAAAAGAATTTCAAATTAAAAACCTTTGTTCATGACTTAGAGCATTTCAAAATGAATGAAAATGAATCAATTTTTTATTCGCAAACTCGTTTTACCATACTTGTTAAAACTTTATCATTCATGGGTAAAATTTATTCTAACCTTGAACTTGTGAGAATATTTCTTAGGTCTTTGTCAAATCAATGGAAAATTATTTTGACAAAGCATTCTACAAGTGAAAGTTTAGAAGAGCTTGTGGAATCCCTCAAAAAGCATGAAAGCTACTTGGATTACAAAATTGATGGTTCCACCACATCCTTACCTCTTATGGAAATTAAAGATATTAATCATGATGGTGATGAAAAAGAATAAAACTCCTCGAATAAAGAGATCGGATACGAGGAAATTGTCAACCTATGTCTTATGGCAACCGACGACGAAAGTGAGGTATCGACTTCTTCCTCTTCAAAAAATAACATTGTTAGTAGTAGTGAAGAATTGGTAGAAGTCATAAATGAAATGTATGAAGAATTGAAGAAATTCGATTCTAGGAACACCATTTTTAAAAAAGAGGTGTCATCTCTTTCTAAAGAGATGGTAGGTCTTAGAGAAGAAAAAGATAAATTATCTTCTTTACTGTATGATTCTTCTCAAGATTTCCTCAAAGATGAAAATGAGAGTTTAAAGAATAAAATTTTAGAATTGAATGGCACTATATCTAGATTTATGCTTGGAAAAGAAAAGCTTGATGAAGTGCTTTCTTCCCAAAGATTAAGTGGAGGAAAATCTAGTTTAGGATACTCTCCTTTGGGAAAGCAAAAATCAAAAGAGAGCTTATTCATGAAAGCATCATGTGTGAGTGAAGCCTCTACTTCAAAAACCCCTAGCAAGGTTAAAAGCACTCCATCAATGAATGCTAGGAAATCTAGAAATTCAAATGATCATACTAGAATGAAGCATCCTCGAAATACACATGCTTATATGTATGCACACTCTAGAAATGCTTATACACATCCTAGAAATAACCATCATGTACATTCTAGGAACAATATATATAATCAAAATATGCACTCTGCACATGCACATCCTAGGAATTACCATCATAGTTATCCTATAAATAATTTGCATACTCATAATAATGCTAGCATGTATCCTAGAATGCATCGTCATACATTTTTTGAAAATGACATGCATACTCATATTCCTTACCATAGAAACATGTATTCTAGGAACTACTATCCTAAGGATTATAGGCATGCACAACTAAGAAATCCTAGAAATTTTAATAATTATTATCCTAGGATTGTGCATCATCAACATGTCCTTAGATCACCATATACTGTTAAGAAAGTATGGGTTTCAAAAGGAACCGTGTATTCAAGGACTAACCCCAAAGGACCCAAGAAATTTTGGGTACCCAAAAGTGCAATCATGTATCCTTGTGTGATGTAGATATGTCTCCACACCAAAGAAAAAGGTAACTGTTGGTACCTTGATAGTGGATGCTCGAAGCACATGACCGGTGATAAAAATGTATTCAAGGAGCTAACTCTAAGAGATGGTGGATATGTCACCACTGGAGACAACACCAAAATAAAGATCATCGGGCATGGAAAAGTCGGTAATGATTTCTCAACCTTAGATAATGTATTGCTAGTACAAGGCCTTAAGCCAAATTTACTTAACATTAGTCAACTATGTGACAAAGGCAACAAAGTCACATTTGAGACCTCTCATTGTCTAGTTATAGACATCAAGAGAAACAAGATCAAATTCATTGGCTATAGACATGAAAATGTCTATATAGTTGATTTGAAATCCTTGTATTCTAAAATGAAAAATGTTTTCTTACTTTTAGTGAAAATCCATCTATGGCATAGAAGGCTTGGTCATGTAAACATGAACTTGCTAAAAATCGTTTCAAGAAAAGATTTAGTCATTGGACTTCCTAAAATCAATTTTGAAAAAGACAAAGTATGTGATGCTTGTCAAATAGGAAAAAAAACTAGAATTTCTTTTAAAGCAAAAAATATAGTCTCAACTACTAGACCTTTGGAACTTCTGCATATGGACTTATTTGGTCCAATTAGTACCATTAGTCTAGGTGGCCATCAATATGCTCTTGTTATTATTGATGACTATTCAAGATACACCTTTGTTATTTTTATTGCTTACAATGATGAAGCTTTCAAAGGATTTGAAAAGTTTTGCAGAAAGGTTCAAAATGAAAAAGGAATTTGTATTTCAAGCATTAGAAGTGATCATGACAAAGAATTTGAAAATCAAACCTTTTCAAGATTTTGTAATGAAAATGGAATTAATCACAACTTTTCAGCTCCTAGAACTCCTCAACAAAATAGAATTGTTGAGAGGAAAAACAGAGTTCTAGAAGAATTTTCAAGAACAATGCTTTGTGAAAATAGTTTACCAAAATACTTTTGGGCTGAAGCCGTGAACACTTCTTGCTATATCTTAAATAGAATTTTAATTAGGCCTCTGCTTGATAAAACTCCATATGAACTATGGAAATGAAGAAAGCCTAATATCTCCTATTTTCATGCATTTGGTTGTAAATGCTTCATCTTAAATAACAATAAAACTAACTTGGGTAAATTTGATTCTAAGACTAATGAAGGAATATTTTTAGGATATTCAACATCTAGTAAGGCTTATAGAGTTTTCAATAAGAGAACTCTAGTGGTAGAAGAATCTGTACATGTAACTCTTGATGAGTCTAACCCAATTAGTAGTAGAGAAGTTTCCTTTAAAGATGATGCAAATTTTATTCCAAGAATGGAAACTACTACTCCCATTGTTGACCCAAAGGAGAGTCCACCTCAAGCAAATGAAGAGACAAAAACTCCCAATTTGGACCAACCATCCTCAAGCCAACAAGAGGAAAGTCTACCCAAAGATTGGAGGTATATAAATTATCACCCGATTGATCAAGTGATTGGTGATCTTTCACAAGGGGTAAGAACTCGCTCTTATATTAGAAATATTTGCAATTTTGAAGCTTATTTGTCTCAAGTAGAACCTAAGACATTTATATAAGCTGAAAAAGATAATGATTGGATAATTGCAATGTAAGAAGAAATAAATCAATTTGAGAGAAACAATGTTTGGAAACTAGTTCCAAGACCTAAGAATCATTCAATAATTAGAACTAAATGGGTATATAGAAATAAGATGGATGAAAATGGAATAGTAACTAGAAACAAGGCTAGACTAGTTGCTAAGGGATATAATCAAGAAGAAGGAATAGACTTTGATGAAACCTATGCTCCTATGGCTAGATTAGAAGCTATTCGAATGTTATTAGCCTTTGCATGCTTTAATTAGTTAAAGTTATTTCAAATGGATGTAAAAAGTGCTTTTTTAAATGGCTTTATTGAAGGAGAGGTTTATGTTGAGCAACCTCTTAGATTTGAAAATCCTAATCTTTCAAATCATGTCTACAAGCTTTCTAAAGCTCTATATGAGTTGAAGCAAGCTCCAATGGCATGGTATGAAAGACTAAGTAAATTTTTGATTAACAATAATTTTGTTAAAGGTAGAATAGACACAACACTCTTCACAAAAACTCACAAAAATGACACCTTGATAGTTCAAATATATGTTGATGATATTATATTTGGTGCTACTAATGAATCTATGTGTCAAGAGTTTGCAAAGTGCATGCAAGGTGAATTTGAAATGAGCATGATGGGAGAACTTACTTACTTCCTTGAACTTCAAATCAAGAAACTAAAAGGAAGAATCTTCATCAATCAATCGAAGTACATTAAGGACCTACTAAAGAGGTTCGGGATGGAAAGCTCAAAGCCACTTGGAACTCCTATGAGCGCAACTACAAAACTTGATCTTGATGAAGGAGGTAAAACTGTAGATACTAAATATTATAGAAGCATGATAGGTGCTTTACTTTATTTGACTGCAAGTAGACCTGATATAATGTTCAGTGTATGCATGTGTGCTAGATTTCAGGCTAATCCTAAGGAATCACATGTAGTTGCAGTAAAAAAAAATCCTTAGATATCTACAAGGAACCCAAACCATAGGATTATGGTACTCTAGAGATTCATCTTTTGAGCTTGTAAGATATTCAGATGCTGATTTTGCTGGATGTAGGTTAGATAGAAAAAGCACATATGGTACATGTCAATTTTTAGGTACAATGTTAACCTCTTAGTTTTCCAAGATACAAAATTTCGTTGCACTGTCAACCGCCGAGGCTGAATACGTTACAGCCGGAAGTTGTTGTGCCCAAGTATTATGGATGAAACAACAACTAGAAGGCTATGGCATGAACCTCAAAAACATCCCAATATTTTGTGATAATACTAGTGCTATCAACCTAACCAAGAACCCTATTCAGCACTCTAGAACAAAGCACATAGAAATCAGACATCATTTCTTAAGAGACCATGCTCAAAAAGGTGATATAAGACTAGAATTCATACATTCAGAAGATCAAATAGCTGACATTCTTACAAAACCTCTAGGTGAAGCTAGTTTTTGTAAAATTAGAAAGTTGATGGGATTGCTGGATTATGATAAACTGAATATCTGATTGCTCCTTCATTCATCATATGCATGTTTAATATCTAGTGAAAGAGTATTAATTCTTGATTAAATATCTGCCTCACTCAAGATGTCATAAATAAACAAATTTCGTGCAAAAAATTCAAGAATGGAAATTTTCTTTAGGGTCCAGTCGACTGGTAAGTATATCCCAGTCGACTGGTAAGTCTCTGCCCAATATTCCAGTTGACTGGTAATTCTATCCCAGTCGACTGGTAAGTCTCTGCCTAATCTGTCAGTCGACTGTTAAGGCTATACCAGGCGACTAGACTTTGTTTGGAGCCATTTAATACTCAATTATTAATCGATTTTTGATAAATTCTCTTTGATTTGACATTGGATAAATCAAGTGATGACTTGAATTTAGATTTAAGAATTACTTTTGAGCTATTTATTTATCAAGCATGAGCTAAATATGAAACTTTCTATTATATATGCTTGAGTTTGAAAATAATGATTATCTTTGCATTAAATTGATAATCAACTACCAATAAGGCCTGTTAAGTTTTATTCAATTTTATTTCTCTTAAAAGTTAAAAATAATTACTTTAGACTTTTTGAAAGGGGGAGAAAATCTGATGAATTGATAAAAGAGAAAACCTATTGGTAAATCATGCAATGAGTTCAAACTCTTGTCCTTTATTGATTAAGTGTAAGATACTCTAAGCATTGAGGTTATTTTGAAGATTTTTAATGCTTCAAAATTGTTTTATATTTCTTGATATCTTGTAAAATGATTCATTTCTCCAAATGTTTCATCAAAATATTTTGCAATAGCATATTTTGAGGGGGAGCTCGTCTTTGAAATCCACCCTTTTTTATTACGACAAAAAGGGGGAGAAAAATAAGAATATTAAAGATCTTGTTAGACCTTATTCTTAAGATTTTTGTCACCATCAAAAAGGGGGAGATTGTTGACCCTGAATGATTTTGATAGTGACAAAAATCTTAATTAAGCACTAATGAATATTACTTAAGTAATACAGATTGTTAATAATACTTATACGTCAAAGGAGATCAAGATTGTAGAAATTGGTGAATCAAAGTTGATGATCTCAAAAGTCAATAAGCTCTTCAAAAAATCAAATTCAAGGAGAATAATTTAAATACAACTTCAAAGTCAATAGGGATAAATTATAGGTTTGAATCCTAAGATACACTTTGTAAGCATTTCAATTTTTAAGAGCTAATTATATTTGCATTACATTTTATTATATAGTCTTAATTAATTGAAGATATAAAATCTCCAAGTGATTCTATTAAATGCAAATAAATTAATTGGGCTCAATATTTAACATTCTCTAATTGAATTTAAGAAGAATTCATGTTGACATAGAAAATTACTTGAGCATTTGTAATATATCATTCTTCATATATCTTGCACACATATTATGCTTAAATTTGTAATATGTTTTGTCATCACCAAAAATTCCTTAATCAATAAATTGATTAGATTAATTTTGATGATAACAAAACACTTTTGAAGTGTTTTACTCGTGTGCTTAATGTGCAAGAAAGTTTGATTCAATTAGGAGATTTTTTGGAACTCAAAAATCTAAAAAGAATAAAGAAATATGAAGAAAATTGATGCTGAAAACACTGTTCATCATGAAAACACTGTAGTAACGCTCAAACAGTGACCCAGTCGACCGGGTGAATAGTATAATCGACTGGTAAAATGGACAGAAGGTTCTCAATCGACTGGTAAGTCATACCAGTCGCCTGGTAACACTGTAGCAGCAAAAATGTGATTTTTAAAGAGGATCCAGTCGACTGGTATCACGGCCCAGTCGACTGGTAGTTCAAAAATATGACCGTTGGGACTCGAAATCTGAGATTTTAAAGGCATAATCAATTCAAATTAAAGTCTAACGGCCATATTAATTTATGACTATATAAACCCACTCAATTCAGCATTCAACAAAAAGGAGAAGACATTCAAAAAGAGTATAGCACACACAATCAAGTCATTCATTCCTTGAAACTCAAAAAGCTTTGAAATACTTATGTTGAGCTATTCTTCAAGCTTTACTTTGAAAGAGAGATATTATTCAGTTTTATAAGCTTCCATTGTTATCTCTCTATCATTTACTTTACAACATTTATTGTAAACGGATGACTTCCGAAAGGACGGGGATTACTTCTGAGATGAAGGGGATTACTTCCGAGAGGAAGGGGATAGCTTCCGAGAGGAAGGGATTGTAAGGTTTGTACAACATCGGTGAAGTTGTACGACTAAGTTTCTTAGTGGATTACTTCAATGAGGTTCCTTGAAGAGAGTGGACGTAGGGTCGGAACGAATCTGATATTACCGAACCACTATAAATTGAGTTTGCATCTCTCTAACTCTATCTCTTTAATTACTTTCATAATTACTTGCTTATAATTATTTATTATTCAAGTAAATGAGATTGATTACTTAATTATTTTATAATTCAAATATCATTTCTATATTAAGCAATAAACTCTCTCATCTTTGTGCTAATAATTTAGAAAGATTTAATTCCGCATATATTTTGATATTTGAGATTGCAAAAAAGTATTTAATTTTTTAATACCCAATTCACCCCCCCTCTTGGGTTGAAACCTCAGTCTACAGTAACCAAGGGATCTTTGATAGTAATCAAAACAACAATAAAGGATGGTCTCTATGAGATGATCAGAGAGACAGAAATCAAAGATCAAGCAGCACGCTTGATGGCTGAGATGGATAAGACGGTTCTTTGGCATAATCGCTTGGGACATATGAGTGAAAAGGGTCTGTAAGTTCTCAGCAATGATGGTCTACTTGGTGGAGACAGGGTAGAGAAACTTGATTTCTGCGAATGTTGTGTTCTTGGGAAGCAACATCGGTTCAGCTTCAACATCGGAGTGCACAAGTCTAAGGGTATTCTTGACTACATTCATGTAGATCTTTGGGGACCAGCAAGAACACCAACACAGGGAGGTAATCGTTACTTTCTGTCTTTAATTGATGATTATTTAAGAAAGGTTTGGGTTTATTTGCTTAAAAATAAATCAGATGCTTTAAAAAAATTTGTTGTGTGGAAAAAGTTGCTGGAGACTTAAACGGGCAAGGTAGTTAAGGTATTAAGAACCGATAATGGATTAGAATTTTTTAATAAGGATTTTGATAAATTTTGTGAATTAAATGGGATTCTAAGACATAGAACGGTTGTGAAAACCCCTCAGCAAAATGAAGTTGCTGAGAGGATGAATAAGACCCTTATGGAAAAGGTTAGGTGCTTGTTAATTGGGTCGGGTTTACCAAAATGCTTTTAGGGGGAAATTGTGTCTACTGCTGCATATTTGGTTAATAGATTACCTTCTAGGGTTTTAGACCTTAAGACTCCCAAGGAGATGTGGAGTGGGAAACCCCCTGAGTTAAGCAACCTTAGGACTTTTGGATGTGCTGCGTTTACACATCAAAAGGATGAAAAATTTAGCCCAAGGTCTAGAAAATGTGTGTTTCTAGGGTATGGTGATGGGGCTAAGGGGTATAGGTTGTGGTCCTTAGAGCCAAAAAAATTTAAACTCATAATAAGTAAGGATGTCATTTTTAATGATTTGTTATTTCCCTATTTGGAAAAAACTAACCCTGTAGGGGATAGTGAGCAAACCAGTCTGGAATTTATGGAGCATAGCATAAAGGAAAATTCAGTTCAAGTAAAGCAAGGATGGCGAGAGGGTTCGGACCAGGTAGAGCCCATTGATGAAGGCCAAGCTCATGACACTCGAGAGGAGACTGAACTGGAAGGGGATGATGCAGCAAATTAGAATGACTATCAGCTCACAAGGGACTGGGAAATGAGGATGGTCAAACCACCTTTAAGATATGGTTTTACTGGTGCTAATGTAGCAGCTCCTTATTCAGAAGAAGGGTTGAACCAGAAACTTACATAGATGCCATGAAATGTAAGGATTCGTCAAAGTGGCAACTAGCTATGGAGGACGAAATGGATTCTTTGAGGAAGAACAACTCTTAGGAATTAGTGCCCAAACCAGAAAAACAGAGAGTTGTGGATTGTAGGTAGATCTACAAAATCAAATAAGGAAATACTCCAGGGGATGAAGTCCGGTATGGTGGCGAAGGGGTTCACACAAAGAGAAGGCATAGATTTCACCGAAATATTCTCACCAATTGTAAAATACAAGACGATAAGGATAGTGTTAGCAATGGTGATCCAATTTAATTGGGAAATCAAGCAAATAGATGTGAAGACAACGTTCTTGCATGGAGAGCTTGATGAGACCATCTACATGAGGCAACCCAAAGGCTATGAGGAAGGAAAGCAGAGAGATTCGGTGTGCAAATTGAAGAAATCTCTCTATGGCCTGAAGTAATCACCTCGACAATGGAATAAGAGGTTTGATTCCTTTGTAACGAGCATGGGTTTCATGAGGAGCTACTATGATTTGTGCTTGTACTACAAGGGGCACAAGGTAGAGGAAGTGGTGATCATCCTCATCTATGTTGATGATATGTTGTTGGTTGAGAGCAACATGGAGAGAATAGGAAAATTGAAGTCTCAACTTAGTAAGGAGTTTGAGATGAAAGATCTTGGCCATGCACAGAAGATCCTTGGGATGAGTATAATCCAAGAAAGGGAGAGAAACAAATTGAAGATTTCTTAGACTTCCTACATAAAAAATATGATATCTAAGTTTTCTATGGAAGATAGCAAACCAGTGAAGGTTCCCCTTGCTGGTCATTTTAGGTTCTTCATCGATCAATGTCTAAGATTGAATGAGGAGAAGAAGGAAATGGAAAAGGTTCCTTACTCTAGTGCGGTTGGATCAATCATGTTCATGATGGTAAGCACTAGACCCGACATTGCTCATGCAATGAGTGTTCTCAGCAGTTTTTCAAGTAATCTTGGAAAAGAGCATCGGCTTGGGATGAAGTGGTTGCTGAGGTACTTGAAGGGAAGCCCAGATGTGGGGCTGGTTTATGAGAAGAGGGGTAAGTCCATCTGTCTATAGGGTTATGCTGATTCAGACTATGGAGCAAACTGGGATAAAAGAAGATCGATTACCTCCTACTTCTTCAACTTAAAAAGATGTTGTATAAGTTGGAAAGATCAGTTACAGCCAGTGGCAGCACTCTCAACAATTGAGGCTGAGTACATAGTGGAAACAGAAGCCATTAAGGAGGCTATGTGGTGCAAAGGGTTGTTGGAAGAGTTGAAGGTATTAAAAGAGCAGGTGGTGGTGTATTCGGATAGCCAAAGTGCATTGCATTTATGCAAGAATCTGGTGTTCCATGAGAGGACAAAGCATATGGATGTTCGGTACCATTTCATTCGAGAAAATGTTATGGAAGGATGCATTCATGTGGACAAGGTGACCACGGAAGAAAATCCTACAGATTTAGGTACTAAAGTTTTACCTCTAAGTAAGTTTAATCATTGCCTTGGGCTTCTTAGGATTGGAGTCGGTTGATATGGTGATTCAAGTTGAGTTTGGATCCTGAGTTCTCTGCACTATGAGTTCAGTTTTAGTTGCTTAGACAAAGGTAGAGATTTGTTGGGATTTGTCTAAGAACTAAAGTGTGTAAAAATTCAGCTTCAGCCCCAGGTGTGCGCTGCACCCTAAGAAGTCCGCGCCTCACCTTCCAGTAAGGAAGAGTGTTGGACGAAAATATACCTAAATAATTACTCGGATAATCGTACTAGTTATACTTGCAAGTGCACAAGGTCATCAGTGTAATCTAGTGTGCAAGAGCAAGGTCATCTCCACAGGGATTGGTACAGTTGCTTTTTAGAATTAGTTTCTTTAAGTAAAAAGAAATAAATAACTGTTGGAAGGTGATTTGATAATAATAAAGATATAGGGCTTTGATATCCACCACTAGTCATACTTTCCCAATTTGTATAAGGTATCAGTGCACTAGCCTTATTATGTATACCTACTGGTTGCCAACCTAAGGGCATGGTATCTACTCCTTAAGCTATTGATTTCCCTAAGCAACGAGTTAGGCATGGTATCTACTCTAACTCTTTTCTTCCTTAAGGGATTCAGCATGGTATCTACTTGAGTTGTTCCTTAAGAAAACATAAATACTATGGAAATCAACAACCACATAAGACCTAGGGCATGGTATCTACTCCTGGTTTCCCATGTTGATTAACCCGGGTATCCGGATAAGATATCCTTTGTTACTAATGTTAGACCCAGGACTCGGTCATCCAAATTAATCTAACTAACCTATCTATACCACATGCATACGTTGGTTTTACACATACATATGAGGAATTTAAATAAGCACAGGCATTAATCAAGTTAAGTAACATAATAAAAGCTATTGGCAAAGATTTTATTAATGAATATAAATATGGGAATGCATAACTAGGGCTTCAATCGAGCCCTATAAGAAATTTAGTTACACATACTATCTGAAGTAAACATTATAAATAAACTAAACATTTAAAGGAGAAGAATAAACCCAAGAGAAGAGGCGTCAATTCTCTCCCAAGCTCTCAACTCTAAGTAAAAGAAAAGAGAAAAGTGTTTTCTATCTGAGATGTGTTATGTGTGTGAGTTACAAGTGTATTTATAGGTCTTTGAGAAGTCCTAAGAGACCCATGAGTTCCTAAACCTTCCTAAAACCAAAATTCTCTTATTTCCAAAATAGGGTTCTGCAGTTTACTATTTATGCCCGTACATGTGCACTCGATCGCATATGTCTTGTGCTCGATCGCAGTGTGCACTCGATCCTTCATGTGTGCGCACGATCGCAATGTGTGCTCGATCGCATTGCATGGCGCGATCGATCGCAATTTGTCCAAAGAATGCTCCAGGGATTCCAGATTTCTTCCTTTAAGTGCCAAAACTACTTCTTTTTCTCCAAAACCCTATAAAAACATGTAAAACACACAAATGGAGTAAAAGAGACCAAATTAACGTAATTAAGGACCTAACAAATATAAATAAGGGGGCTTAAATATGAATATTTAAGCACTTATCACACCCCCAAACTTATATATTACTAGTTCCTTAGCAATACTAAATTAAAAACTAAAACGAAAAACATAGATAGATCCAATGTTCATGGTGTCAATCAAAAGTTTAGATTTTTCACAAAACTATGATGCGCATTCATGAGCAAGCTTAACAAGTGTAAACATATTTTTGCAATGAATAAGAGTTTTGAACGTAAATCATTTTCATGAGGTAGTTTAAAACATCACAAGTTTGACTTTAGTGTGCGGTGACTAGCACACAAAAGATTGGGTTTCCAAGAAATTCAAACGTGTATTGTTTCGATGACCCAAGATTCACCAAACTTCTTATTAGAGTCAACAAATATGGCATAGACTTTTATTTGTGAGATTTTTGCCAAGTTAGTTCCCTTAAGCTTTCTTGTTGACTCGTGTAACGAGCGTTTAGCCAATGACTCCCAAACCAGATGGTTTTAGGGTATCAGGTGTAAAGACACCCCTAAGGACTTACTAGCTCGAGTCAACAAGGCTACGAAACTTACTGGTTTTAATGCTACCACTTAGAATTTTCCATCTTTTGACGTGATACTCAATGCTTACTGAGGCAAGAGGGCCAGTTACTCAGCGAAAGATTTGTTTTTATTGATCATTAGGAGCATTTTTTTTTTCTTTTTGAGCACGAATCAATCTTTTCTATTTTTATATGCCAAAATATCAATCTAATAGGTCATCTAGTTCATAGTCAAGCAAAAGAAACATACAAATCCAAATAACATGTCATACCCCACACAATTATGTGCTAATGTGCTCGTGATAATTTAAGTTAAACTTGTAAATTCTTAAATGCCTAAAGGGCAGTGATCTAGGTTCAAAACTTGATTATTGGCCTATATGTTCAAAATGTTAAGCTCGCTGATGAAGTTGAATCATAAAGTTTTGTTTAGATCTAAAAAAAAAAAGTTTATTGGACAAAATGAACATGCATTTATCTACGAAAATAGAAACAAAACAAAAAAAAATTGTGGGATAAGTGAGTGTGTGAATGTGTCCTCATACCCCTAAACTTAAATTACACATTATCCCCAATGTGTGAGTAGCATGGAAGGATCTGATCTGGGAGATTGAGAGTTATATGGCTGGCATGGCTTGGCGCACACCCCCAAACTTCAACTGGATGCACTGACACTATCCTTGAAAAAGAAAGAAAAACAAAGATAAAATGGAAAACAAGTAATAGACAATAATATAAAAATATAAAATACGAATAATAACATAAACTATAAATAGGTTATGCATTGGGGTACCTCCCATGAAAGCTAAGTTTAACGTCTTCAGCCAGACGTGGTATCCTCTCACTGCTGATCATCAGGTGGTGCAGTCGAAGAGGTACCGGGTGTCGGAGGTAGGCGATCAAGAATGGCCTGTAGCATAGCCTCCTGGCGTGCTAACCGTGCCTCTAAACTATCCATGCGCTGATGGACGAGTGTGGTAGCAGCAGAGACCTCACCTCGAAAGGAGGACAGCTCAGTTAGAAAGTGCTGGGACTCGGTGGGTCCCATGTCCGAATGGTCCTCCTCACGTACTGGGCTAATGACCGGGGTTTTGGTCTCCATGCAATCTTTCTCAACTCGCTCAGCTGCTAAAGCAGGTACTGGGGGTCCTCGTGGCATATGCGAGATGTTGTGTGTCCACTGAGTCTTCCTGAAGAAGGGATGCTCTCGCACTAGCCCATCACTGTAGGTCCCCTTAATCCCCTTCTTCTTGAGGATTGAGGAGAGTAGGAACGGGAAAGGGAGGCCCCATACATTGGCCGTGGTAGTCTGACGGCCATGTACGTGATCCCAGAACTTGTGCAGCTGGCTCCAAATGATAGCCGGGATGGAGTACCAGTGGCCTCTATGGAAGACATATAAAGTCTGGAGAAACTAGTCTCGCTGCTGTGTCTTGTGCCCCAATGGACACACGTTATGCTGTAGGATCGTATCAACAAGCCACAGTCGGGGAGGCAGCTTGGACCGGCTGGCCGTATTGTTATGCCTGTCGGCATACTGGCAAGCGCACATGTCCCTGATGATCTCAGCCAGGGCAAAGGACTCCGGCTGCTCCTCGATATCAGTGTCCTCAATAGGGGACTCATCGATTCAATGAAGAGCAGCGGCGATATCAACACTAGTCACCTCGATGGGCGTGCCCCGAACTGAAGAGGTAAGGACTCTCGGTCTGCTGCATTCGAAAGATAGATGCTCATAAAACTGGACTACGAGCTGGGAGTAGGCAGTGGAGCACACTGGTTTAAACAGTCGCTTCAACCCTCGATGTCGGAATGCTTGGACGGCCCATTGTGTGGCGTCCATGTGCCGGAATATGTCATCGATGGCGAACGTGGTCTCGAACAACAGCTCTCGTTGCTCGATGCTGGGCCGGGATAAGGAGGCACGGCTGCTTGAGGCACCAGAGGTAGAAACAGTTGGTCTGGACATGCTTGATACTAGTTTCTGCCAAATTTGCGATCGATTGTGACTTGCTTGCGCTCGATCGCAAATATGGTGCGCTCGATCACACACAGTCAGGCTTTTCCTCGAACAGGTGATGTGCACCAAAAAACAAGCTACGATCTTGACAAGTTGAATGTGTGCCAAACCTCCTGCAAACAAACAAGCACTCAATCACACTCAAGATAACATATAAGAATAAAGAGTTTTGTAAATAAAACATTAAAATTCATGTGTGTGTGTGAAGAGTACCTTGTGGATTAATAGGGATGGGAATACGGGGTGGTGAAAGTGGAGGTGATGGTGATTGCCGATGATGGAGGCAATGGATTGATGACGGAGGATGGTGGAGATGGAAGTGGTGGTGAATGATAGTAGCAAAGTGTGAGCGTGAGAGATGCGGGTAGACGGGAAGAGCGAGTGAGAGAGAGAGTGTAGGGTGCGAGTGAACACAGTGAAGAGGTGTGAGTGCGTGAGTGAAGGTTTTCAGATATATAAATGCTTCTGCCATGAATGTGCTCGATCGCACACATGCGCTCGATCGCATTGAATGATGCGATCGATCACAAGTAGTGTGCATGAGACAAAAGAAAAAAAAACGTACCTTTAGCTAAAAAATGATAAATTTGGAATGATACATCCTTACCATGTGTCACTAGCCTCAGTACCACTAACCTCTGTAGAGTTGCTTGAGCTGTATGAGTAATTAAATTTGCACTTGCTCAAGCACTCTCATGTCACCATGCTATTTGTTTGGAGGGGGGCACTTAGAGCCCATCTCTTGTGGCTCTAATTCCTGTGTATTAGCTGTATACTAAACCTCTTCAAGTGCTAAGTCTTCATCTCTTGGAGGCAATTGAATGTCGAGGTAAGGTTTGGCTCTGTGTCCATTTATTGTAAAGGGCTGAGTCCCGCTTGGGCCACAGACTTCTAATGCACCATGAGGGAAGACCTTGGTGACCATGTACAAACCGTACCATCTGGATTTGAGCTTGCCTGGGAACAATCTTAATCGTGAGTCATATAGCAGCATTTTTTGTCCTACATGGAACTCCTTCCATACTAGTTTTTTGTCATGATAAATTTTTGTCCATTCCTTGTACAACTTTGCATTCTCATAGGCATCATATCTCAATTCTTCAAGCTCATTTAGATGCAGCTTTCTTTTCTCACCTGCTTGTTTCATGTCGAAGTTGAACTGCTTTATGGCCCAACATGCTCGATGTTCTAATTCCATCGGTAGATGGCATGCTTTTCCAAAAACTAGACGGTAGGGAGACATGCCTATTGGGGTCTTATAGGCTATCCTATATGCCCTAAGAGACCCATGAGTTCCTAAACCTTCCTAAAATGAAAATTCTCTTATTTTCAAAATAGGGTTCTGCAGTTTACTGTTCACGCCCGTACATGTGCACTCGATCACAGTGTGCGCTCGATCCTTCATGTGTGCACACGATCGTAATGTGCACTCGATCGCATTGCATGGCGCGATCGATCGTAATTTGTCCAGAGAATGCTCCAGGGATTCCAGATTTCTTCCTTTAAGTGCCAAAACTGCTTCTTTTTCTCCAAAACCCTATAAAAACATGTAAAACACACAAATGGAGTAAAAAAGACCAAATTAACGTAATTAAGGACCTAACAAATGTAAATAAGGGGGCTTAAATATGAATATTTAAGTACTTATCAAAGGGTCTTCTGCCCAGGTGAGCGTTGCACCCTAGGAAGTCTGCCCTCACCTCACAGCAAAGAAGAGTTTTCTGCCCAAGTGTGCGCTGCACCTCAGGAAGAGTGTGTCGCGGAGCCAGGCACACCTGATGCTTCTTGATCAGCATTTTGGATTGATGAGTAAGGCTTGATCAAAATGCACAGGATCACTTAGACTTGTTGAAGGGCTATGATTGATTGGTCCTCAAGATCTAAGGTTAAAGATTGACTTCAAGATTGGTTCGAGAAGTGGTGCACTATACAAAGGGTCACCTAGCTTCAAAGAAACATAACTTATGAAAGTAAGATCAAGTGTAAGAGTGCAAAGACACAAACACAAAAGAGGCTGATTGTAGAGAGGCTGGTTGTTTAGAGAGAGAGTAGTATAGATTGGGGATTCAAGGGCCTTGCAAGTGGAATTTTCTTGGGGAAAATTCCAGGGTAACTCAAGTCCTTATCACTTTCTTTTCTCTTCTTTCGTTCTTCAAGAACTAGAGGTTTCTTGGAGAGTTGTTGCTGTAACTTGTAATAACTCATTGATTTAGTGCAGAGGGCTCGGAGGAGCTCACAGGGACGTAGATACATTGTCGAACCTCGATAACAAATTGCTTGTGTTCTTTCTTTGGTTTGATTGTTGTTTCTGTTCTTCACAAGTCATTCTAGACTTTGGTGTTTGGAAGATCACCACCTAGGCATTTTGAGGGTGATTTCCAACAGTACTCCTATGAGCATATCTAAAAAACATGATCTTGATGAAGGAGGTAAGTGTGTAGACACTAAATATTATAGAAGCATGATAGGAGCTTTACTTTATTTAACTGCAAGTAGACCTGATATAATGTTCAGTGTATGCATGTGTGCTAGATTTTAGGTTAATCCTAAGGAATCACATGTAATTGCAATAAAAAGAATCCTTAAATATCTACAAGGAACTCAAACCCTAAGATTATGGTACTCTAGAGATTCATCTCTTGAGCTTGTAGGATATTCAGATGCTGACTTTGTGGGGTGTAGGTTAGATAGAAAAAGCACAAGTGGAACATGCCAATTCTTAGGTGCAATGTTAACCTCTTGGTTTTCCAAGAAACAAAACTCTGTTGCACTATCAACCATCGAGGCGGAATACATAGCAGCTGGAAGTTGTTGTGCCCAAGTATTGTGGATGAAACAACAACTAGAAGACTATGGCATGAACTTTAAAAGTATCCCAATACATTGCGATAATGCAAGTACTATCAACTTAACCAAAAACCCTATTCAACACTCTAGAACTAAACACATAAAAATTAAACATCATTTATTAAGAGACCATGCTCAAAAAGGTGATATAAGACTAGAATTCATACCTTCAGAAGATCAAATAGTTGACATTCTTACAAAACCTTTAAGCGAAGCTAGTTTCTGTAAAATTAGACTGTAAACGGGATTATTAGATTATGATAAACTGTACACTTGATTGCATCATCTTTCATCATTTGCATACTTGACATCTAATGAATGAATATTAAAACTCATTTAATATTTCTCTCACTCAAGATGGCATAGATAAACAAATTTCGTGCTAAGACTCTAAACTACAAGTTTTTCTTGGTCCAGTCGACTGGTAAGTCTATCCCAATCAACTAGTCACACACTACCTATTTACCCAGTCGACTAGTTCAACTATACTAGTCGACTAGTAGAACAAGACTCCTGTTTGGAGCTAAAATTTGAATTTTTGGTAACTAACCAGTCGACTGGTATATCTCTGCTAGTTTACCTAGTCGACTAGTGTCTCGACGCAGTTGAATAGTATGTTAAAATTCCAAAATCTGTAAAGGACCCAGTCGACTAGTGCCCTAACCCAGTCGACTGGTATCATAATTTTATGAATAGTCTTTTTAGTTTTTTCAGTTTTCACTCCATTTTTGAAAACCCTAAGCTTTCTCTCTCTAGAAAATCTCATCATTTTAACCAAAAACTCACCAAAACACTCCATAAAATCCTTGATGTCATCCTCTATATCATTTATTTCAAGTTTCCACAATTGAAATTTTCATTTTTCGCCAAAATCTCTCACTCTCCCCAAAAACACATTTTCCCCATAATGTCCGAGAGAATTCGTATCAAAACCACAGTTGAGGGACCTCACGCACCTACTAAGCCAAGGTCCAAGAAATCTACGGCACCGAACACCAAAGGGAAAGTGTTGGCGGGCTCCTTAAGCAAAGGCGAGGACAGAGCTCGACGACTCCCTGTTTTCTAGTCAAACCACAAAAGAGAGGTATACCACTATCATTCGTAATAAGAAGATCATGACGGGTAAATTTGTTGACTTTGAATTTATTCATCATGTTAACTTTGATATATTATCTTCCTTTGAGGCAATTCATTTGACCCCACTAGTCAAGATTCACCAAAAAATTTACCCACACTTGATTCACCAGTTCTACGCGAACTTGGTAAAACCTAGTACACTAGTTCTTTGGTTCAGAACCATTGTGATAGGTGTGGAGTTTGAAGTCAAAACTGACCTCCTGGTGAGCATTTTGGGGATTCTTATGGGAGGGATCCAATGGAGTCTGGATGGATGGCCAGATAACTTCAACTACGAGGAGGCATGTCAGATTGTTAGGGGCGACCCTAACTATATCTTTCGGCCCACTACATTTCACACATGTAGTGACATGCCTCTTGATTCGAAGTTGTTCAACCTCATTGTGAGTTGGACTATCCATCCGAGACTTGGAAGTCAGGGTTATCTCTCAAAGATAGATGTGGTATTGATTTGGTGTCTTAAAACTAAACACCACTTCAATATCTACCCCCTACTGCTTGCCAACATGATAAACGGCGAAGTTAGTGACTCTGGGTGCTTTCCCTATGGGATGCTCATCACCCTCATCCTTTAACACTTTTGGGTTCTTCTACCTACCTCTGAGAGCACACAAAGGGCTCCTTGGCTGAGCTTCGGGATCTTATACGAAACGGCTCTGATTCTCCTGCTCGCTGAGTTACTTACTATTATGTTTTTCAGTTATATATATAGCTTTTAGTTGTTCTTGGCACGAACATCACTTTATCATACATTTTAGTTTTCATTTTTGTCTCTTGGAAGCCCGTGATGTATGGATATTTGTTTTTATATAATTATGTTTCATGATTATCCTTCTTTGATCGGAGATATGCTTTAAATACTTATGCACGTATGGAAACTTTCGGTTCTTCCTAGGAAGTCATCCCCGCTCTGAATTATGCCTAATTTTCGCATAAAAGTTTGTTTATGCATTATTTTAAAGTCTATAGTAACTATGTTGCTTATTTTTTGGTTGGTTAAGCACCCTTTTTTCTGCTGTTGTCAAAACGAGGGAGAAAAATGAGAAACAAATAAGTATAACTATAAACTTAAAATAGAGCATAGATTTATGGGGAACATTGCTCCGAAGAACTTATTGAATATAAGACTATATGTTGAGTTGCTTGGTTGGATTGATTATAAATTGTTTGAACTATGTTACAGGTTGGTTTTATTCAAAAAACAGAGGAAACTCTGCAAATTTTTTTCAAAAAACCCAACACTTAGTTTTTAAAACTATTTTCTCTCATTAGTTTTGTCATCATCAAAAAATAAGAGATTGTTGACCCTTATCTAAATTTTAATAACGATAAAACACTACTCTGATTGTACTAACAATTTTATCTAAGTGTTTTAAACGATAAAAGCATACAACAAAGAATCAAGATGCAAGAATTCAACCCGTATCAGACACCAATACGAGACAGAAGATATAGTATAGGCATAAGGTATTAAAACAAGTTGTAAATCTCTTATGTTCAAGTAACTAGCTTGTCCTATGGCTCTTTTTGTAAAAGTATTTTGACAAAACTATTTACTCAAAATTTTCTAAGTCAAAAACATTTCAAAACATGAAAAACTGGGTTAAAAGGCAACCCAGTCGACTGGTTCCTTATACCAGTCTACTAGGATATGGGACAGTATGTCCCTAGTCGACTGGGTGATCTATACTAGTCGACTGGCATCTCAGACAGAATGTCCCCTGTCGACTAGTGCTTAGGACTCAGTCGACTGGTACTCTTACACAACCTTAAAAGTGAGACTTTTCACTTGATCCAGCCGAATGGTTCTAAGACCCAGTCGACTGGTAATTAAAAAAATATGACCGTTAAGGTGCCAGACTTGAGCATTTAATGCACCAAAATGTACTAAGTCAGTACCAAATGGCCATATTAATTCAAGGCTATATAAACTCACTCCAATGAGCATTTAAGAATAGAGGATTACACATTCAATAGAGTTTCTGCTCATTAATACACAAATGCTTTGAAAGATTTATTGTTGAGCCATTCTTTAAGCTTTTCTTTGAAAGAGAGATATTGTTCATTTGTAAAAGCATTCATTGTTATCTCTCAACCATTTACTTTACAGCAACTCATATTTATTGTAAAGTGATTAACTTCCACAAGGAAGAGATTAGCTTCCGAGAGGAAGGGATAAGCTTCCAAGTGGAAAGGATTGTTTGTAAGGTTTGTACAGCACCCGTGAAGTTGTACGACTAAGAGTTTTAGTGGATCACTTCAAGGAGGTTCTTTGAAGAGAGTGAACGTAGGGTCGAAACGAATCCAATATTGCCGAACCATTATAAACTGAGTTTGCACTTTCTATTCCTTAAACTCTTTTATTTAAAGCATATTACTTGTTTATACGCTTGTGCATTTAACTGTTCTCATAAACTTGCAAGTAATTAGTGAAAGTTTTTAAAAACCCAATTCACCCCCATCTTGAATTGGAACCTCAGTCTACAAAATGAGATAGGATGGAAGTTCAAAACTATAATACTTTTAACATATCTTAAAGGTTGCATCTTGAAGAGAGTGGACGTAGGGTCGGAACGAATCTAATATTACCGAACTATTATGAACTGAGTTTGCACTTTTTATCCCTTAAACTCTTTTATTTCAAGCATATTACTTGTTTATATGTTTGTGCATTTAACTGTTCTTATAAACTTGCAAGTAATTAGTAAAAGTTTTTAAAAACCTAATTCACCCTCCTCTTGTGTTGGAACCTCAGTCTACAAAATGAGATAGGATGGAAGTTCAAAACTAGAATACTTTTAACATATCTTAAAGGTTGCATCTTAGATGTGCATTGGCCTTAATCCTTATAAATAAAACGCCAACCAAAAACCCATAAACAAGCAAAACAATTTGCAGATGGATGAATTTCCATTTGCTGGCCTTAATCCTTGTACATTATCAACCCCAAAAAAACAAAAAGCACACCAGCAACCATCACCACGCTACAATCACTTTTTAAGTAGATAATATGCCAAAATATAAAAATAAAAAAAAAGTTTGTGCAAATCCTATAAATCTAGTAGCAAGTTCTGAAAAACTTCTCATTTGACAGATCTCTGACACTATCCATTTCTACTTTACGAATCTTTCAAAGCAAGCAAATCACGAGCTGACTAGACCGATAATCTAAGGGATCATTGTACCAAGTAAATAAGCGACATCCACCATGCTAATGTAACAAAAAAACAATAAAAATGGCAGTCAGAGTGTCAGACACAGAAAACAGAGCATAAAGAATGGGAAAAAATGAAAGTAATTATTACCCCAAGAAATATCTTCCTTGTGTTACTCTCCGTTCAAGATGTTTTAAAGACGACAGTTGCACTATAACGATATATGCTTGTGCTTTAGGGCATGGTTGATTCTGATATGGCTACTTAAGAGAACAAGATTGGTGGAGAAAAAGAAGAGTATGAGACTCTATTTTTAATGGAGGGGACAGAGCATAAAGGATAGAAAAAATGGTGGGAAGTTTCCCTTCTATAATTCATGTGGGTCCCAGAGACAGCTCAACTGACATCGTGGTGCTGAACAAGTTGTTTTCGTTTGTTTCCATTAAATCATTGATAGGAGTGGCTTGATTGTTAATTTTTACAAACGTTAATCAAATTGCATATTTTTAAATCTCAAGAGCCAAAATGTTAAAACAGGAAAATCTCAGTGACAAAAATGGTTATTTAGCCAATTCGAAGCATACTCTTTGTTGTTAGTGAAAGTTAAAAAAAAAAAAACAACCTATTATTTTGTACAAATTATAATTGGACATTTTTATATTAAAAATATACTAATATATTCCTAAATTTCAAATATGGTTAATCTAAATTGGTCAAAATGGTCTCATAACGATCATTTGTTAAGAATTGAATGTTAACGGACTAAACCATTTTTCTTTCATGTGTCTTTTATGATACTTTTTTATCGATTTAATAAATCATGGTTAGAGTTTAGAGGTGCATTAACATACTTTTAATATAGAAAAGTGCAATTATAAATAGGGACAATTTCAAAATCCATACAATACCGTTACATAAGAGCTTTCAAGAAAAAATAATTTTGTTTAACTCCACTTACCTAAAAGAAAGTGAGGTCAATAAAAACTTACCATCATATAAAGAGGACAATTTCCCTTATTTATGTCATCAAGATATAGATGGAATAAATATTTTAGAGTTAGTAAAACCTTAAATTATGTTTAACATTTGTCATCCTTAAAATTTTGTTTCCTAGTTTTTTTTGTCCCCCATAGTTTGTTGATTTTTTTATACAAAATATTGCCTTTTTAGTGGCGTCACCAAAATTATTGAGCCTAAGATTGTGGAAATTAATCTTATTGTTATTCATCATGGCATCTTCTACTTTCAATTTCTATTTTTTAATTCGTGATTGAAAAATGTTGATGAAAAAAAAATCAAGGGTGATCTTATTAATTGGTCTTGGGTCGATGAAAATAGAAGTTTGATGTCGGTCTCGTTCTTAAGATTACATCAATGTGATACACAGATTCCTGCAAGGAAAGCCACTCAGAGTTTGGTTCTTCAAGAAGAATCTTCTGATTGTTAAATCAGTAGGTGTCCCGATGTGAAGTAAAAAGAAAGGTTTAGAGAGATACCAAAATGATAGAGAGAGATAGCCGAAGTAGCTCTTTGTGAAGAATCATTTGTTCTCTAAAAAGAGTTTCATGTTCTTTAAGAGGGTTTGAATCCTTTTATAAGAGCGTTAGAGATCCTCTTCCTAATGTTCCGAGGTAGGACCCAATAAAGATCTGAGTTCTGCGCCTTGAGCCTTGTGTACCTCTGGGGACGGAATCTTCAGACTCTTGGGGTGATGATCTCATCATTGCGTTCTTAGAAAGTTTGACCTCTATGTAGCCTAAAGTAACTGGTCATGATTGTGCATTCACGTATCCGGATCTTATTGAACCAGTTATTTGTGCCCATATCAAAAAGAAACACGACTTTGCTTCCATGCCATGATACTATCGTATATGTTAATGTTAGAGAATTCTTAATTATGATTATGGCGGTTTTCGAGCCTTTCAAAAACAAAATAAAAAATTATAGATATTTTCAATTTATGCATCATTTGATATCTTGCTTTTTAATAATGTGCGGTTGAGATGGAAATTGATTTTTTTTTTCTCTTTCAAATAGCTTGAGCATAACCCAATTGGTAGCATATTTCTTGTAAAGATGAAATCTCAAGTTTAAATCCCACCTCACCCAATTATAAAAAAAAAAAAAACTTTCAATATTCACTAAGTTGGAGAGTAACAAGATTCACAAAAAAGTACTACATAAAAGATAATTTTGATAAAAATAAATAAAACTCCAGCAAAAAACAAAAAACATCATTTTGAATCACACAAGTCGCATTTGTCACATATAATACGAGATTTGATCATTCAAACAAATCACACTTGGGCATCATAAAAGCCGAATTGAAAGTAAACATATATTTGGAAGTGGGTGTATCTCTAATTGTGGCTTGCGGGTGTGGCTGCCAATTAAACTATAATCAAGCCACAGAAATAATCAAATCTGGTAGCAATTTGCAATGTGATTTGCATTTTCCCTTAAGATTCGAAATGTGACATGAGATACATACGTGAACGATAAATAAAAACATGCCTTATTTTATAAAAAATTTGGTAACACAAATTTCATGATAAAAACAATATTTTTTATAATAATTTTTTTTTTAAGGAAGATAATAAAATTTTTAATTCTTTTTACCATAATTATATTGTTTTTTCAATTGGTCTAGTTTCCATTTTCTTTTCTTTTCTTTTCTCTTTTTTTGTGTTTTTAACATTTTTTTTAAAAGAATTTAAAACACAACGTATCTTATTGTTATCAAAGTATTATTGTCTCCAATTCAGTCTAAACACCTGAGATGCTTCAAGTTTCAGATATGGACAATTTTAAGGGACTAAGATCTTCTGAAGTTGAAATTGTTTGAAGTTGATGTAGTCCAAAGTTGGTGGGGAGGCAAAAATCTCCTAACAAAGACAAAGATAATTTTGGCATTAAATAAATAATTTAATATTTTTCATTTCCAAATATTTTTGGTCATATCGAGACAACTAAAGTTCGAAAAAACTCACATTTAATACTTTTGAAAAACTCTTGTCGGGATCTATTGAATGAGACCCGCAAGCGTCGTCATATATCAAGTCTTTTTCATTAACACGCCGCTAAAAGCTCTGTCGAGAATGAAAGGAAAAATCTTTCAAATCTAATTGTTTTTAGTGTTCTTTACCGAAAACAGACACCATCGTATCCCCCAACCTATCGAATTTTACAGGGCCAATCGGATCTAGCCTTTTCGATCACCAACCACCGTCAGGATCCCACTCACGTGTCCAAAGCGTTGACATATTTACCCTTGGTTGCCGATTTCAGACAATTGTTTTCCTTTTCCCTTTTTAAAAAAAATTATGAAATGTAATCAAAATTACTCTCTTTTTTTTTTTTGTTGCCATGGCAGAACAATATTTGAGTTCAAAAAATTTATGTATTTCAATAACAAACTTTGATTTAACTTTTTGATAACTTGACTATTAATCCTACTATGAACTACAGCAAACCACAAAGAGATTCAACACAAAAAAGATCTCAATTCAATTTTAAGATACATTTTCTCTTGATTGGAGATGAGGTAGCGTGTTAATTAAAACATGAGAAAATACTAGTAAGAATGGGCTGAGAATAATTTATTTATTTTTCAAAAAAGTCAAGAATTACAAAATTACACTATATTTTATTTAAAGGGTGAATTGCACTAAAAAGTTTTTAAAGTATTAATTTTTATCATTTAAATTTTTAAATTATAAATTTGCACCAAAAAAAAAAAAAGATAATTAAGTCTTCTAAATTGTTACACGATAAAATTTGTTGTGTATCGGGCGAAAATGACAGTGTATTTATTTAACCGGACCTTTTCTTTAATTAATGATTATTAAAAAGTTTTCAAGATTTTGTTTTGTAACTGTTGAACAGAAACGGGTTGACCATTGTACATGATAGTATATTCTTTTTTTGTCGGCAACCTTCCCCAACTACTACTCTGCTACTCTATTAACAGTTGACACATAAATCAAAAGAAACATATGGGAGACTGTTAGGAAGGGATTCCATGCGCTGGTTATAAGTAGAGCTGGTTATAAGTCGAAGCTTCTCAGATGCTTATTTTAAATAGGTGTATTTAGCAGATAAATCGTAAAAATATTTATGAATATTAAAATTACCGATAAAATTGTATCAATATAAAATAAAAAAATTTAATGTTTTCTTTATTGTAATTTTGATAATTGCTCAATAAAATAATAATTCAATATGGTATAAATATTTATTAATAAAATGAGAATAAAAAATATAACTAATAATATTAATAGTATCACAAATTTATTTTTAATCATTCTTCTACTTGTGTTATTGAGTTATGTTTGTTTGATTGAGATTTAAGCAAGGTAAAAAATTGCCTTGAAGGATTTTAGATAAGTTGATATAAGTTTACATAAATCTCAACCAAACAGCTTTTATGAGGTTGGAAATCTTTGCAATTAACATTGATTTTTAGTGCAACTTAGAAGAGAGAAATGATTAAAAATAAAATTAATCGTACAAATTGAAAAATTAAGAGAAAGTTATATTTGAGGTTTTATTTAGTGGCAATCTTGTAAATAATCATTTCATGATTATTTAATGAAATAATTCATGATCAACTCCTAAAAGCAGTTTATAATTTTGTTGATTATAAACTATTTTGTTTAAGAGTATTTGCGTTAGTTTTTTTAACTGAAAAGATGATTTCTATATTACGTGGACTTTAATTATATTATATTAACTTTTCATTTTACCCAGTCTTACCATATCAGACCTCGGACAATGGGAATGCAGGGCTAACAATTTGCAGCTGGTTAATTTACAGGGACATGTAGGCACTGAAGTGAACATAAATTTGAAATCTTTCAACTTACAAATATAAGAGATTAAGCCCACCAAAGTATCTCCTTAGGCATCATTTTTTTCAAAAATTAAAATAAAAAAGTGAAACAGAGCCTTGTATGCAGAGATAGTCAGTGATGGAGCTAAATCATTAATTACTGTGTAAATTTGAAAAGGCAAAAGAAAAAGAGTTTTTATGGGTTGAAGAAAGAAGAGCCACACTTGCATTTCCATCCTTCAGGCTTGTAATTGGCATATTGAAGTCCAAGTTGATCAGTGGTTGCAGGTGCTTGAATTGCATAACAAGGGAAGCAACCTCCACACTTGTGCTCACAGTTTG